>JAFJHL010000564.1:3128792-3498139 GCA_019425775.1 Rafetus swinhoei | reverse complement strand
TGGGAAATCGTGAATGTAATGTATTCTACACATGTATCTCACCAACCAAATGAAAAATCTTTTTTCCCTTTAAATTGGACAACTGAGTTCCGTACTCTTTTTTTGACAAGCGACAATTACTGCCTGATCATGCTCCAATCATCAGAAGTTGGAATTTTGAAAGTTATTTATACTGCATATGTATTTGCCAGGACTGCATTACAGTATGTAGCATGTAATATGGGGTAGACTTCTATACTTCATGTCTATTTCAACCAAAAGGCACAGAGAAGCAGGAACATACAACTGATACAAGCTGCCTTAATATTATCTGCATTTCTAGCTGAGAATAATTACATTATCCCTCAGACTGGACATGGAGTAGTCTCTCCTCTTTTAAATTTTGTTTAGTTGATTTCTCTCCCCCCCCCAGTAAATGCTTTCTGAAAATATCAAATGTCGGTATTGTGACCTAAAGACATAAAATTATTATAAGCATAAGTGGCTTCTGTCTTTGAGAGCTGGTTATAAATACAGCTGAGTTAGGAATTAATTTTGGAATTAAGTCAACTGCTCCTTTATTTGTTTTAATATTATTATTCCATTCATACTGTATCTCCTGTTGGTATGTCTAATGCTTTGGGGAATGCACTAAAGCTTTGATTCAGAATTAAAGTTCTGAATATCAAACCCATATTAATTTTTGCCTTTTTCCTTTCTATCCCTTCAAACTAATGTATCAGTGTTGGTTTCTTACAAATATAGTTGTCCAATCTGCATGTACAATATTATTCCTATGACACTTATAACCTCTATGGATGGTGAGGGATGACAGGGTAACCACATGCAATTGCCTCTGTCTTTATGATGCACAAGCAGCCTAGAGAGAGACTGGCCAAGTTTTAAAAAAATTAGACAACAATTAGTTTATTGGGGTGACATTTTCAAAAGTGCTGAAGTACCATGAGCTTCTAAGTCACTCTGGCACTTTTAAAAATTGTATCCCTAACTCCCTCTTTAGGGTCTTAAATAACTATCCTGACTCTTATGTGGTGTTCAGCACCCAACTGCTTGCCATGGGAGTGTTTGAGTGCTCAGCACCTTTGGAAAAAACCAGGTTGCGGATTTCAGAGTCTAAAGATGGAGCTTAGACTTCATGCTTCTTTGTTTGTTTTCCCTTCAGAATCTTGGCTTGCAGGCCCCTGTATGCAAAGCTTCCATCTTGAACTGAGCAGCCTCTGAATGGGCCAGGATGGAGCGATTTGATGGTGGGACTTGTAGTCTCCAAAGGATGTCTCAGCTGACATTAAATGAGCAGCAACAATGGCCTCCATTTTATGCATATTAATTGTAGCTGTCTTATTCCTGGCAGGTCACCCATATGGTCTTGGTTGGGCAATGTCTGGGCACTCTGTAGATACAAGGTATTTGGGCTGCTGTACCAGTTACACATTTATGACTCTTCCTAGTTATGAAGGCCAGTACCCTACAAAACCTGAGATTGTAGAGCAAAATGGAGAGAATAATGTGTAAACACCAGCCCAAGGCAGGCATAGCCTCATGCCCTGCTAAACTGGGTGTGGTCATAGCCATTTAAGCCCCATTGTAAATGGATGGAAAAAATTGTAATGTGGGTAGTTTGCAAGGTGGGAAGAACCAAAGTTAAAGCTTGCCAGGCATTCTGTGTGGTGGTATTTGCAGAAGTATTTTTCTTCAATGAAGACCATATCCTTAATTCTACTTGGACTTACATTACCAAACAAGATTGAATATGTTCCCTGCTAAATTTCATCACCTCAAACTGGAGGACTTTAATGTGCCTGCTACGTGAAACAATCCCCTAAAACAACACAGAAGTTGTGGAAATGTAGTTGCAATCCTTATTATTGTTCCCAAGCGTGAATGAGCTGGGTTTAGTTGTGTTTGTGAATGCTTTGGAAATTGACATATTAGTAAGTGCCCTCTCTGCTTGAGCACAGCAGGCAGGATATGTAGGTTTTTCATTTATCTGTCAGTTCTGGAATTGGAAAAATATTTGTATAAAACTGTTGGGTCCCAGTAAGTAATTTGTAACTATCAAGGGTGGCAAGGGGCTCATCATGCAGATATTTTTATTGTACAGAACAACTTATTTCTACAAGAAAAACATTATAAAACTCTGACAATAGATTCAGTTCCAGGTTTTGTGACCTTTTTCAGGGATCATTTCTGTGCATTTCTACATAAAATAAAAAAAAGGAAAAAAAATGTGAAGTTTAAAAAATGCATCATCTGTACATAGGCAAATTTAGAATTTCTTCAGACACTGTTTCTTGTAGAAACATGTTGAATTGTTTTTGCTGATTTCTTTGTACTTCAAGAGCATGTAAATAATTTATTAAAAGTATTATTGTAATTTGGAGCTCTTTTTAAAAAGGGGTTTTAGCTCTAACATGTCAGGAAGACAGCAGAGGGAGAAGGAATACATATAGAAAAGGAGCTGGTGGCATTTACAGCTTGTGTCAAGCTTTGTATAATGTAAATTCTGTATAAATTTTTGGGGGTGTCAAATAAGTAGATGAAATTAGAAGCATTAAGAAACTGAAGACAAAAGAATGCCAAGTGGAGGTGTGCACGCTTTTTTGGGGCCAGTCTGAAACCTAATGTGCAAAATCTATTTATTTCAAGTGAGGAAATATGTACAGTCTATTAATAGACACCCTAAAATGTATTTAAGCAAATCTGCAACTGGATTTTCTCAATTTAATGTTTTGTTTTTATAAATTTCCTATTTAATTGCAATTGTAGTATCTGTACAAGTGAAAAGAAACACATTGTAAAGGACACTCTAAATACAATTGGCAGTTTTAAAGACAAACCCTAAAAAGCTGCCCTCATTCCTTACTATTTCTTGGGTTTTGTAAACAGGTTGTTTTAACTCAGTGTGGAGGTTAAGGGCCTCATTTAAAAGGAGGCAGGTAAAATGGTTTGCAATAAATGAAAATTCTGCTTTATTTTTTTTTAAGTTTTTTTTTTTTAAATCTGCTTTGAAGAGTTAAGATTTCTGCTCTTTTGTTAAGCAAGTTTATAAATTTAGGGATGTTTTGTGTATATAGATTCTGTCATCAGTATGTATCTTGTTTTGAAGAAAGTGTTTTGTTGTGGATGTCATGCTGTATATATATTCATATTTTTGTTATTGAATACTATGTACCATTGTATTATAGTAACTTTTATAAAGCAAACCATAAATACACTGACTTCTTTTTCTTATGGGGAAGGAGAGAAAAAAAAAAAAAAAAAAGAGAAACTGTTGTGATTATTACAGTATCACCTAGAGTCCCTCAAGATTGGGTGCCCCATTGTACTAATCCCTGTATGTACTGGCAGAGTCAATCCCACTCCTGGCCCCTGATCAGACCACTGGCCCACAATTTAGAAATCACCATATAAGATTCACTCACCTTGTTTTGGTGTTTGGGGTCTCCCTGCAGCTTTTATCCTCTCTGGTCTCCTTATCAGTTGTCTTTCTCCTCACTCTCCAAACTCCTTCTCACACTCCAAACTCCTCTCACTCTCACTCCGCCCTCAGGGAGGGTTTTCAAAGAGGCCTCGTGGCAGCCCCAATCAGCATCACCTGGACCTTAATTGATTTGCAGCCACCCTGTCCCAGCTGCCCCTACTGAGCCAGGATTGCTGACTCTCTCTGCCTCTTTTACCTTCCAACAAGCTCCCAGACCGGCTGCATCTCCTGACTTCCAGGCGGAGAGAGGAAACACTTCCACTGACCACGGAAGGCTGTTGGTTTGGGCTTGTTCTGCTTTTCTCCCTGCACCCTCCTCCTCTTTGGGAGGGGTGGGGAACTACTGGGGTTGTGGCAGGCAGGCCCTGGCTACATTCTGGGCCAGGTCCCTTTTTCTCTGCCTGCTCTGTTTGCAGGCAGCCTTTCTCACCCCCCACCCCTCAGCTGGCTGCAGGAGCTGCTGGGGGTGTGGGGTGACAGGGGCCTTTGCTGCCCTCATCCTGGTGGGGAGCGGGACCCCATTTTCCATCTTTTTGGGGACTGCCTGGCCCTTTCTTCATTGCTGCAGGCCTGGACTTCACCGTTCCTGCAGCTGCTGCTCCTCTGGAGTGGAAGAGGTAAGGGGGCTGCTTTATAGCTGCTCCTGGGTTTTTTCCTTCCTCCACAAGTTTGTGGGGGTGGGTGAGTGTTTGTAAGGGGCCTCTTGCCATCTGGGCCCCTAGGTGACAGCTGGCACAGCTTTTGTGGGGTGCTGGGGGGTGGTTCCCTCTGCTCCCTGCTGTCTCCCCTGCATTTCTGCTGCTGCTGTTGCTACTCCCTCTCCAGCCCCAGGTGCTGTAGGGGCCATCTCCATCCTTGGCCCCACTGCTCGCCTCCTCGCCCCTCCCTTGCTCTGGTGGGTCCTGCAGCAGGTGCAGTGAGCCTGCCACTCAGGCGCCCGTGGGCACACTAGTTTCCTCCCCGCAGTGTCTTGCTGCCCCTGCTTTCTTGAGCAGGCCCCTCCTCACAGCCTGCATTCCCTCCTCTACCCATGTGCCCATGCTCCCCTCTGTCATCTCGTTTGGTGCCTGAGCCTTTCCATTCTTCTTTAGTTACCCTCCCCCAAACACCGTTTCACTTCCCACGTGTCTTTCAATAATTGACCCTCTCACATTCCCAGTGCAGCCGGAGGAGCCGCTCTTATCGTCCTGTGCTGGGAGCTGTATTCCTTACTCCTTCCCCTTTTCCCTGTCTGAACTGTCACCTCCACCCCACTTCCAGCCTAGTGGGGAGCGTGAACCTCCTTCCTCCCCTCCCTCTCCCTCTTTGTTCCCTCCCCTGGTGTTTTTGGTCCTCCCCTAATTGTTTGTTTGTTTGTTTGTCTGTCTGTCTGTCTGTCTGTCTTTCCTTCCCACCTACGACCACAATGGAGGGGTTGTCCAGCGACACCCCTGCCAGACCCTCCCCGCCCACCCCTAAAAACAACAACCCTCTGAGGCTGCCGGGCCCCGTCACTACGGCAAAGGAGCGGACATGGACGGGGACACCGGGCCTCGATCGCTTCTGCCGCGCGCCTCCCGACACCTCTAAAGAACTTCCCTGAAGGGTAGGAAGGGCCGGGGACCAAGAAGGGCAAGAGCCCCCGGAAGGCAAAACCTCCTGAGGCGAGGGCTCACTCGGCCGCGACCCATCTGCTGGCCGCTGGCCCCCTCCTTCCCGCCTCCCTGTTCCTTCCACCAGCTCTGGGGGCAACGGTGTCCCGGGCCCCAGGGCGACGCCCAGGTAGCCGCCACCCCCACCTGCCGCCTCCCAAGCCGCCTCCCGAATACCATCCCCGGCGGCCGCGCCCTTTCCCACCTTGACCAGGAGGCACGGGGTCCGTTGTCTCCTGGTGGCGGCCTCGCCCCACGTGGAGACCTACCACGCGGGCGTTGGCACGCGCAGGGGACCCGCGCCGTGGTGGCGGCCTCAGGATGTTCGGGAGGGTAGTATTCTTCCTGGCGTCCGAGGCCGCCGCCCAGGAGGCGGTGGAAAGGGGTTTGGCGGTGGGGAGTCCACCCCTCGAGCCTTTGGAGGACCTGGGCGCACGGGTGGTTTTGTCCTCCGCTTCCTCCCTTCCTCCCCAATGCCGCCCTACTGCCTTTCCTCTCCACCCTGGGAGGCCTCTGTCAGTCCTGAGTCCCCTTCCTCTGGGCTGCAAAGATCCTACCCTCCGCCACGTCCTTTCCTTTCACGGCAGGTACAAATCCAACTACTGCCGGCGGACGTGGCGGAGAAGCCCTCGAAGGGTCATTTCTGGTGCCCCATCAAGGCCCGGTACCGGTGTACTACACCATGGGGAGGCCCGGTGTTTTCTCTGTCGGGCGACGGGCACGCCCGGCGGGACTGTCCCCTGGCCCGGTTTGGAGGCACCCGGGACCCCGACGCCCGGGAGGGCACCGCCCTACCATCGCCGGTGGCCCTGACGGTCCGGACCCTGGGGTCGCCCCTCCTCCGACCGTGACTGCCAATCCCGCTCGGGTTCCTCAGGGCCCAGACGAGCGTGCGGGTGCTGTTGCTGCCACCGCCAAAAGCGGCAAGGCCGGGCCCGGAGGAGAGGGCGGCGGGGTCAGTGACGGGACTCGGGCAGGACCTACCTCAGGAGGCATCCCTTTCCCTGCTGCCCAGCCCTCATCTACCCTTGCCCTCCCACCACCGCCCTTGTCCCCTGGCTCTTCCTCCATTCAGGCCCAGCCCTCTTCCTCCGAGGGATGGGAGCTTGCGATGGGGAGGCGCCGAAAGCGCTCTCGGCATTCCACCCCGCCCACTCAGGAGGAGGATAACCTCCTGCACCTATGGGGATGGACGCTGGAACCGCCCCACCCTCTGAATCCTCGAACGATTCACAGCACCACAAAGCGATTGAGGTGACCGCGGCGGTTATGGAGAGGTGAACACCTCCTCCCGGGTCCCTGCAGGAGGGGGCGCCCATGGAAGATGCTCCCACTGTTCCCACCTCCGCTGAGGGGCGGCCGCTGACCTCGCCACCGACAAAGATGACCATCTGGTGGCGGGCGGCGGGCTCGCCTTCCTCTCTCAGGAGGTGGAGGCTTTGGGGCTAACCCCGGCTGCCTCAGAGGGGGATCATCAGGTCCTGGAGGGACAACAACCGACCTCCTTCCCCTTCCGACTCGCTGCTATCCCTTCTCCCTGCCTCTGAGTTGCCCCAGGGCGCGACCATCTGCCCGGCCATCGGCAGCGTTTCGGCCGCGGCCGCCGAAACCCTTGAGGCTCTCAGCGGAAGGGAGCTCCCGTTAACAACCGTCACCCCCGGTGCTGAGGCCTCTGGTGCTGCACTCTATGTGGCACTGGAGCCCAGCACTGGGGAGAGTATTACTACCCCTACCGTTGCCACCGATTCTCTGCCCTGCGAGGCGGCACCGCGTCCCGATGCCTCCTCCGCTGAGGCTTCTTGCTCTCCTCCTTCTCCTGCTCCCTGTTCCAACCCCCTCCCAACTGAGCTTCCCCCCTCTTCCTCCTCCCCGTCCTTGTCTTTTCCCAATCCTTCACCTCTTCTTCCCCTACTCCCTTCCTCGTCTCCTCCTTTTCCTGATCCCCTGCCTGAACTCTTTTCCTCCCCTTACTCTGTTACTGCCGCCCCTGGGGTTGCCACGCTTCCTCCAGACGTTGGCCCCGGGAGGCGGTTTGCTTCTCCTGCTCCCAGCACATCTGGGGCCGGTCTCCTCCGCCACTGTCCTCCCAGCAGGAACCTCGGACGCCCGCATCCCGGTGTCGATGGGTCACGGGCTCAGGGAGGGGTCGGGCCCCAAGGCATTCGAGGCCTGAGGTCCTGACTCCAGATGCGCTGAAGGGCGAGATGCGTGCCTTTCTTGGAAGACATCCGTGGCTCCAAGAACAAGGTCGCCTCGCCCTTCAGCGCTGGGGAGATTTTCATCTAATCCTACAAATAGTAAGGGCCTCTTGGGGAGGGTAAAGGGACCGGGCGGCGGAGGCCACGGCTTACCAGCGGTCCGTAGCTTCCGCGACGCTCTGCTCGCTTTGGGCACGGGCACGGTTTGCTGCGAGGCCCAATGGGGGTCGTTGGCACTCCTGCCGGCAAGAATCTTCCCAGCCCTCGATGCCGCCGCCATCTTTACCACTCTAAACACCCGGGGCCGCGGGTCGGGTTTCCGTAGGTGTGAGGTACTCTCCTTCCTTCGGAAGGAGGTACTCTGTCGTATTCCTCCAGGAGACCCACGCAGCTCCGAAGCCGAGGCTAGCTGGCGGCTGGAGTGGGGACAGGGTTTATTTCAGCCACCTGTCGGCCCGTCAAGCCGGGTGGCTACCCTGTTCTCCCGAACCTGCAGCCCGAGGTGCTGGGAATCGCCGAGGTCGTGCAGGGTCGCCTGCTGCATCTCCGGTTCGGATAGAGGGGCTGACGCTAAATCTTGTCAACATCTACGCCCCGTCCGTCCGTCTCGGAGAGGCTTCGCTTCTATCAGCGGCGCCTGCCTTCCTCGGCTCTTGGATCCCGGCGAGTGCCTGGTTCTGGGCGGGACTTCAATTGCACCTCGAGGACCGGGACCGCACGGGCCCGAGAAGTGCCCGGCCGCCGCGGACGTCCTCAGGAGATAATAGACCACCACTCCTGGTGGACGCCTGGCGTGACCTCCACCTGGGCGAGGAAACGGTATTTACCTACGCCCAGGTGGTGGGTCGTCGGTCTTTCCACTCCCGGTTGGACCGCATTTATCTGTCTCGTCATCATCTCTTCGGGCCCACTCCTCCAGCATCCGGCCGCCCCATTCTCGACCACCATTTAGTGGCCGTGAAGGCCTCTCTTTCTTCGGAGAGGCCGGGCCGCCTACTGGCATTTCAATAACAGCCTGCTGGAGGATGTGGGCTTCAGCGCCTTCCGGGAGTTCTGGCTGGCCTGGCGCTGGTGGCGGTGCGCGCTTTCCTCGCACGGCGGTGGTGGGATGTGGGAAGGTGCGACGCTGCTCTTCTGCCGGGACTACACCCGGGGCCAGCCGGCGGAGGGATGCGCGATGGAGCAGTTGGAACGGGAGGTTTTAGAGCTAGAGAGGCGGCTGGCCACAAGCCCTGAGGATCCGCCCCTCCGCGGAGCGCATCGGGAGAAGGTGGGAGAACTCCGGGCCCTCGAGGACCTTCGAGCCCGGGTGCCTTTGTTCGTTTCTCGTATCCATCTCCTTCGGGAGATGGATCGAGGCTCCCGCTTCTTCTATGCCCTGGAGAAAAGAGGGGGCTAAAAGGCACATCGCCTGCCTTCGGAGGACGGCACCCCCCTCACGGATCCGGTGGAGATGCGCGAGAGGGCTCGCGCCTTCTACGCCTCTCTCTTCTCCCCGGATCCGACCGACGCCGACGCCCGCAGGGTTCTCTGGAACGAACTCCCGACGGTCAGCGCGGGCGACCGGGACCGGCTAGAGCTGCCTCTCTCCCTGGCCGAGTTCTCGGAAGCCCTCCGCCTCATGCCCACCAATAAATCCCCGGGCACGGACGGGCTGACCGTGGAGTTCTACCGCGTGTTCTGGGACGTCCTCGGCCCGGACCTTGCTAGCGTCTGGGCCGAGTCCCTGGAGAGCGGGGTCCTCCCTTTATCGTGCAGACGAGCCGTGCTCGCCTTGCTGCCCAAGAAGGGGGACCTCCGCGATCTGAGGAATTGGCGCCCGCCTCGCCTCCTCAGCACGGACTATAAAATCGTTGCTAAAGCCATCTCCTGAGACTCAAGTCCGTGCTGGCGGACGTGGTCCATCCAGACCAGACCTACACCATCCCGGCCGTACCATCTTCGACAACCTTTACTTGGTCCGGGATCTCCTAGAGCTAGGGTGTAGGGACGGTCTGTCGCTCGCCTCCTGTCCTTGGATCAGGAGAAGGCGTCGACGGATGGACCACGGGTATCTCCTGGGCACTCTGCGGGCCTTCGGCCGGGCCCCGCTTTGTGGGCTTTCTCAGGTGCTGTACGCTGCGGAGTGTTTGGTCAAGCTCAACTGGACCCTGACCGCACCGGTCAGCTTCGGGCGGAGTACGCCAAGGCTGCCCGCTGTCGGGCCAGCTGTATACTCTGGCCGTCGATCCCTTCCTCCGTCTTCTTCGCAAGAGGTTGACGGGGTTGGTGCTCCTTGAGCCGGAGATGCGGCTGGTCCTGTCGGCATACGCTGACGACGTGCTCCTCGTGGTCCAGGACCCGGGAGATCTGGAGCGGGTGGAGGCCTGCCAAGCTTGTCTACTCGGCGGCCTCCTCCGCCCGGGTCAACTGGGTCAAGAGCTCTGGCCTGGTGGTAGGGGCCGGGTGGCAGGCGAGCTCTCCCGCCCGCGCTTCAGGCCATCAGGTGGAGCGCGGTCCGCTGCTCTATCTCGGCGTTTTTCTCTGCCACGCATCCTCTTCGCCGGAGAACTGGCAAGGTTTAGAGTCCAGGGTGGCTGAGCGATTGCGGAGATGGACAGGACTGCTCCGGTGCCTCTCCTGCGTGGGAGGGTACTGGTGCTTAACCAACTAGTCCTGTCCATGCTCTGGCACCGTCTCAGCACCCTGGTCCCCCCGGTTTCCTGGATCAGATCCAGCAGCTGCTACTGCGGTTCTTCTGGCCAGGACTGCATTGGGTCTCTGCAGGGGTTCTCCATCTTCCCTGGAGGAGGGAGGGCAGGGCCTGACGTGTTTGCGCACGCGGTTCGTGTCCTCCGCCTCCAGGCCCTGCAGAGGCTCCTATTTGATGCAGGTAGTCCGGCGTGGAGCACGCTGGCGCACACTTTCCTTCGCCGCTCGAGGGCTCCGATATGACCGGCAGCTCCTTTATTTGAGAGGTCTTCCGCGAGACCTTTCCGAGCTGCCGGCCTTCTACCAGGACCTCCTCCGGGCCTGGAAGCTGCTAGAGGCGACCAGGCCCTTGGGAGCCACCGTGGGGCAGACTCTCGCGGAGCCCCTGCTACACAATCCCCATCTACGTGCAGGCGGCGGAGTCCTCGGTGCGCCAGAGGCTGGTCCTGGCAGAAGTCACAAGGATCGGAGATCTCCTGGACTACGACCGGGAGACTGGGTGGATCCCGCGCGCCGCCCAGCGCATGGGGCTCTCCACCCTACGTACTCCCGGCGTGCTTCAGGAGGTGAAGGACGCTTTGCCGCCCACCGCTCGGGTTTACCTCGACAAGGTCCTGCGAGAGGGTGAACCCCACCTGCCGCCTCACCCTGGCCCGCCCGATCTATCCGTCGGCCCTAAGCCCCGCGTACCTCCCCGACCGCCTCCCCCTCGTCACCCGAGCCGGCTGCACGCGTTGCAGCCGGTCCCCTTCCGAACCGCGCCAAAGAGTCACCTGTACACGCCGTGCTTCACACGCCCACTTCCCCACCCTTGTGTCCCGCCCAGACAACAAGTGGCGGGACCTCCTACCACCAATGGAGGGTGGGAACCCGTGGGCCAGCCTCTATTCGACCTTGGTTCCACGGCCCACCGGGGACATCTGCTGGAGAATCCTGCACGGAGCTGTGAGCACGGGCGTGTACTTGGCGCGGTTCACCCCCATTCTCGACACTTGCCCCCTCTGTGGCGAGAGGGAGAACCTGGCGCACATCTACCTCAAGTTCGCCAGGTAACAGCCCCTCTTTCGGCTCTTCCAGAACCTCTTATTGAGGTTCTGGCTGCACTTCTCCCCTCACCTGTTAATTTACGCACACCCCATCCCTGGCCCCACAAAGTCGCGGGACCTCCTGGTCAACCTCCTCATGGCGATTGCCAGGATGGTAATTTATAAGACCAGGGAGCAGAGGTTGGCTGAGGGAGGGGCCTGCGACTGTGGGGTCTGTTTCCGTTTCTGCATCCGCTCACGTATCCGGGCATAGTTCTACTGGGTGGCGTCCGCTGGCTCTCTTGAGACCTTTGAGGGGCAGTGGGCACTGTCCAGGGTTCTCTGCTCAGTGTCCCCATCCGGTTCCCTCGTTTTAGCCCTTTGACCCTCACACCTGTCCCTTTTTTTCTCTTGATTTGTCCCAAGTAATTACTTGGTTTCTTGGGCTCAGTGGACCTTCCCCATAGTTTGAGGGGAGGTCCTTTAGATGTGGACGGGCCAACTCCAATAGGCCCACCTGCTCTGTCACAGTACACACAGTAAGGGACCATCACTACCCTGCAGAACAGCAATGGGCAACCTAGGCTAGTGTTTGGGCTGCATGAGTGGCCTCCTTCATCTTAGTGGGCTGCAAAATTGTCGTAACCAAGACCAGTTTCCTGGGATAGGGTAGTTTTACTCACTATGCTTGAGTACCTAGAATTTGAGGTGGGTGCCAACTGAATGGTAGCAGTGCCTTGACTGGATGCAGAGGGAGCGTGCGGCTCTCATAGTCAATGTTGTGTGCAGTTAACATGCATCTTGCTTCGTGTGCCCTTGCTTTGTCAGGCCTTGGCAAAATATGTCCCGTGGGCCAGCTCCAGCCCACCAAGCCCCAGGCAGGCTCCCCAGCTTGCCCCACAGCCCCATGTGCTGTGCAGGACTGTGGCTGCAGGGCTTCATTTCTGTTTTAAAATGAGGGGGGGGGGGGGGGGAGAAGATTTAGGAGCTGAGCCGCCCCACCCCGCCCCGCCCCCAGCACATTCCCATTGGCCGGTTTCTGGCAGAAACCAGCCAATGGGAGCTGCTTGTTGGAGTAACAGGCACCCAAGAAGAACCACGCCCCCCTCTCCTTGGCTCAGTTTTTCATGAAGCACATGGCCAGGCAGGCAAGCTGGGAAACATTTTAAGCTCTGCAGGCAGGCAGGCTAATTTGGCAGTTGACAAGTAAGTCTCTTGGCCACAGCCTGCTTCTGGCACCCCAGCCCTTTCCTGCCCTAATCTCTGCTCTTCCCCATCCCCACTCAACATACCAAAACCGTCTGTCCCCTCTTACACCGTGCCCCTCCCAGATCTGGCACCCCAATCTCCTTCCCCCAGATCGCAATCCCCTCCTATCCTAGGTCACACTCTGGCACGATAAATGCAGAAGTGGGGGCCAGCAAGTGTACCCCAAAGCCTTATCTACCAGGCTTTGGTATAAAACTTCCCTCCAAAATCTTAAAACCCTAGATTTTGGGAATAAAACTTTCGCTGCCACCACCCAAATTAGTAAAGAAACCAGGGAAGAGACCATTTGGGGAGATCTCACCCCTAAAGTAAAAAGCAGGACACTACCATTAACCAATACCAGGTTAATAAAATAAAAGAGAGAGAACTTTTATTATCACAACAATATTCCTATTGCAAGCATAATGCCTAGATGGAAAAGTAACCGATAATCTACTCATGGAGAAACTCCATAGGCCTAGAACTTAGTTATAAAGAAAAACCAACCATTTCTTAAAAGGTGCACAGACATCAGATCCCATACCCACAACATAAAACAATAAAACCTAATGGATTTATCTAAACTTTACCCTACTTACAGAAGGTGAAGGATTGTTTCTTGGGGAGAGAGGCATGTCTGTCTGCCTCTCTCTGTAGCTGAAGAGGAACTCTCAGAGACAAAGGAGGAAAAACCCAAATTCCTTTGTCCCAGTTTGAAAGTCCTACCTACATTCCTATTGGCCACTCCACCTGGCTAGGTTTAGTTAACCCCTTAGTCCCCCGGCTGCTGGCCCTCTCTCATAATCATGGCACACCCATACCCCCTCCCAGATCTGGCACCCCAATCCCCTGCCCCAGATCACAATCTCCTCCTACCCTAGGTCACATCCCAAAGTCTTGCACTCCAGTCCCCTGCCCTAGGTCACAACCGCCTGCTTCACCCAAACTCCCTCCCAGTCTCCCTCCTGCACCCCAGTCCCTTACCCCAAGCTCCCTTCTGCACCCAACCTCTATCCCAGACCCCACATCTCCACCATTAATATCATGGAAGAGTGCGGCCCTTGACCACTTTCCAAAATCTTGGAGTGGCCCCCCTGTCAAAAATTATTGCCCACCCTGCTTTATGTGCATGTCACTTTAGTATACTGGTAGGAAAAAAACGAAAGATGGAAACTAGCAGAATTTGGCAACCTTGTGTGAGAGTAATGGTAAACAAAATGTCTTGTGGGCTGCACATAGAACCCTGATGGGCTGCATGTGGCCCTTGGGCTGCAGGTTGCCCACCACTGCTGCAAAGCTACATACCCATGTGAATCTCATTGCAGGATCAGGGCCTACAAAAATAAAGCCCCATTCTGGTACAGTTTGTCATGTGAGTAACCCCATTGACTTCAGGGTGACTTTGCATGGGTAAGGATCACCTACTTGAATAAGATTTGTGGGATTGGGCTCATACTTTGCACAGCTATAGCTTTCCTTATTGCAGGATCCCAAAACAGTCTTAAGACATCAATTCAGAAATTCTAAGGGCCATTATGATCATCTATCCTGAATGTCTTTCAACATCCCTTAGAGATACGGTTGCAGGAAGAGTTAGTATTATCTATGATGCTTTGTGGTGTATGGTGGGCAGGGAGCTAAGAGCTTTCAGTTTGGCTATTTTTTTTAAATTTGTGTTAAACTTGTAACGAAGTTGATCTACATTTAACAGGAGAGGGAAACAGACACAAAATTTAGTCTTGCCCAAGCTCACTAGCATGGGATGTGTGTAACCCCTACTAGCCCAGCAACCGAAAGGTTAATACAGGCCCTGTCAGCCACTACTGATTGGCAATCTAACAGCAGCTGGGAAGCAGAAGGGTGGGGTGGCTAAGAGTAGAGAGATGGGAACTCCAGTCAGCAGACTGCTAGAGAGCCAGCAGGGACAACACCCCGTGAGGGGTCAACAGACTGGGGTGCCTGCAGAGGCCCAAGGGAAGGCAGGAAGGAGCTCAGGGCACTGTCAGGGTCAGCAACCCTGATTGTCCTTATCTAATGGGGCCAGGAGGTGGAGCCCAATGGAGTGGACAGGTCTGGGATCCCTTACCAGCACCCTGGAGATTTCCAGATTCCTAGCCACCAGGGCTAGACTGACAGCTCTGTAGAGGTGAGGGAGTCAGAGCAGTGCACCCCTGCCCGGTCATGGGGAGCACCACATCAGTTACAGGGGAGCTGACAGCCTCCATGGGCCCCTGGGCAAGGTGGGGGGGGGGGCGGAGCTGGCTCCCTGCTCCAGATGGGGTGGATCCTTGGGTGGAAGGCACCGGGCCAGGGCAGACAGCATCCCACCCTCACAGCCACATGGAGCATGCAGCCCCCAGGCAGTGATTTAAAGGTCCCAGGGCTCCAGCTGCCACCTCTGCCACAGTAGCAGCAGCTGTGAGCCCCAAGCCCCCCTGAATCCAACTGAGGTGCTCACAGATGGAATTGGTTGGCATTTGTGTTGTAAGAACAATCTGGTCCCCTGTCCCTTGAGTTTCTTCCAGTGATGCTCTAGCACAAATTCTCTGCTGGCATAGACAGACACATCACGACTGAATTCAAGAGAGTTGTGTTAGTTTACACCAGGGGCTGAATTTGGCCCTGTCTGTAATCACACATTGGGGAATGTAAAGGCAGTCTGTCCCGGTTGTACAACTGACAGTGGCTTAAGCATCTCTGATTAAAGCAATCTTAGGAAGTGGTTCCAGTGATGTTTTTGTCCTCTGCTGGAGGAAACTGGTGCACCTTCCTTCTAGTTAACCAAGTCACCCATCTCTACCATTTCCTGAGACCTTTCTCCCTCTTCCTGTAACCCATGTTTTAGGGATGGGATCTCCAAGCATGGGGAGGGGGAGGATGTCTCCTGATCAGATGTTTTCTCCTGAAATGAAACATCATCTATAGTCAGGACTCAACTCCCAAGTACCTATCGCTTTAGAAAATTTTACCGTGTGTTGTGGTACCAGGCCCCTGGCAAACCAGGTAGAGGCAAGAGTAAAAGTCTCACTGAAGGTAACTGGGACATCAGTTCCTAAGGCATCGGGGCACTTTTGAAAATGTTACTTGGGGTCAGTCTCTCTCCCCTGAAGCAGAGTGAGAACCCACCTCTCTCCCACTTTGCTCCTTTTAAGTCTTTCAGACTAGGAGCCTGCAAAGGGGTGGTAGGTGAGGGAGTGGTAGGGTCATGGGGCAAGAGGGTGCTGGCGTGGCTGTAGGGGTCAGAGGTTAAAGGGTCAAAGGGTGTTAGGCACTGGGGAGCAAGGGGCTGGGTTGGGGCTAGGTGGACAGGTAATTTCTTCTTCGAGGAGTGTGCCTGTGGGTGCTCCACATTAGGTCTACGTCTACACTGGCATGATTTTGCGCAAGAACTCTTTTGCGGAAGAGTTCTTGTGCAAAAACTCTTCCAGAAGAGAGCGTCTACACTGGCATGTGCCTTTGCGCAAGAGATGTGCTTTTGCGCAAGAGCATCCATGCCAGTGTAGACGCTCTCTTGCACAAGAAAGCTCTGATGGCCATTTTAACCGTAGGGCTTTCTTGCGCAAGAAATTCATGTTGCCTGTCTACACTGGCGTCTTGCGCAAGAGGACTTATTCCTGAGCGGGAGCACCATAGTTCTTGTGCAAAAAGCACTGATTTCATACATTAGAATGTCAGTGTTCTTGCGCAAGAACTCCCCGCCAGCGTAGACAGGCAGCAAGTTTTGGCGCAAAAGTGGCTGCTTTTGCACAAGATCGCCCCAATGTAGACACAGCCTAGGTGTTTTGGTGCCGCAGCGCGCCTGGCCGGAAGGTTTTTGATAGCAGTGGCTTTGACAACTAGCTCGCACATGCGCAGACGCGCCACAGTGCTAGACGGCTAATGCGCATGCGCGAGATGCGATCTCTTCAGTTCCTTTGCTGCTGCCGGCGGCATCGGTCGGAACCCGCAGTGCCCTCTGCAGTTCTCCTCAGGGAGACAGCCAGCCTTTTTCCTTTACTTAGGGTATGCCTACACTAGCCCCCTAGATCGATCTAGGGAGGCTAATGAGGGCGACCGAAATGCACATGAAGCGGGATTTAAATATCCGCGCTGATTTACATGTTCCCAGCCGGTCGCCATTTTAGGAATTGACTAGCCGAGTAACTGCCGCGTCTGCACGCGGCGGTGAACGATTCGAATTAAAGCCCTAAATCGAATTAGCTGGTATTCCTTCTGGAATGAGGTTTACCACCTAATTCGATTTAGGCTTTAATTCGAATCTGCTTCACCGCCGCTGTAGACGCGGCAGTTACTCGGCTAGTCAATTTCTAAAATGGCGACCGGCTGGGAACATGCAAATCAAGCGCGGGATATTTAAATCCCACACTTCATGTGCAATTTCGGTCGCCCTCATTAGCTTCCCTAGATCGATCTAGGGGGCTAGTGTAGACATACCCTTAGTTAGCCTTATTATATTTTATTATAATTTTACTATTCTTCCCAAAAAAAGAAGACCACGTGTCTTCCTCAGCCTTGGACACAAGCATGGGCTCTGTGCCTCGTGCTTCCCCTCAAGGGACTCCTCTCTCCTGCACTGAGGAGTTTCTTTTCCCTCAGCTTCAGTTCCAGCCTCCTTACATAAGGCTGACAGAGAGGGTTTTTTTTTTTTCACAGATTTAAAAAAAAAAATTTCTTAATCTTTTTTGCAGTGTTCTTCCAAGTGGGGGCTCTGTTTTAAGCACTGTTTCTCTTCATGGGCTGCCAATCACACTGCCAGACTAGCAAACACAGTGCATACATTGTCTGGACATTTTACAGCGAGGTTTACTGCCATCAGTGAAAATCTGGCAGCCGGGGCCAGGAGAGCCAGAGGGTTTTCAGCTCAACCTGTTCTCCCTCAGACCAGCATCAGACCCTGGTCACCCCGCATCCCCGCTATTACTATTACCAGCGGTGATGTCAGATAAGGCAGTTCCCCCGCCTCAGCTGAGAGCTCTGCCTCTTCCAAACAGAAGAGAGCACATGTAGCAGCCAACAGTGCATCCCCTTCACACAAGAGAGGGTGATTTCTGAATCCTTAGCCAGCTCCATCCCCTGCTGGGACTCCAGACAAGCGCTTACTGGGGCAGTGTTCATCCACAGCGCCCCGAGGGTCTAAGGACCTGGCCAAGGTGCCTAAACATGCTGATGAGCCCAAGCCTGGTACGGCCAAACAGCCCAGGGCTACAACAGCATCGTCAGTCCCACCAGCACCAAGCAGTACTGTACATAAAGGCAGCGCAGGTACCAGTGTGCTGTTACCGCCCCCAGCACCTGCACCATCCCCTCTGCTGGCAAAGCCAAAGCATACACCGGCACAATATTCTCTACCACCTGTGCCTCCTTTTTGCCCTTTTACGTCCACGGACGACTCTATGATCTCTTTAGTGCCCACGACACCCTTGTTTGGCACTGATTCCTCCCCGCATTCTGAGGGGTTTTCCATGTCTTTGCCTGGCACTTCCATACCTCCGTTATCTGGTGAAGAGGATCAGGCTTCTATCATGACCTCAACTCCTCCTAAACACAATACGCCGAGGTGCATATTCGCTCGCTCACAAGCGGCCGTACCACACTAGCAACCTGCACATTGGCTGCCACCAACCTATGCCAGTGCCCCCCACATCTCCCTACTGGGACCCCTGGGAACCTTACAGAGCTCAGCAGCAACAGCATCGCCATGTTGCTCAGCTTCGCTCCAGGCCTACATCCACTGTGTCCCTTGATGCCTCAAGGGACCAGACAGACTTCAATCAGCCACTAAGTGATGAGGAATCCACTACTTCCTCTCACCCGCTTACCCAGATATCTCCTCCCTCCCCAGGGGACACGCTCATGCCTCCGCAAGCCCTATCTGGGGATGATTTCAAGGCTTTTCAAGAGGGTAGCTGAGGTCCTCGAGGTCTCGTTAACCACTGCCAGAGACCCAGCATAAACTCACGAGCATCCTCCATATCTCTCCTTCCACGAGGCTCGCTCTCCCCATGGACCCCACCCTCATAGACCCAGCCAAGCAGCTTTGGCAAACACCCACCACCATTCACCCAGTGGGCAAGAAGGCGAATAGGAAATACTATGTGGCTCCTCAGGGTGCTGAGTTTTATTCTCACATCCCTCCCCTAACTCCATAGTAATTGAGGCAGTGAACCAGAGGAGCAAGCAGGACATGGCTAAATCCACCCCTCCTGATAAGGAGTGGAAACGTCTGGACATCACGGGACAGCCTTTGCCTCCCTACAGCTACATAGCGCTAATTACACCGCAGTGCTGGCAAAATACACTCATCACATCTGAAGAAATCACAGATTGTATTCAATTCATCCTAGAGGAAAAAACAGAACAAATGAGAGCGAACGCAAATGAGGGTCTCCTGAGAGCCAGAACAGCCCTCCAAGCTGCTCTGGACTCAGCTGACACAGCTTCACGAGCCCTGGCCATCTCTGTGGTGATGAGAGGAGCCTCTTGGCTCCACCTCTCTGGTTTCCCAAAGGAGGTCCAGATGAAGGTGGAAGACCTTCCGTTCGAGGGCCCGAAGCTCTTCGCTGATGGCACAGATGCTTCTCTATACTCCCTGAAAGACTCCAGGGCCACACTTAGAACGCTGGGCATCCAGGCTCCTGCACCAAAACACAAACAAAACAAACCTTACATTCAGAGATACAGACCTTCCCTCTTTGGTCAGTCTCAAAGACAATATGACCCTAGAAAGCGCCAACGTCAGGGGAGAAGGCAATAGCAGGGGAGAATATAGCAGTAGGGATATATTATCGACCACCTGACCAGGACAGTGATAGTGACATTGAAATGCTGAGGGAGATTAGAGAGGCTACCAAAATAAAAAACTCTATAATAATGGGGGATTTCAATTATCCCCATATTGACTGGGTACATGTCACCTCAGGAAGAGAAGCAGAGAGAAAATTTCTCAATGGCTTAAATGACTGCTTCTTGGAGCAGCTGGTGCAGGAACCCACAAGGGGAGAGGCAATTCTCAATTTAGTCCTGAGTGGAGCACAGGATCAGGTCCAGGAGGTAACTATTACAGGACCGCTTGGGAATAGTGACCATAATATAATAACATTTAACATTCCTGTGGTGGGAAGAACACCTCAGCAGTCCAGCACTCTGCCATTTAATTTCAAAAAGGGGAATTATAAAAAAATGAGGAGGTTAGTTAAACAGAAATTAAAAGGCACAGTGACTAGAGCCAAATCCCTGCAAGCTGCATGGAAGCTTTTTAAAGACACCATAATAGAGGCCCAACTTAAATGTATACCCCAAATTAAAAAACATAGTAAGAGACCTAAAAAAGAGCCACCGTGGCTTAACCACCATGTAAAAGAAGCAGTGAGGGAAAAAAGGCATCTTTCAAGAAGTGGAAGTCCAATCCTAGTGAGATAAATAGAAAAGAACATAAACACTGTCAAATCAAGTGTAAAAATGTAATAAGAAAAGCAAAAAAAGATTTTGAGGAACAGCTAGCCAAAAACTGAAAAAACAATAGCAAAATGTTTTTAAAGTACATTAGAAGCAGGAAGCCTGCTTAAAAAACAGTGGGTCCCCTAGACAATCAACATACAAAAGGAGCAATCCAGGATGATAAAGCCATTGCAGAGAAGCTAAATGATTTCTTTGCATCAGTCTTCACAGCTGAGGATGTTGGGGAGATTCCCAAACCTGCACTGTCCTTTGTGGGTGATGAATCTGAGGAACTGTCCCGGATTGAAGTGTCATTAGAGGAGGTTTTGGAACAAATAGAAAAACTTAATGTTAACAAATCACCGGGACCGGATGGCATTCATCCAAGGGTTCTAAAAGAACTCAAATGGGAAATTGCAGAACTGTTAACTGTGGTTTGTAACCTATCCTTTAAATCAGCTTCCGTACCTACTGACTGGAAGATAGCTAACGTGACATCAATATTTAAAAAGGGCTCTAGAGGTGATCCTGGCAATTACAGACCGGTAAGTCTAACGTTGGTACCGGGCAAATTAGTCGAAACAATAGTTAAGAATAAAATTGTCAGGCACGTAGAAGAACATAATTTGTTGGGCAAAAGTCAACATGGTTTCTGTAAAGGGAAATCATGTCTTACTAATCTATTAGAGCAGGGGAGGCAGGTTTGTATAATTTTGGGTGGTGCCCCATTAGCCACACCCCCTGACCCCTGTTAACCACGCCCGACCCCCATTAGCCACACCCCCTGACCCCCGTTAACCAGGCCTCTGGAGGTAACACGCTCGGGGCAAGATGGATACATGACCAGAAGTAAAAGGTGTCATGTCACCCCTCTCGAAGGACTTTTCCCACCATCCTCCTACCAACAGGGATTAGTTTGGCCCCACCAAACCCCTCATGCAACTATCATTGCAATGGCTGTGTTGTACATTGGCACCCTTTTCCGGAAAGGGATGCTAATCGAGACAGTCGAATTGTAAATGCCGCTGGGATTTAAATTTTCCCTCGCGGCATTTGCATGAACATATAACTGCCGCTTTTTCCGGCTCGGGCTTTGACGGAAAGCGCCAGTCGACGCTGGCTCTTGCGAAAATAAAGTTTTTCCGGAAGATCCCTTATTCCTCTTAAAATCAGGAATAAGGGATCTTCCGAAAAGGCTTTATTTTCCACAAGACTGGCGCTTTTTCCACAAAGCCCCGAGCCGGAAAAAAGCGCAGCCATGTTCATGCAAATGCCGCTGGGAAAATTTAAATCCTCGCGTGCATTTGCAATTCGACTTGTCTCATTAGCATCCCTTTCCGAAAAGGGTGCCAATGTAGACACAGCCAATGTGTGTGACATTAACTCGGGGGCAGAGAGGCTGGGGGAAGTGTTCCCTCTAAGGCTATGTCTACACTCGCGGCTTCTTAAACAAGTACAGCCGTTCTTGTGCAAGAACCCACAGAGCATCCACGCTGCCCGCCTGCTCTTGCGCAAGGAAATTTACAGTCCAGCGTGGTAAGAGAGGGCGTCTTGAGCATGAGCTACGCTCTTTTTTAACAGGTGTAAGCTCTCTTGCACAAGAGGGCAGTGTGAATGCTCGGCAGGGATTTCTTGCACAAGAAACCCCTATGGCTAAAATGGCCATTGGAGCTTTCTTGCAAGAGATCCACACTGCTATGGATGCTCTGCGCAAAGCACAGCTCACACATGGCAGTGTGGACGTGTTCTTGCAAGAAGACTTCTTGCACAAGAACCCTTGCATAAGATGTTCTTGCGGAAGAAGCCACCAGTGTAGACATAGCCTAAGAGTTTCCTCCCATGAGCAGAATGAATTTTGTGTTGTGCACCAGTACTGAGTTCATGTGGCTTGTTTGAATGTGCCACTGTGGCACCCAAGTTATTAATAAATATTGTATAACCCTTTACCTTTTCTCTCTGCTGCCATGTCTCCTCCCCTTGCTCCATCAGCTCTGGTGCCTCCTGCCCCCAACTCTCACCCTCCTCTGCTGTCCTGACTCCTGCCCTTCTCACTGCCCTCAGCCCTCCTGACCTGCCCCCTCCACCAGCCCTTCTCTCCCCTGTGCCCACTCCTCCAGTAGCCCCACTCTGATCATTGAGCTACCCTCCTCATCCCCTCTTCTAACACCTCCTCTACACACCTGCCCTGCCTCTCTCCTCTGGTGCTGGTCCTCCCTGCAGGTGTCTGCCCTTCTGCTTCACCCCAGAATCCCTGGCACCTGCACCTTCCTTTAGCCCTGCACCCTCCTGGTGCCTCCCCTTCCCTCACTGCCCCTGCCCCTTTGCCCTCTTTTTCCTGATGCCCACCCCTCACCACCCTCTGCCCCCATTCCCTCATGCCCCTCTGTGCCCTCACACATGACTTGCTCCATCCCTACCTTTCTCATGCCCACCCCTTTCAAGCCTTCTCCCAGCACCTCCTCCCCCCTCTAGCCCCCAATGCCCTTACTCTCCTCTTCTCTCCCAGCATCACCCTGTCCCTCCTCCTCCTGCCCTTTTCCTCATTGTCTGCACTTGGCCCCTGCATTTGTCTCTCCTCCACCCTGTCCCTTGGTGCCTTCCTTTCTTCCCCTCCGCACAAGCCCCTTCCTCTCCCCCTCCCCTCCCCTCCGCACAAGTCCCTTCCTCTCCCGCCCCTTCCTCCTAGTTTTCCCCCTTCCCTTCCCTCCCCTTCTCTCCCCTACCTTCTGCCTTCCACTTTGCGGGGCCGGAGTCTGCGCTCGGGCCCCAGAAGTCCCTGGACTCCGAACCCGGAGCTAGGCCATGCGGCGTAACGCCATGCCGAGCAGTTTTAAAGTCCCGGGCCATGACGTCATGTCACGCCTGGGCATCTCCCACTCACCTGTAAACACCGGCAGCGCGCGCCGGCAAGGGGGAGCCGACTGAATGCTGCACACGGCAGGGATGATCCGGGGCCGGGGTGATGTGCGGGGGAGCCGGCAGGTGGGGGCTGGGGCCCGCTCCAGGCAGGGCCGGGGGAGAGAACCAGCTCCAAATATTGCTGGAGCAGGGCCCCCGGCTCTGAATATTGCTGGAGCATGGGCACCACGAGTCCATATAACTCGCCGCCCATGTATTAGAGTTCTTTGAAGGGGTTAACAAACATGCGGACAAGGGGGATCCAGTAGGTATAGTATACTTAGATTTTCAGAAAGCCTTTGACAAAGTCCTCACCAAAGGCTCTTGTGTAAATTATATGTCATGGGATAAGAGGAAAGGTCCTTTCTTGGATTGAGAACTGGTTAAAAGACAGGAAACAAAGGGTAGGAATAAATGGTAAATTTTCAGAATGGAGAGGGGTAACTAGTGGTGTCCCCCAAGGGTCAGTCCTAGGACCAATCCTATTCAACTTATTCATAAATGATCTAGAGAAAGGGGCAAGCAGTGAGGTAGTAAAGTTTGTGGATGATACTAAACTGTTCAAGATAGTCAAGACAGAAGCAGACTGTGAAGAACTTCAAAAAGATCTCACAAAACTAAGTGATTGGGCAACAAAATGGCAAATGAAGTTTAATGTGGATAAGTGTAAAGTAATGCACGTTGGAAAAAATAACCCCAACTATACATATAGTATGATGGGGGCTAATTTGGCTACATAAATCAGGAAAGAGATCTTGGAGTTATCGTGATAGTTCTCTGAAAATGTCCACACAGTGTGCAGCGGTGGTCAAAAAGGCAAATAGAATGTTAGGAATTATTAAGAAAGGGATAGAAAATAAGACACGAGAATATCTTACTGCCCTGTATAAAACTATGGTACGCCCACATCTTGAGTACTGTGTACAGATGTGGTCTCTCACCTCAAAAAAGATATTTTGGCCTTGGAAAAGGTTCAGAAAAGGGCAACTAAAATGATTAGGGGTTTGGAACAGGTCCCATATGAAGAGAGGCTAAAGCGACTGGGATTTTTCAGTCTGGAAAAGAGGAGACTGAGGGGGGATATGATAGAGGTATATAAAATCACGAGCGGTGGAGAGGGTGAATAAAGAAAAGTTATTCATTAGTTCCCATAATATAAGGACTAGAGGACACCAAATGAAATTGATGGGTAGCAGGTTTAAAACTAATAAGTGAAAGTTCTTCACACAGCGCATAGTCAACCTGTGGAACTCCTTGCCAGAGGAGGCTGTGAAGGCTAGAACTATAACAGAGTTTAAAGAGAAGCTAGATACATTCATGGAGGTTAGGTCCATAAAAGGCTATTAGCCAGGGGGTAGGAATGGTGTCCCTGGCCTCTGTTTGTCAGAGGCTGGAGATGGATGGCACGAGACAAATCACTTGATCATTGTCTTCGGTCCACCCCCTCCGGGGCACTTGGCGCTGGCCACTGTCAGCAGACAGGCTACTGGGCTAGATGGACCTTTGGTCTGACCCAGTACGGCCATTCTTATGTTCTTATGACCAACCCACTCCATCTCAGTCCTCTAACTCTAGGCAAACATTTTGAAGGTCTGGTCAAGAGCCATCAGATTCATCTTCCCTCACCCAAGCCTCCTATCACCCTAGTATCCAACCACAGATTAGCACCATTTTACCATCAGTGGTGCCTCATAACTACAGACAAATGGGTTCTGGATGTGATAAAGTTCAGGTACTGCATCCCCTTCCTATCTTCTCCCAAAACCCAACCTGTCCCTCTTCAGGGACCCATCTCATGAGACTATTCTATGTCAAGAGATTGACCACTTGCTCCACATCAATGCAGTGGAAAGAGTCCCACAACAATATCTAAACACCGGCTTCTACTCCCGGTATTTTCTCACAGAGAAGTCAGGGGGCTGGAGGCCCATTCTCAATCTCAGAGCTCTCAATGGATACATCCTGTACCAACGCTTCAAGATAGTTACCCTCTCTACCATCATACCCTCTCTCAACAAAGACGACTGGCTGGCTACTCTCGACCTCCAAGATGCGTACTTCCATGTGCCCATACACCCTGCGCACAGGAGGTACCTAAGATTCACAGCAGAGGGACAACATTTCCAGTATACAGTACTACCTTTTGGCCCATCCATGGCACCGAGGGTCTTTTCCAAGGTCTTGGCAGTTGTGGTGGCTCACCTGCGAAGACAGGGAGTGTCAATCTATCCATATCTCGACAGCTGCCTCATAAGGGGCAAATCATTCCAGGAAACTCAGGACTCAGTCACAACCACCATGTCACTGTTCTGTTCACTTGGCCTCCAAATCAACCTCTCCAAATGCCAGCTCCAGCCAACCCAAGTACTAGAGTTTATAGGAGCTCAACTCGATTGCATCCGTGCTATCGCATCCTTACCCCATCAGAGGTTCCTCGCAATACTACAACTAGTATAACTTCACACCACTGCTCCACAACTTCCTGCCAGGGCGTGTCTCCAGCTACTAGGCCATATGGCAGCAGCGACAACGGTTGTCCCGCATGCCAGATTACAGATGAGGCCTCTACAGCACTTGCTGAGCACAGTATACAGACCTCGGGTAAACAGCCTACACAAGCTGGTCTCACTTCCAAACATGGTCAAACGCTCCCTCCAATGGTTGTCAGAAGCACAAAACGTGTGCGCTGGGGTCCCCTTTCACAGGCCATCCCCATTGTTCACCATTACCACAGACGCATCGCAACAGGACTGGGGAGCTTACCTGGGTACCCTCACCACACAAGCACAGTGGACCCACACGGAGACCACAATGCACATCAATATGCTTGAGCTTCGGGCAGTATACTACACCTGCCGGCACTTTGTGAACCATATTTCCAACTTTACAGTGCAGATCTTTACGGACAACCAAGCTGCAATGTTCTACATAAACAGGCAGGGAGGGGCGAGGTGCAACCCCCTCTGCAGAGAGGCAGTCCGGTTATGGACTTGGTGCATCGCTCACAACATAATGTTAATTGCCTCACATCTCCCCGGCAAAGACAACGTAACTGCAGGCAGCCTGGTATACGAACCTACTGCAAATGTCACCCAACCACCCATGGCGTCTCCCACGGCTCCCACATCTCCTCACCCAATGTCACGGTTGCCTTCAGCATCCTCATCTCCACACCCTGAACCTTCAGGCCTGGTGTGATGTAGTGGGGGTGTTGTTACATTCAATCTTTGCTATATTGGGCTGTGTGTGTGTGTATGTGTACCTCAGTTCCACCCCTCCAGCACTCTCTGCATGAGGGGGGAGAGGCTGAGCATGACTCACCCCAGATGTGTATTGGGCCAGACACCTGAGGGCCAGACACAGGAGATGATAACTCCTAGCCAGGAAGGGACAAAGGAGAGGCGGGGCTGCATCAGGCTGGGGGGTAGGGCCTGTGAGGAGAGTCAGTCTCCTCTGGACTAGGAGGAGCGAGGAGGCTAAAAGCAGGAAAAGGGGGTGCAGGGCCCAGGAGCCCCTTCCCCCCGAGAGGAATAATGCTGTCTGCCCTGGCTCCTGTGTCAACATTGATCCTAAGCTACGCTGTGTCCCTGTGAACCAATAAACCTTCCGTTCTACCTTCTGGCTGAGAGTCACATCTGGCTGCGGATGGGGGTGCAGGGTCGGGAACCCCCCGACACTCCGTGACACCTGGCTCCACGATGGCTCACTTCACTAGAAGCAGAACGTACAGACAAAGTCCAACACATCCTCCTTAGCAGTCAGAGAACATCCACTCGCAAAACTTACCTGTACAAGTGGTGTCGATTCTCTGCCTGGGCTCACCGCCACAATCTCGACCCATCTTCTGCTCCATTACCCACGGTCCTGCAATACATAACTGAACTCAAAAACTTGGGGCTTTCACTCAGCTCTCTGCAGGTTCACCTTTCTGCCATAACCACTTTACACCAGTCAATAGACAGCAAGTTGCTGTTTACACATTCCACGAACAAAAAGTTCCTCAAAGGATTGCAGAACATTTATCCACCAATCAAACCTCTGGCTCCAGCCTGGGACTTCAATTTGGTTCTGAGGGCCTTAACTTGTAAACTGTTTGAGCCTATGGCAACCTGCTCTATGCTTCACCTTTCCGTGAAGGTGGCCTTACTAGTGGCAATAACATCCGCCAGGAGAGTCAGTGAAATTGCGGCTCTCATGGCAGACCCTCCTTTCACCACCTTCCACAAGGACAAGGTAGTCCTCTGGCCTCACCCTAAGTTCCTGCCAAAGGTGCCTTCTCCTTTCCACTGTAACGAACCTATTAACTTACCAGTCTTTTTTCCCCAAACCCCATGCCAACCAGACGGAGGCCACACTCCACACACTTGATTTACGGAGGGCCATTGCGTTCTACCTGGAAAGAACCAAGCAAATTCGGAAAACCAACAGGTTATTCGTATCAACCACCGAATGATCCCAGGGACTCCCCATCTCCTCCCAGAGGATCTCAAAATGGATAGTGGAATGCATAAGAATAGCATATTCAATCTTTGGTAAAGAGCCACCTGCACAACTTCGTGCACATTCGACCAGGGCCATGGCAGCATCAACAGCCTATGTACAGGGCATCTCCCTGTCCGATATATGTGAATTGGCCACCTGGTCCTCCACTCTCACATTTGCTGCTCACTATGCTCTGGACTCCTATGTGTCCAGAGAAACTGCATTTGGACATACAATCCTTACCATGGTCCAAAAGGGCACTACACTGTCTGAAGCTCCCACCTCCAGTGGATAAACTGCTTGGAGTCACCTAAGGTGGAGCACCCATAGGGACGCTCCTCGAAGAAGAAGAGGGTTACTCACCCTCTGCAGTAACTGACGTTCTTCGAGATGGGTGTCCCTGTGGGTGCTCCACCACCCACCCTTCCTCCCCTCTGCTTCAGTATTATTTCCATACTTTTCTGGAGCAGAGAAGGAACTGAGGTGACTGTATCTCGCGCATGCACATTAGCCGCCTAGCACGTGTAATGCTTCTGCACATGTGAGAGCTAGCTGTCAAAGCCACTGCTAGTAAAATCTTCCAGCCAGGTGCACTGCGGCACCAAAACACCTAAGGTGGAGCACCCACGGGGACACTCCTTGTCATAACCAGGAGAGCTGACTAGCAGCCTGGTGACTAAGGGGTTAACTATGTCCCCTGTCCCTAGCCAGGTATCTGGTCAGCCAATAGTAATGCAGGTAGGGATTTCAAACTGGAACAAAGGAATTTTTAACTTTCCCTCCTTTGTCTGAGTCAGAGCGGTTTCTTCCAGGTAACAGGGAGATGGGAGGCCGTCTCTCTCTCTCCAAGAAAAGTCTTCTCACAATGTGTAAGTAGGGCAAAGTTTAGTTAGCCCATCAGGTTTTATTGTTTTCTGGTTTGGGAATGTGGAACTGAGGTCTGTGCTGTTAAAAATGTTTTTTCTTTCTTTAAAAGTGTTTTTCCCCCTCTCTTTTGTAATGAAGCTTTCTAACCCAGGGAATTTTCTCTGAGTATATCAATGGGTGGCTCTTACCTTCTAGCCACCTCAACTATGCTTGCAATGGTAGTTGTGTTTTGATAATAAAAGTTTGTTTTCTTTTTCAAATTAACCGGTATTGGTTCATTTTGTGTCCTGGAAGGTCTGTCTGTCTGACTAAGGAGTCAGCTACCACAGACGGCAGCTTGTTTTCTCTTTTCTTTTCAAGCTCTTTGGGGAAAAGAGCTTGGGGTGCCCTGGGGTTGGTTTCAAGGGTCCACCCCTGTTTGTGGGTTCAAAAGCACTTGATGGTGGCAGCAGATATTCCCCAAACTCCGGATATTAGGATTTTGGGGGGAGTTTTTGTACCAAAGCCTATAGAGACAAGGTTTTGGAGTGCTCTTGCAGGCCCCCACTTCTGCATTTGTCATGCCAAAATGGGGAACAGCCTTGACACTCCTTGAACGTCAGTTACTGCAGAGGGTGAGTAACCCTCTCTTATTTGCATAATGAATATGCAAATACGATGTTACCGGTCCACCAAAAGTTTGAGAGTGAGTTTGCTGGTCTGCAGTATAAAAAAGGTTGGGAACCACTGCCTTATCCCATTTGGATTTATTTTAAAATTTAAACTTAACTGCCTGGGCAGTGCATGAATCCCTCCCTTTAAGGGAGCCTACTCACCTGTCCCCACCCCTTCTGCCCAAGGCCCTGCCCCTTTCACCCACCGGAGTTCCAACAGTCCCCATTGTGGCTGTAGAAACCCTGGCCAAATCACCCTGAGCACTGGCCTGCCCACCCCAACTGCTCCAAGCCACTGGCTGGTCCAGCCTAACCTGATATGCTGGCTCAATGCACTAGCCTGGCTCTGAGGGTGAGGTGGAGGGAGGGCGGGGCCACACCTGGGTTAGGGGGGGCTTAGCCTCCTCTGGCCTATTATACCCACCACCCATGCCTACCTATGAATTTCCTTGGTTTATATGCTTAGTTTTGGGCTAATTACTCAAATTACTGGGGATTTTTTTTTAAAAAAAATTGTATAGGCACTTTCATATATGCCAGCAATTGTGGCTGCTGCCTAGCTCTTGCAGAGAGGCTCTAGATGAAGTTAGTTTCTCTATTTGGTGTCTGTATGGCAAGGTTTCCTCTTGCATCCTGAGCAGCTTCTATAGCTTCAAACAAAGACCTGAAATTTCCAGCACCAAATCCCTATGTATGGGAAGAAAAGAACATTAGCTGGCATATGGACGTGGCAAGTGAATTTGTTATTTCCAGAGTCCCAGGACTAAGCAGCCACAAGAGGTTTACATACAGTGGGACTTCCTTTCCTAAAGACACAGAACATTACTGTGTGCCATGGTGGATCAGGATGGGGAATTAAAGCCAGGAACTTCTGAGTTCTAAATATGTTTCTGCCGTTGAAAACTGCAGTGGTCATAGGCAAGTCATCTAACTGCCCTGTGCCTCAGTTTCTCTCATCTATAGATCAAGAATGCTATTGCTTACATATTGTAGCTCACAGGAATGTTGTAAGGATTAATTAATTGAAGTTTGATGGTGGTGGTATGTGCTACACAAGCTACTAAATATTATTTGTGTCAGATCCACAGGGGCAGACTGGCCCGGCGGGATACCGAGAATTTTCCGGTGGGCCGTCGTATCCACCCGTGATGGGCCATCGTTGCCCTGCACTCTGAGTGGCTCTGCGTCTGCGCTGTATGCAGCGCACGGAGCCTGACCCACCACTTGTGCTGTGTGCCGGATGTGACGCAGGGAAAGGGGGCGGGGCTTGAGGGGCACGCAGGGGTGACGTCAGGGGGAGGGCCGTTCCCCAGGCCTATTTTGATTGCCAGTCCACTCCTGCAGATCCATACCAGACTCCATCAAGAATACAACTTTGACAGATATTAAAATGCCTCCCCCTTTCCTCAGAATAATAACAACATTAATCACATAATTCTGTAGTGATAAGGGAACAACAGAGCAGGCAAACTCAGGAGAGTCTCTTAGCTAGGTCAGGATCTGGTTCTATCTTTTTATTCCTGGTGTATCCCTCCAGCATGCATAGGCACCAAATAGAGCAATAAAGAGAACTCTCCCCTGAGGGCTAGAAAAAGGCTGTTTTCTCCACTGGGAGGAAGTCTCACCAGACTCCTTTTCAGAGGGAAGCTCTTGGCACAGCTCTGTCTTACCCTGTGCTCTGAAGGAGAGAGGGTATGTCTACACAGCAAAGTTATTTCAAAATAACTTTACTAGCATCTACACAGCCAAACCGCTATTTCAAAATTAATTCGAAATAGTGGAGCACTCATTTTGAATTTGGTAAACCTCATTCCACAAGGAATAACGCCAAATTTGAAATAGCTATTTTGAAATAAGTGCTGTGTAGACACTTATATCGAAATAGGGGGCCTCCGGCCTTCCCAGGGTGCCCTGGTGGCCACTCCAGCCTGAACCAAGAACACTCCTCTCCTTCCCCCCTCACCGGAGCCCTTAAAGGGGTTGACTCTGTCCACAGCGCCTGTGCCAGCTCCAAGCCTGCCAGCCCAGAGCCAGCAGTCACTGCCCCATACCCAGTGGCCACAAAATATGAGCCAGCAAGCCACTGGCAGCCAGCCCTCCACCGCTCCCCAGGAGCAGTCTGCCAGCTTCCAGGAGCCTGCCAGGGCCCGGAGAAGGCGGGCGCCTTCCTAGTCCAGGGTGGAGATCATGGACCTTATTTAGGTTTGGGGGGGATGCCCCAACGTCCATGATCTCCGCACTAGACGGAGGAACGTGGCCGCCTATGGCAGGATAGCTGCCAGCCTGGCCACCAAAGGCCACATGAACCCAGGAGCAGGTTTGCATGAAAACTGCTTGGTCTGGAGAGACCCCAACCCTGAGCTTCCTCCCCTTCTTCCCTTGCTTCCCCTTCCAGCTCCCTCCTCCCAGGTTTCCCTCCCCTCCCACCCTCTCTTCTCCCCTCTCCTGCCTCCTTTTCCCCAGTCTCACCAGAGTTTCATTTCTCCCCCAGTTTTGTTAAATAAAGAGAGTTTGTGTTCATGAAAATACATGCATTTTATTTGACATCAGGAAGGGGGGTTAGGGAGGGTAAGTGGAAGGACATGAGGGAGGAATGAGGCACAAGCCCCCAGTGGGGCAGACCAGGGAGGCTCTTAGTGCTCCTCAGGGTGGAAGCTCTCCCTCAGGGCCTCCTGGATACTGACAGCCCCCTGATGGACCTCCCGGATGGCAGCCTGCAGAAAGCGCAGCCAGGCTCACAGCAACACGTCCACGAGAAGCACCAGAGTGCCCAGGGGCAGCTCTGGCTCCGTGTTGCAAAGTGCTGTGGTGTCCTGAGTGAGAGCAACCAGAGCACACAGAGACAAAATGCTTTGCTGTCCCTCATCGAGGTAGACAAGCAAGCAGGGAAACCTGAGAACCAGCTGTCCAGGGGGCGTCCCTTTAAGCACAGTCCTCAGACCTGATGCCCTGCCGGACCTGGTTCTGGCCAGCCTTAAATGCGATTCAGCGTCCACTCAGTGTGGACGCGCTATTTCGAAATAGCAAAATGCTATTTCGAAATGCATTTTGTGTGTAGACGCGTTATTTTGAAATAACTTATTTCAAATTAACTATTTCGAAATAAGATGTTTTGAAATAACGCTGTAGTGTAGACATACCCTGAGACACAGATCACTGGCTAAAGGAAGCAGGTTGATGGGTAGGTGCCCTTTGCAATTTCATACCCTTACAACGGAGGTAGCCTGAGCAGACCAAGGTGCTTTTAAAATGGGAGTTCAGTCAGCCAAGAGCAACTTGGATTTTTAAATGTTTCTTTTGTAAAAAAACAAGGCGCAGCAGCATCTCTTAAAAAGTGGTGCAGCTGACAGGTGCCCATGCTGCTGGCAGCTGCCATTTTGTGTTGGTATAAATTCAGGTCCTGTCTGGGTTGGAGGACTGACTATGAAATGGTTACATCACAAGAACTAAACAGGTGAAATCGGTTTTGCTAAGAGGATAAGAGATTTTTTTTTTTATTGACTCTAGATACATTTTACAAAATAAAAGTTTAAAATGTTAATTTTCAGTTACTGACATGTTAAAAGGAAGAAGTTGCTTCAGTGTTCAGAATCCTTGGGCTTTCTTGAGAACTCACAATCAATTCCCTTATATTACTCATTGATGCAGCAGTGAAAGCAGGGAAGGTCAGACTTGACATTCCAGATATTCAAGTAAAACAGGAGTGGGGAACATTTTTTGGGTCAGGGGCTACTGACCGACAGGAAAAAAAAAATCAGGCAGGCAGGGGGCAGCGGGGGCTGGAGTGCCAGCGGGGCTCCTCAATGCTGGGGGGAAGCCCTGAGCCCCGGGGGCCGGATCCAGGCAAGCCAGGGACTGCATCTGTCCCCTGGGCCTTAGGTTCCCCACCCCGGAAGTTTAAAAAAAAAAAAAAAAACCAAGTAGGGAAGGGTGGAAACCTTAAAATAAAAAACCTTTTAGGCCTTCTTAATCTGTACCAAGAAGCAAAAAATAGGCATAAACCCTAATCTTAAAAGAAAAATCCTTTGTAGGTCGCTGTTCAGACAGTTTCAAAGCCTTGATCCTGCCATGTGCTCAGCCAGTGGGAGTTAAGGATGCACTTTACCTAGCATGATTGGGCTCTAAATGAAAATGGAACTCACAAATATTACTATTTTGTAACTTTTATGTGTAATTTTTTATTTTAACTTTACTTTAATTGACTTTGCTACATTTCTTTTAAAGCCAACTCTGAATCTGTATGCCCAGTTCTTCGAGAGACGTCTCAGTGGGTGCTCCACAGCAGGTGTCGGTGCATCCCAGTGCCGCAGACTGGATTCTTCACAGCCTCCTCAGTTCCTTCTTACCGTGCCCCAGCTTAAGATGGAGCTCGGCAGTGCTCTTCGCTCATCAGTATACCCTGTAGATAAGTAGTTAAATTTTGGTTATTTCTTCTCCGCTTTACCCCACGCTTCATCCAAGTTCATCTCCCAATCAAAAGTTTTTTCTCCAAGTTGTTCTCCTTGTTATTGTTGTTACTGTTCACCTTGTGAACAATGCCAGGATCACCAGGGTTTAAACACTGCTCAACATGTAACGACGCCATGCCCGTCTGCCATTCAAAATGCGTCAGATGTCTCGGCGAGTCCCATGTCCAGCAGGACTGCCAGCACTGCGCCAAGCTTAAGGCGCAAACGTACAGAGACAGGGACCTTCGCCTTAAAATGCTCATGATGGAAAAAGCACAACATCCATCCTCTGACCCAGGAACGGAATGCCCCAACAAACCAAGATCCAATAAGGGGAAAAAATCCCCCAAGAAATGTGCCTCATCTCTGCCTCACAAGGCTCAACCGCCCAAACGGCACTCCGCTGAAAAATCCGCACCAAGGGCTGAAAGGGCACCATGCTTCAGCACCTACGATGCCCTGGGTGTCTCCGGGACCAGTCGGGCCATCTCCAAGCATATGACGCATAGAGCCCGCACTGAGGCTACAGGCCTGACTGTGCCTGCCTCACGGCCCACTGCGGCACCAAGTAACTAGAGCACGGACATGTCGGTACCGAGGCCTACTGATACAGCATCGCAACACCTAGCTGCACCAGCCATTGGTACCGTGAGCAACATCCAACGGTGCCGCAACCACCTTGGCACCACAACACACATTGGTACCGACTACCTCCACCTCTGTACCGGTGCACTGACCATGGCACCGCCCATGACAGCATCGCCCACTCCGCACCGAGGTACATCCACCAGAGAGACCCATCTACATTTAACTCTCCATTCCTCGGCACCAACACATCACCAGCCACAGCGGCACCCAAACATGCCTCTTCGCCCACGCTGTTATCTAGCGATGATGACGGGGAAGTAACATTTTCGCCCCAACTGTCACCCGCCACCGAGATATCAGTGCCTTCATCCCATCCCAGCTTCAGGCACCCGTTTGGCACCGGCATTCCTTCCTGGGACCCACACCCATGGATGCCAGCACCCATGGCTTACGCCTCCCAGTGGCAATATTGGAGCCCATAGGCATACAACTACAGAAAGAAACACACAAAAAAAGAGGGAAACTCAGCTTGTCCTTTCTCCTCCACCACAATCTCCATCACCACAGAGGATGCAGCAGGAGACGGCGGATCCACAATCCCGTGAGTCGGGCCCAGATAGGTCCCCTGACACAAACTCATCCTCCTCGCCTGATGCAGCAGTACTGCTTCTATCACCCACTGCAGCCGATGACTTCACATCCTTTCAGGATCTTTTCAAGAGGGTAGCAGCTGACCTTAATATCACCATGGAGGAGGTCACGGAGATGCAACACGAGCTTACCAACATCTTCCAGGCCACTCCATCGGCTAAGATTGCTCTGCCCATAAATCCTGCCGTTATGGATCCTTCCAAGACTCTGGCAGACCCCTGCCACCATAGCTCCTGCTAAGGTGTGCACCTGCACGGCCACCTCCTCTGCAGAGCCGCGCAGCAGCACTCACCTTCCTGCTGGAATTTCTCTTTACCCACCCACTCCCAAATTATCTAGTGGTGGAGGTGGCCCATCAGAGGAATAAGCAGCACCAGCCCCACTCCACCCCAGCTGATAAAGACAGCAAGCAACTGGATTCATTCGGCAGGAAGATTTACACATCATCCACCTTGCAATTCAGAGTCGCTAATTATGCGGCGTTGCTCAGCAAATATGACTTTAACAACTACTCAAAATTCAACACCTTTATTGACGATATACTGGAGGCGAAGAAACAGCAATTCAAAGCGGTCATCGGGGCCGTGCAATATCACAGACAGCTCTACAAGCTGCTCTTGACGCGCAGATACGGCCATGAGATCTACAGCAACTGCAGTGGTCATGAGACGAGCTTTGTGGTTCAACTCTTTAGCTTTTCCCCGCGAGATAGTCAACCGTGAGAGGATTTACCGCTTGAGGGCGAAGTTGTTTTGCCAAAACTAACGAAGTCCTTCACTCCATGAAGGATTCCAGGGCAATGCTCCAATCTCGTGGTATCCATACACCTGCAACCAAGAGGCGGCAGTATAGATACCAACCTTACCTTAGACCAAGGTATCCAGCATGCACATACCAGCAGTAAAGACAGGACCACCAACTTCAACACCAATATGGTAGTGGCAGGCAGCAGTGTAGAAATCAAAACAGCGCTACTGAACCAGCCACAACAACAAAACAAGGAAATTTGAGGCGTCCTGTCAAGGGGCCAAAATGATTCCACCCGCTCTAGAGTTTTCAATAAATAAGACTTTTAACCGTCGCTTCTGCCCTTTTACACCAACTGGCAGGATGTAACATCTGATAGATGGGTGCCACAAACAATCCTCTTGGGATACACCATCCCCTTTGTCTCCATCCGTCCCTCCCATCCTCCTACCCCATCCTCTTCAGGGACCACTCACAAGGCCATCTTAAGACAGGAGGTTGATCATCTCCTCTGATTGGGTGCTATAGAAGCGGTCCCACTCACACTGTTTCCTCACACTGAAAAGAATGGGGATGGTGCCCAATTTTAGATCTTAGAGGCCTCAACAAATTCCTGAAAAGGTAAAAATTTAAGATGGTAACGTTGACCACCATTATTCCGTCTCTGGAGCTGGATGATTGGTTTTCGTCTCTCGACTTACAGGATGCCTACTTCCATGTTACGATTCATCCTCATAGGCATTTTCTCTGTTTCATCCTAGGTACCAAACATTACCAATATAGTGTCCTACCTTTTGGACTCTCCATGGCACTGAGAGTTTTCTCCAAGATGCTTGCCATGGTCACCGCCCACCTGAGGAAACAAGACATCATTATCTTCCCTTACCTTGACGATTGCCTCATCAAGGCAAAATCTGAATTGGAGTCTCGTCCAAGCACTTACTGGTTATGACATGCTTCCACCCTCTGGGCCTGTTAATAAACTAAACAAAATCAGTGCTCACACTGACACAATCCATACAATTCATCGGAGCACAGCTCAACTCAACAACCGCCATAGCCTCCCTGCCACAAGGCAGATTCTTAAAAATCCACAACCTGGTTCTCAAATTGCGTTTAATGCCATGAGTCACAGAGCACAACTGTCTCCAGCTACTCAGCCACATGGCAGCATGCAACCCGGTAGTACCAAACACATGTCTTTTTATGCGATGCCTACAAGGCTGGCTCAGCACAGTCTACAAGCCAAATCATCACCCCCTCATCAAAACCCTATCCGTTCCTCCGACAGTAAAAAGTGCAATACTATGGTGGACAAAACCAGACAACATATGTACAGGTATCCCTTTCCAAACACCAGAACCCTCGGTGGTCATCACCACAGACGCCTCACGGGATGGGTGGGGAACCCATGAAGAGGTCCACAGCTCAGGGTTTATGGACACCAATAGAACGGGCTCTCCACATAAATGTCCTCAAGCTCAGAGCCGTATGGCTTGCTTGCCAACACTTCTTGCCATGCTGGCCCCGGCAGCCTTGATTCCCCTTCCTGAACAGAATGGCCCTGTGTCCCCCAATCACACTTCCACGCAACCCAAAGCTGTTATATCAACCAGGGCTCCAGACTCAGCATCCACAATTTCTCAGACTTCAGCTAAAAGCCTGGTAATGAGATGGCTCTCAGGGATAGAGCCGCAGTGCTCAAGTCAGGTACAGAATGTTCTTCTACACAGTAGGGCGCCCTCAACTCGAAAGACATATAGTGACAAATGGTCACGATTTGTTCAGTGGGCTGCTCTTCGCAACAGTTCTCTGGAGATGGCCCCATTACCTGTGATATCGGACTACTTATTGCACCTTAGACAGTCGCATCTCTGTCAGCTCCATCAAAGTACACTTGGTGGCTATTACAACATTCCATAAAAAAAATTGATGAAACTACAATTTTTGCACATCCAATGACGAAATGGTTCATGAAAGGCTTACAGGCGCTATACCCTGATGCAACTCCCCCACGTCAACCTTGGGATTTACATTTGGTGCTAAACACCCTCACTAAACCCCCATTTGAACCGACAGCTACATGCTCACTCCTCCACTTGTCACTGAAAACGGCATTCCTAGTGGCTATAACATCAGCCTGGTGGGTAAGAGAGATGACTGCCCTAATGGCAGATCCCCCATATACTACCTTCTTCAAAGATAAAGTTTCTCTACGCACCCACCCCAAGTTCCTCCCCAAAGTACGCTCATCCTTCTACATCAGAATACAGGTAGGTGAATAGTCTTTCCCAAACCTCATGCCAATATCTTCGAAGAACAAATGCATACCCTCAATGTATGCAGGGCACTTTCCTTTTACATCCACAGAACAAGGCCTTTCAGAGCTTCGCCCAGGCTATTTATTTCTATAGCAGAATGCAATAAAGGACAGCAGATATCATTTCAGAGATTATCACACTGGATTTCCTACTGCATCAGAATTTGTTACCACCATAACCAATTTTCACCACCTACCTCGCTACATGCCCATTCCACCAGGGCTGTAGCCACATCAGTAGCTTACCTCCGCAAGGTTTCCATTGGGGACATATGCACTGTGGCAACATGGACCTCCGATCAAACATTTGCCAAACACTACGCACTTTCACAGGGAACTCTCTCTTCAACCAGAGTGGACAAGGCTGTATTGTCTATGGCGTACTTACCAGATCTGTATCAGAGGGGTAGCCGTGTTAGTCTGGATCTGCAAAAGCGACAAGGAGTCCTGTGGCACCTTATAGACTAACAGATGTATTGGAGCATAAGCTTTCGTGGGCAAAGACCCACTTCGTCAGATGCATCTGACAAAGTGGGTCTTCATCTGTTAGTCTATAAGGTGCCACAGGACTCCTTGCCGCTTTACCAGATCTGAGGTCCCTCCTCCATAGGACATATTGCTCTGCAGTCACCTGCTGTGGAGAACCCACAGGATGTCTCTCAAAGAGGCGGTTACTCACCTTCAGCAGTAGCTGACATTCTTGAGATGTGTGTCCTGTGGGTGCACCACTACCCTCCCTTCCTCCCTCTACTTTAGAGACCTTTTACCAGGCTGGGGTTTCTGGGTAGAGAAGGAACTGAGGGAAGGGGGTACGCGCATGTGCGATTGCGCTGTGTGGTGCCCACGCGACCTGCTTGCCGCGCATGTGCGCCCCAGGCACCGCTGTGAAGAACCCGGTCTGCGGCACTGAGACGCACCGACACCTGCTGTGGCGCACCCACAGGGATGTTCATCTCGAAGAACATCAGTTACTACTAAAGGTGAGCAACCTCCTCTTTTCTAATAAGTACATAATGTATTTTTTTTTTGCTGTGCAGAAAAACAGCCAAACACGATGCTGGTAAAAATGTTTTAAATCTCACTTTGTTAATGCTGTATTCTCTTCAGTGCCCTGTAAAAGTTTAGTAATGAAACATTTGCTGTGTATTTATGCAAAATCTTACGTTGTGATATTTTGAAAGAAACCATTTTCTCTCCTCCCTAGTATAACAGATAGATAGAATGTGGTAAAGAGTATATTTTAATAATCTGGTTGCAAAATTCCTGCCATAACAAAGCATTTAAATGGGCTGTGGCAAATCTCTTCCTATTGATTCAGTTCTTAACTTAGTAGATCCAACATCCAATTTAAATTTAGATCCGTTATTTCAGTAATAATAGGACCATGTACATTATGCTAACTACTGTACCTTCAATTACTAGAAAGTTTAAGTGTTTGCTGCAGGGCAATTTGGCAGCTAAATTATTACCAAAGTAGACGCAGGAAAGCCAAAATGTATAAAATAGTATTCTCAACTGACTGTGCTCACGAAAGACTATACAGATTTACTGCCAGATGGTAAACTTGCCTTTAACATGCTCATGGGTGAATCCAGCTGATTACATAATGTACATGCTCCCATGACGAAATTTAGGTTCAAGGACAATCTTTCCTTGGTTTGGTTCCAGGGCTATTACTGTGAAATGAGAAGGAGAACCTAGGGCAAAATGCAAACTAATCTGGTCTTTTTCTGGTTGGATACTGTGTTTATTTAGTGACTCTAAAGCCAAATAACCCATCATCCATTGGAGAAAGATGCTGTTTGATCAAATAGGTTTGCTTGTGACCTTGCCAAGCTGAATTTAAATAGCAGGTAATAGATTAAGGACGCAAATCTGTTCCACTGTACATCTCATGTGACGACTCTGAAGTCATTGGGGCAACTTAGGGGAGAATTGGTCTCTAAGTGCTTAAAATCAACATTTTTATAATGAACAAATATTTTAGAGCATTTTCCTATGTATACTAATTATTAGCAGGTCTGAATGTCTGAGGACAGGTAATAGGACATGGATCCTTTCGCCTACAGATCACCAGTTCAACTCTAGCACAAGTCTGTAGCAACCAAAAGCCTACTGATATGATGATTCTTAGAAATATGTTTGGATATTTGCTTATTTCATCATTGACAAGTGTCCACATTACAGAAGCTACGACTATCACTAATTAATGGGTTTTGTTAACTGTCAGTATAGGCAAAGGGTGGAATTGCACACACAAATTGAGTTTCCTGCAGTGACAGCCCCTGAAGGTCAGAGTGGAAGTCCATTGTTGAGGCATTGTATAGGGAAAACTGGCACTGACCATGTTGACTTATTCTGAGGTTGGAAGACTATTGTTAAATTAACAAGTATTTTCAGAAATGCACATCTGTGATAGCTTTTTTAAGTACATCACAAATAGTATACAAGTCTCAGAGGGTAAGCCGTGTTAGTCTGTAACTTTAAAGAAACAACAAGTAGTCCTGTAGCACCTTAGAGACTAACAAATAAATAAATAATAGTATCATGAGTTTTCATGGGCAAAACCCACTTCCTCAGATGAGCAGAATGGAGGAAGAATAAAACGATGGGAGGTTCTGCGCCCTGGCTCACTGCGGACAGAGGCTGCTCCGGCCGGGAAGAGCAAAGAGTGTTGGATCAAGGCCATAGACTGTAGCCAGTCTTCACATGCATGAATTAGGGATGGACCAAATGTAGGTCTGTAGCTGGTTCGGCTTCCCGGAGGGGTTCCTCCGCCTCCGGGTCAGTGGGTGGCCACTCCGCTCCACTACTGCGGGTACTATCAACAAACCCCCAAGTCAGTAGTCCAGGGTGCCCGGCCTTGGTTCCAGGCGGGCGACAGATAAACAGTCAGTTCAGATGCCCTGTCCCTAGGGCAGGGCCGGGCAGTGGACACCACAGTTATAACCAAGAGTTCAGTGGCCCACTCCTTGCTTCAGGCGGGGCAGCGACCAAGCACCCAGATAAGGAGCCCTGCCAATAAGCTGTCACCTTAACAGTCCAGGAGCCCGGGCCTTGTTTCAGGCCAGGCTGCAAATACACACAGTAAAGGGCCCGGACCTAGGTCAGGGCGGGGCAGCAAATAACAGTTATCACAGTTTAGCCGTTGGTTGGCGGGTTGTCTCCTAGCTCAGGAGAGGTGCAGGTGCAAGTTGCCTGCGGTGGCGGAGAGGGGGAGACTGCCACCTGGTAGGTGGGTGGCAGGGGGGGGACGCAGACCCGCCCACTCCACTGCGTCCCAGCCCAGGGCCCTAATAGGAGCAGCACAGTCTGCTGCTGGGTCAGCGAGGGCTCCAGCCCGAAACGTGCTGACCTGAGGCGCTTAACAGTCCTCACTATTCCCTGGGCCACTTCCTTTCTCCCCCTCAGTGCATACCTGGGCGTCAGGCTGGTCTCTCGGGGGTTCCAGGGTTGTTAGGTCCAGGTGGCCCAGGCCAGTCCTCGGCTGCTTGCAGATCCAGCGGTCCCAGCCGGTCCTCCAGTGCAGGCGGTCAGGCTGGTCCTCGGGATCAGGTATGGCTGGAGATCCAAGCCAGTCCTTGGCCCCTTGCAGGTCCAGCGGTCCCAGCTGGTCAGGCACAGCTAGAGGTCCTGGCTAAATCTCAGCCTCCCAGGCAGGGAGCACCAGGCAGACCTCTGGTCCCCCTAGAGGCTGGGCCCTGACTGAGTTCTCAGGCTGGGCTTTTATAGCTCTGGCCCCGCCTCCTGGTTTCCTGTCAGGTGACTGGGCGGGGTCAGGTTTGGCCCAGAAAGGCTCCCGGAGGGGTTCCTCTGCCTCTGGGTTTGTGGGTACCCCTCAGCGCCTGGCTCCAGAGAAGGAGGAGCAGGCTGTGGCTCCTGCTCCCACATTGACTGGAGCTCTCCCTGCCCTGCCTGCTGAGGCCCCTGTTGCTGCTGGACCTTCTGCCTGGAGATTGCTGCTGCACCTTCCACCACCACTGCTGCCGCTGCTGGGGGGGCCTGCCCGCCTGTTGTGTCCCCACTCCAGAGAGAAGAGGACCCCACCAGCACCCACCACCTGGAGGTCCTTCCCCAGCTGACTGCCTGCTGCTTCTGCACCACCTGTGCCCCATGGAGAAGGAGGAAGAGGAAGGACCATCATTTGGACTGTGGAGGGGGTTTGTTTGTTTGATTAGAACTGAGCAGGAACATCTGTGCTCTGGGGTGGTGGTGAACTCAGCTGCCGTGAGGGGGGCTGGGGAAGAGGCCTGAAGGCCTTCCCAGTCCAGCTATGTGCCCCACTGCCACCCTCCACCAACCTCCCCTTTAACATCTGGACTTTCTCCTTGCCCCTTGGTGGGGCTTGCTGCCTTGCCTGAAGCACCACCCAGGACTGTGCCTCGGCAGCAGCAGGCAAGGACTGAGCCCCCACAAGTGCTCGTGGGCGTGCTCCCCCCACCCCCTTGGACTTGGCCCCCCTCCCTCACCTACATTTGGCTGGGGGGCCTCCCTCACCCCTGCTTGCCCTGCGTTGCCCCCCACCACAGCAGCTTGCCCCCGCATTAGCCAGTTTTGTTTTTCCACCCCCCTCCCTGAGCTTGCTCACCTGCCCTGCCCAGCCCCAGAGAGTTTGTTTGTTGCCTGCCCCACCCCTGGCCCGGGGTTAGCCTGCTGTGGTGTGCCCTGTCCTCCCAAGAGCTTTGCCCCGCCCTGCCCTGCCCTGCCCTCTACTCACCCAGCATTATCCCTTCCCCCAGCCTCTCGCTAGTCCTCTGCCACTGCCCTGGTCCCTTCCCTAAGCACTTGTGTCACTTCCCCTTGCATCCCTACCCCTCCCTCTAGCACCCTCCTCCTCTGCTGCAGTCTTGCAGGGAGGAGCGGCTGCTAGCTCCCCCCTTCCTCAGTTTCCCACCCACGCCCTCCCTCCCTACAAACAACTTAGCAGGAGGGAGTGGTTGTTTCCCCTTTCCCCTGATCGCGAACCCCTTCCTCACTTCCCTGTCCCTCTCTCGCACGCCCTCTTCCTCCGCCTTCAGCCGGGGAGGGAGGAGTGGCTGCCGCTCCCTTCCCTCGGTCACCCTCTTCCACCCCCACCCTGAGCCCGGTGCCCTCCTCCCCAGCCTCTGATTCAGCGGGGAGGAGTGGCTGATACCCCTCGCCTGCCCCCCCAATTGAGCACCCTCCTTCCCTGCCTTTATTCCAGCTGGGAGGAGTGGTTGGCTCAACTTTCGCCCCCAACCTTTTCTTCCATTGACCCCCACCCCTTCCCTGCCTGCTGAGTGGTGGGGAGGGAGCACTAACTTTAACCCCCTTCCCTGCTGTCTGTGCCCCCCTCCAACCCTTCCCCCGGGATGGAGGAGGCCCCTGCCCCCGATGCCACTAACCCCACGGTCCCCCCACCACCACGGACCCCGCAGACCACTGCGGCTGACCTCCCGATCCCTGGTCCGGGTTCCGCCGCTGCCATGGCTGATGCTCCCCCCGATGTGGGAGAACTTTCCACCTCGGCTGGCAAGAAAGGCCAGGGGAAGAAGAAGGGCAAAGGCCCGGCCCTGAAAGCCAAACCTCCCGTGGCCGAGGCTGCCCTGCCAGCTGCGGCCCCGCCATCCGCCGCCACCACTCCTTCCCCTGCCATTCCCTCCACTGGCTCTGGGGGAGATCCATCCGCAGCCCCCAGAGCGTACACCCAGGTGTCTGCTGCTGCCGCCGCGGCCGCCATCTGCCCCGACCGCCGCCTCCAGCTCCATCCCTGGTGGCAGGGCCCCTTCCCCACCCTGACCAGGAGGCGGCGTCCGCTGCCTCCTGGCGCCGCGCCCCACGTGGAAACGTACGTGCGGGCGTTGGCGAGGGTGGTGGGGTCCTCGGCCGTGGTGGCGGCCTCCAAGATGTATGGAAAGGTGGTGTTCTTCCTTGCCTCGGAGGCCACTGCCCAGGAGGCGGTGGAGAGGGGCCTGGCGGTGGGTGGTGTGCACGTGCCCTTCGAGCCGCTGGAGGACCTGGGCATACGGGTGGTCCTCATCTCCATTTCGCCCTTCCTCCCCAATGCCGCCCTGCTGCCTGCCCTCTCCACCCTGGGGCGGCCCATCTCCACCATAAGCCCTCTCCTGTCGGGCTGTAAGGACCCTGCCCTCCGTCACGTCCTGTCCTTCCGCCGGCAGGTGCAGCTCTAGATGCCACCGGCGGTGCGTGACGGGGTGGCGCTAGAGGGGTCCTTCCTGGTGCCCTACCAGGGGGCCCTTTACCGAGTCCACTACTCTTCAGGGGAGGCCCGGTGCTTCCTCTGCCGGGCGATGGGGCACGTCCGGAGGGACTGCCCTCTGGCCCGGTCGGAGGAGTCATCCGGGCCCCCTGGGGCCCAGGAGGATGCCAGCCCCAACACCGCCAGCCCCCCTGGTAGTCCGGCCTCCACGGCTGCCCCTCCTCCAACTGACGGCTCTGCTCAGGAGCCGGAGGCGCCCCCTCTGGCGTGTCTGGGCGAGCAGGCGGGCCCCGCCTCAGCTCAATCTGTCTCTGTGGGGCCCGAGGAGGAGAGGGTGGCGTGGTCGCTGCTGGGCGAGGGAGAGGGCTACCCCCAGGGGGAGGTTTCCCTACCCCCTCTCTCCCTCCCTTGCCTCCAAGACCCCTCAGGAAACCATCTGCGCTCCCCGGCCCTGCCCCTGCTGACCAGCCCTCCACCTCCACCTCGGAGGGCTGGACGCTCATCCGGGGGAAGCGCAGGGCCCGCAGACTCAATCTCCCCCCTCCGATGAGGAGGGCGGGAAGGCCCCCCTCCGCAAAATACCGAGGGGGGGGCCAGCGCTGCCGAAAATGCCCCAGACGAGCGCCAGTGGGAGGCGCTGGCTGAGGAGAAGCACGGCAGTGAGGGGGGACAGCGCTGTCCCCCCTGCGGAGCCTCCTCGAGGCCTCGGGTGGAGCTCCCCCGGCCCCTGTACCATCCGTGCCCCCCGTCGTCACCACCGTGGTAATTGTTGCCTCGGTGGCTGGCGGGGAGGACTCTGGGGCCGTGGGGATGGAGATCAGCTCCATCTTGGAGGAGATTGAGGCCCTGGGTCTGACCCCGCTCGCTCAGGGGGAGGACGACCCCCTGCCAACGGGCCTCGGTCTGGGCGGCGACTCTGCTGCGCCACCCCTTCTTCCCCCTTCCCCTATGCCCCAGGCGGCCGCCCTCGTCCTCACTCTCGGGATGCCCCTGGTGTTGCCCATCAGCCGGGCCAACTCGGGCGCTGCGTCTGAAGCCGCCAAGCCCTCAGGGGCACCGGCCGGCGCCGAGCGGCCGGGTCCTGGGCTTGAGGGCGCCCCCTCCTCCACCCTTGAGGTGGGGCGGTCGCCTTCCCTCCCTGTTGGGGGCCCAGAAAACAACACTCTAGCCGACGCCGTGGCTGCAGAGATACGCTCTGCCCAGCCATCTGCGCCTGGCATCGGTGTGGGCCCCGTCCCCACCTCTGCCCCTCCAGTCCCCAACCCTGTTCGGGAGGCGCCGCAGCTTGGTGGCCTAGACCTGGGGGACTTTCCCTTAGCCCCTGTCCAAAGCTCCCGACCCTCCTGTCATCCCCGTTCATGCCCTCGGTCCCAATCCCACCCCTTTGTATGAACCCGTATCCAGCCCCGAATCCAGTCCCGTTCCAAGCCCCTCATCCCCACCTCTGCTCCCGACTCCTGTCGCCCAGCCCCAATCCTACCCGCCGCCCCGTCCCACCACGATGCACACTCCCCCTCCACCGTCTCCCCATCCCCCTGTTATTGCCACCCCCGTGGGAGCCCGTTGCGTTCCCGCTAGCTGCGAGTGGCCCTCAGGGGGTGGTATTCGTGTCCCCAGTCCCCTAGGGACTGCCTTGTTCCCTCCGCCGCCCCCTCCCTCGCCGGGGATGGAGACGGGCAGCGCGGCACCGTCGTTCCTGGCGCCGCACCGGGGATTGGAGCCCTGCTTGCCCATCTCCGTGGCCCGCGAGGTCCATTCAGGGGCCCAGACAGAGGAAAAGCCTGGTACCCCCTCGGCGCTGGGGGCCGAGCTCCGCCAGTTCCTCACGGACACGTGCGAGGCTAAGGGAAAGGTGGAGCTGGCCCTTCAGCGCTGGGGGGACTTTCACTTAGTCCTTCAGGCCACACGAGCCCTCTTGCAGGAGGGGAGAGGGACCAAAAGACAGGACATCGCGGCCTACCGCCGGACCCACAAATTTTGTGACGCTCTCCTGACCTTCGGGTCGGGGAGCGGCCTGTTGCACGGCCTGCGGGAGGCCGACGATCACCCTGCCCGCGAGGATTCACCCCAGCCCTCACAATGAAATACACGACCATCATGACATTAAATGCCCGGGGCTGTGCGGCGGGTCTCCGCAGGAGCCGGGTGCTCTCCTTCCTTCGGGAGGGGGGGTACTCGGTGGTTTTCCTGCAGGAGACCCACGACTCCAGCCATCGAGGCTGGCTGGCAGCTGGAGTGGGGGGGAGGCGGGGTGTACTTCAGCCACCTCAGCGCTCAGGTGGCTGGGGTGGTCACCCTGTTCTCCCCTGCCCTACGGCCCGAGGTGCTGGGGGTCGTCGAGGTCATCCCGGGCCGCTTGCTGCACATCTGGGCTCACGTGGAAGGGGCTGACGTTGAACTTGGTCAATGTCTATGCCCTGAACGCGGGCCCGGACCGGGTCACCTTTTATCGGTGGGCGGCCGCCTTCCTCGGCACCCTGGATCCTTGCGAGTGTTTGGTCTTGGGTGGGGACTTCAGCACTACCCTTGAGGACCGGGACCACTCAGGACTCGAAGTGCCAGGCCGCGGCAGGCGTCCTCGGAGATCGTAGACCATCACGCCCTGGTGGACGTCTGGCGCGACCACCACCCGGATGACACCACCACCTTTACCTACGTCCGGGTGGGGGACGATCGATCGTGCCACTCCCGGTTGGACCGCATCTATTTATCACATTTACACCTAGCACGAACCCACTCCTTCAGCGTCTGGCCGGCCCCGTTCACAGACCACCATTTGGTGTCCGTGAAAGCCTCTCTGAGTGCAGAGAGGCTGGGGCCGGCCTACTGGCCCGTTAACAATAGCCTGCTGGAGGACGTGGGCTTCGTGGTGTCCTTCCGGGAGTTCAGGCTGGCCTGGCGGGGGCAGCGGCCCGCCTTTCCCTTGGCGCGGCGATGGTGGGACGTGGGGAAGTTGCGCGCCCGTCTCTTCTGCCATGACTAGTCCCAGGGCGCCAGCCGGCGGAGGGATGTGGCGATAGAGCAGTTGGAGCGGGAGGTTTTGAAGCTTGAGGGGCGCCTGGCGTCCACCCCTGAGGATCCACCCCTCCGCGAGGCGTACCAGGAGAAGCGGGAGGAGCTCCGGGCCCTGGAAGATCACAGGGCCCGGGGTGCCTTTGTTCGATCTTGCATCTGTCTCCTCCGGGAGATGGATCGCGGCTCCCGCTTCTTCTATGCCCTGGAGAAAAAGAGGGGGGCTAAAAAGCACGTCACCTGCCTTTTGGCGGAGGACGGCACCCCCCTCATGGATCCAGAGGAGATGCACGGAAGGGCCTGGGCCTTCTACGCCAGTTTGTTCTCCCCGGATCCGACCGAAGCCGACACCTGCAAGGTGCTCTGGACCGAGCTCCTGACGGTCAGCGTAGGCGACCGGGACCAGCTAGAGCTGCCTCTCACTCTGGCCGAGTTCTCGGAAGCCCTCCGGCTCATGCCCACCAACAAAACCCCGGGCATGGATGGGCTGACCATGGAGTTCTACCGCCTGTTCTGGGACATCCTGGTCCCAGACCTCGTCACCGTCTGGGCCGAGTCCTTGGAGAGCGGGGTCCTCCCTCTGACATGCAGGCGAGCTGTGCTCACCTTGCTGCCAAAGAAGGGGGACCTCCGGCAGCTCTGTTTTCTCCACCCGAGGGGTCTTCCGCGAGACCTTTCAGAACTGCCGGAACTCTACCAGGAACTCCTCCAGACCTGGAAGCTGTTCTCAGCGACCAGGTGTGTTGTGGCCACCAAGGGAGCAGACCTCCTTGCGGAGCCCCTGCTCCACAATCCAGCCTTGTGCGTGCAGGTGGCGGAGTCTCCCTTGGTGCGCTGGAGGCTGATCCTGGCAGAAACCACCAGGGTCGGAGACCTTCTGGACTACGACAAGGGGGGACTGGGTGGATCTCCCTGCGCTTGCTCAGCGCATGGGACTTTCCACCCTTTGAACCCCTGCCCCCTGCGCCTACTCCAGGAGGTGAAGGCGGCCTTGTCGCAGCCCACTCTCGATTTCCTGCAGCAATCCCTGCGAGAGGGTATGCCCCCCCCACACACACTGCAAACCCTCTTTATTGGGCCCCTTTTCCATGGGCCCCCCCCGGCCTCCCCATCCCTGGACCCCCAGCTGGCTGCAGGATCTGCAGCCGGTCTGTCTTGGAACTGCACCTAGGGACCATCTGTACACGGTCATGCTCCACATGCTGCATTTCCTCACCCTCGTGTCCCGCCCCCGACACCAACTGGCGGGACTACTTAAGATCTGTTGAGGGTGGGGAACCCCGATGGGCCAGCGTGTACTGCACCTTAATCCCACGGCCCATCGGGGACATCAGTTGGTGGCTCCTTCATGGAGTCATGAGCACGGGCGTATACCTGGCACGGTTCACCCCCATCCTGGACACCTGTCCTTTCTGCAGCGTGAGGGAAAACCTGGCGCACGTGTATCTGGAATGCGCCAGGTTGCAGCCCCTATTCCGGCTCCTCCAGAACCTCTTATTGAGGTTCTGGCTGCACTTTTCCCCACACCTTTTTATTTACTCACACCCCATCCGTGGCCCCACAAAGTCGCGAGACCTCCTTCTGGCCCTGGCGAAAGCTGCTATATACAGCACCAGGAGGAGGATGCTGGACAAGGGGGTGCTCTGCGACTGTGGGGCCTACTTCCGTTCCTCCCTGGTCTCACGTATCCGGGCAGAGTTCCTCTGGGCGGCGTCCATTGGCTCCAAGACAGCTTGGAATTAGTTGAACCTCAGGTCCAGTTGTCCCTCCCCAAGGCTGGGGAGGGGCTTTTAGATTTCACATAGGCCCCACTACGAGGTCCTATCTGCTCTGTAAAAGCAGTCAGGTCAAGGACCTGTTTATACCACAATAAGCTTGTGTTCACATGCACAAAAGGTTAAAACACTGTTAAGTCTTGTAATGTAGAGAGAAGTGAACTGTAGTTTAACAGTATCAGCAAATTGTACTATAGAAGATATAGGAAGATATAAGGAATTAAGGCCCTTGCTTAGAAGTGCTTTTAATCTGGAAGTGTGTTAGTGTTTTTTTATAGCCACACAAACAATTCTATGGCAAATTAGAGGGGAAAACCCACAAAAACAAACGTTTTGTATCTGACTGAGTCACTTTGAGAAATATAACACTTCAGACCGCATTCAATAAAAGATTTTGTGGAGAAGGCTTGCCTTTCAGTATATGTGCAAAGTTTCAATGGGTGTTTAGTAACCAGTAAAGAACGTTTAAATCTTACTCTCTTTTTCTAGGGGGATTTGATAATGTAAAAAATAAGAATTAAATACAGAGGCGATGAGTATAGAATGGAGGAAGGGAATCTATTCAAAAGTTGCTTATTAGAGCAAGAGCAGCAATGAAAGTTGAAACCGAATAGGAACCATTACAAACTTGAAACACCTTAGAGATTTCTCACAAACATCCAATAGACTTAAAATTCCTATAACCTATATACCGATGAACCTAGATTCCTAGTTACGGTGTTAGAATGATTTTGTGCCACTTTTGTAGGAATAGGTTTTAAGTGTCATGGGGTTAAATTCCAGTTCAGGTAACTAGGTTCTTACTATCTAGCTGCCATGGCCTCTCACCCAACTTTGTTGGATATGTTGTTCTTTCACTTCCTGTCTCCAGCCCTCCATCCCACAGGTAGCTGTATGTCACTACTGGTTGTAATAATTTCCACATTATTTATATACTTCATCTAGTTATTTTGACGATTATTGTCTGATAAGTACTTTGAAATTTTGTGTAATACAAGTGTGGGTCATGACCGCGTCCAGCGGCTAGTCCAAGTAACTGTACACTTTACAACCAACAGGTAAAAAGAGTTCTTTAATTTAGTACAAGTGGCAGAAGCCCGTGGTTTCGGTGGTGAATAATATGGGTTCAGTCCACACTGACAATTCCAGCGTTATAATGTGTATGCAATCACAACTGGTTATATTTGAATTAAAGGTATTATATATGCATTACCATTAGAGTAAAAGCTTTTATTGAAAGTTGATTCTTCATGTTTAAAACAAGCTTTACTCTTTCAGATACTTCTGATGAACAGAATTCACAGTCTTCAATGGAAAATTCCATGAATAGTTCAGAGAAAGCAGAAATTCAGTCCTCTGGAGGAGAAAATGATACAACTACAGAGGCATCTAAAAACTCTCAGGTAATTTTAATTAAGTACAAAAAAGCGACTTTTTACAAATATCTTTTCCAAATTCAATATGAACTTTAAAAAAAGTTATTAAAGAAAAACCGTCAGGAGACCAACCACATTGACGTTTTATTTCCTTAGCTGTGTTACTAAGATCACCTTGGACTATTAACAAAGCATTTTAAATAGCTTACGGCTCATATATACTACCGGGTGCTCCCCCCCTCAGTCTGCTGGGACAGCATAGCCCCTAAGCCTCTTTCTGAGGCATCAGTCTGCAACAGGAAGGGTTTTGAAAAATCCGGGTGGAACAAGACCAGGACTTTGGTAAGTTTGTCCTTCAGGGTCCCGAAGGCCTTCTCGCACTCCGCCAACCACCGTACTTTATTCAGCTGGGCGTTTTTAGTGAGGTCTGATAATGGGGCGGCAATATTCGCGAACCCAGGTATAAACGGCGATAATATCCCGCTAGTCCCAAAAATTGGCGTACCTGTTTTTTTGTCGTGGGCGTCTTACATTCCCGCAAGGCTTCCACCTCGCCTACCAGTGGTCGTACAGTTCCCTGCCCGACGGTGTACCCTAAGTAGGTCACCTCCCGGCGGCCCAACTGACATTTCCACGGGTTGGCTGTAAGGCCTGCCTTCCTCAGGGTCTCCAATACTGCTTCTAAGTGTTGTAGATGGGCCCTCCAAGTCGGACTATAGATCACCACATCGTCTATGTAGGTAGCCGCGTAGCGGTAGTGGGGCTGTAACAACCGGTCCATCAGTCACTGAAATGTGGCCACGGCCCCATGTAGCCCGAATGGCATCGTCACAAACTGAAACAGGCCAAAGGGGTTGGGGAAGGCAGTTTTTTCCTTAGAGGCTGGCATCAGGGGGATCTGCCAATACCCTTTAGTCATATCTAGGATGGAGAAGTATTCCGCCTGTCCGAGCCGGTCCAGTAATTCCTCGGCTTGAGGCATCGGATAGGCATCAAACCGTGAAATGGCATTAACTTTGCGGAAATCGATGCAGAACCGCGTTGTGCATCGTGCCGTCAGGTTTTGGGATGAGGACGATAGGGCTCCTCCACTCACTGTGGGATTCCTCCACGACTCCCATCTCTAACATCATCTGGAGCTCCGTCCGGACTGTTTCCCACATCTTCCTGGGTAGGGGCCGGTGTTGATCCCGCACTTTGTGGCCCGGACGTGTAGTGATGTGGTGACATATGGCGCTGGTCCTGGCCGGGTTGGGTGGAGAAAAACTGTGTGAATCCCTGGACCACCTGCTGTAATTCTCCCCATTGCACCGGACTTAGTTCCTCACTCACTACGACCTGAGCGGGTCCCTGGAAGTCTTCTACTGCAGGCCCCAACTCCGGGTCCAGGGGATACGGAGCAATCAGTAGGCCCTCAGCTGTCTTCCATTTCTTCAGGAGGTTTATGTGATAAGTTCGCACCTCTTTCCTCCTTCCCGGTAACCTCACTTCATAATCTACGGTTTCTGTGTGCCGTACCACCTCAAATGGGCCCTGCCACTGGGCTAACAGTTTGGATTCGTTGGACAGCAGTAGGACGAGTACATGGTCCCCTGGTTCAGAAGAGCAGAGCTTGGCCCCTCGATTGTAATACCGGGCCTGGGACTCTTGTGCCTGCAAGAGGTTAGCCTTGGCAAATTCTCTTACTTCTGCAAGCGCTCCCGCAACTGCAACATATAGGGTACCATGCCTTGGACCCAAGAGTCCTGTTCTTCCCAGCTTTCTTTCAATATGTCGAGTATCCCCCTAGGCTGGCGTCCATACAGGAGCTCGAAAGGAGAGAACCCTGTTGATGCCTGGGGGACCTCCCGTATGGCGAACAACAGGGCTGGGAGGAGCCTGTCCAAGTGGCGGGGTCTTCAGCTACAAATTTGCGGAACATCAACTTTAACATTTGATTAAAACGCGTTCCACCAGGCCATCTGTCTGGGGATGGTAAATGGTCGTTCTAAGAGGGCGGATATTCAACAACTGAGACAGTTCTGCCATCAGTCGGGATGACACGTTGGTCCCCTGGTCGGTCAGGACCTCTTTAGGGATCCCCACCCATGCAAATAACTTGAAAAGCTCCTCCGCGAGGGTGCGGGCGGTAGTATTTCGTAGTGGCACTGCTTCAGGGTAACGCGTGGCGTAGTCCACCACCACCATGATATATTGACACCCCGAACTGGCCTTCTCTAGGGGCCCCACCAGGTCCAACCCAATCCTTTCGAATGGGATCCCCACCACAGGCATTGCTACCAGTGGGGCCTTTGGCACCCCCTTTTGGCTGGTGCGTTGGCACTCGGGGCAGGATTCACAAAAGTCCCGTACTGCACAATTTATGCCCGGCCAAAAAAATCTCAGACCTACTGTCACGAGACGGGCTACCCCTCAGGCGTACAGCCTTTTCATCATCGGGGTCTGCCATCCGTGTACCGCCACCTGTACCCGTGCTGCCCGTCACCCAGTCTCGTTTTAGGGCCTAGTCTGTGGCCCCGCCAACAATGCACTCAGTCTTAGCCCCATTAGTGGGGTGCCTCTGGTTGTGGGGAAGGAGGGGGACTCGGGCCCACCCTCGCTCCGAGTCCCGACCCAGGACCCTTAAAAAGGCGGTGGCACCCTGGCGCCACCTGGTTGGTGGGGGTGCTCCCCCGAAACTCACCAACCCTCAGGGGTCCCTTCCCCGTCCTGGGTCACTTCCTCCTGGTCCCCGGCTCTGTCCCCTTCTTCTCCGTTCCTCCCCTCCTGCCTGCTCAGCATTCCTTAAAAACCTCCCTCTTCTCCTGGCCCCGCCCCCTTTCTGGGGCGCGGGGTGATGACGTCAGCCACAGGGACGCCTTCCTCAGTGGCGTCCCGGCCCCCGGCTGCCCCTGTGCACGCTGGGCATGTGCTCCTAGAGGCAGCCCGTGCCCGGCAATGCTCCCGCAGCCCGGCTCCCTCTGCTGCCACGGTCGGGCCGGTTTCCTCCTCCCCGGAGCCTCCCCCGCCCAGGGTTCGCCGGAGAGTGGGGCGGGTCGAATGCTCCTTTGCGCGGGAGCCCGGCACCCCGTCACACCTACCCATTGCAGAGTCTTCTCCCGTCCTAGATGGCCCGCCCAGGGAACCCTGTGTGCCAGACGTAATACTGTATTCCTATACTTGCCGGGGACCAGGAGCTGCCACACTTCTTCCCCCGTCTGTGGGTCCTCGCCACCTGATATAGCCGGTCCACTCTTACTTGAAACCGCGGGCCTTGAGGTTTGCGGGTGTCCTTGATTTCCTCCTTTCCCGTTCCTTGTACCTGCTCCCACGCTCAGCTCAGCGTCTGGTCCTCCCTTTGTTCCCTCAGGAAGTCTCCCTCCACTTCCAGTGTTTCTACTGCGTCCTCCCAGGTCGGGTGGTCCCCTCTGGCAGGTAGTGGGTTCTCCCGTTGGCTCGGGGTCGGCCCTCCCTCTGTTCCTAGATCCTTGCCTTGGTGGCCTCCTCCAAGTATTGAGAAGGTAGGTATGGGCCCGGCGTCGACTGCTGGCTCCATTCTCATAGCACCCTGTGGAAACCCTTCCAGTCCCGGCCCAATATAACAGGGTAGGCCAAAGCCAGGGCCAGCCCTACCCGGTAGACCCCGGCATCATGGCCGTCAGCTAGCCGCACCCATGCCGTCGGGTATGCCCGCACCTCCCTGTGCACACAACAGTTGAATGGGAACTCCTGCCGGCTCGGGGTCTTTTATTAGGTCTGCCCTCACCAGCGTCTGGCTGCATCCAGAGTCCACCAATGCCGTCATGGGGGTCCCCTCTACCCAGAGTTCCACCACCATCTTGGCGGGGTCTCTTTCTCCGTTTCTGAGCCCTGCAGTCAACACTTGTCCAAAGGGACAGACTATGTGGGGGCTCTCCCACCCGTGCCAGTCCTCTGGTCCATTCTCCCCTGTTCTCTCTGCATAGGGGTCATCCCTTTGCCCTTTCCTTTGGGCAGCACTGCACTCACCCCTGGGTTTCCGCTGGCGGTCCCTGGCTCGTGCCCCCTCTTCCATTGTGCTATCAGATGGGCTGTGACCTCCTGCAACCACTGGCGCTGCCGTCACTGTAACGCAACCAGCTGCTGCAGCTGGATCTGGTCATTCCTGCTGACGTTGCCATTCTGACAACCGCTCCACCCACTCCATGGGATCCATTTTCGCAGATCTGCCAACCCCCCTGCTCAGCCCCTCAGCACAGGGGCGGGATCAGCGTCACCCACATTCTCCACCAAGTGTCGAGGGGCGGGCCCTCGTTGGGGTGTGCCGCCCTGGCTCGGGGTAAACTTCAGCCCTCCCTGGCCCAGTCCCCCAAAGTACAATGCCCTGGTTTAGGGGAAGTGCGGCCCTCAGGCCTAGTCCCAAAGTACAATGCCCCTGCAGTCTCTGCAGGTGGCGTGCAGAGTGGTGGGGGAGGCAGGAGGACCCGGGCCCTCCCACTCCACCAGGTCCCAGCCCAGGGCCCTGATGGCAGTGAAGGTTTTCACTGCCTGGTCGGCGGGGATGTCTGCTGGAACACGCCGACCTCCCGGAGGTCCTTCCTCCGCCCTGGGCTGTCTCCTACCTCTCCCCTTGCCGGGTCGAGCCCTCTGCAGGTTACTCCTCGGCTGCTCCTGGGTCGGCTTGGATGGTGAGCGATACTCCTGTGGGGGCTGGTCGGCTTCCTGAGGCGGCAGTAATAGCGGACTGGGTTCAGGCGGTGGTTTGGGCTGTTTTGGAACTCCTCTCTGAGCCTCTGCCTCTCGCCCCGTCTGCCTGCTTGTCTGGGTATTTATCCCCGGCCTGCAGCCGGAGCATGCTCCGCAGGGCTGCGGGGGTGGGGCCAGGTGGACTCCTTGGGCTTGAGTGCAGGGCGGTGCCACCCTGTCTCTCTCTCACACACACACACTCACACACACACACACACACACACACACACACACACACACACATCATTCATGCTGGCAGTTTGGAGGCAGGTTGCAAGTGCGGTGTAGATTACTTTAGATTTCGCAGGTGGCTGGAGTGCTGGGCAGGCATCAGCTTCTCGGAGACTCGGCCATGATGTTCTTTGGGAGAACCTTCGGATCTGCGGGAGGCTTTACTTCCTCTGGGCCGGTCCCAGGTTTCTGCTGTGTTGTTACATCTTGTCCGAGAGAGAGACTTCCACCTGGCCGCTTGTCACGTTAATTTACACACTTGCAGGGTCCTTCCTTGCCTTAAAAGGTCACAGAAAGCTGGACTGCCTTATCATTGGGTGTTTCTCATTCACACTTCCACACTCATTCATGGATTACATACATATTCATAAGAATTCTATTTAAACAATATAGCTCCTAAGCAAGCACCTATTCTTACTGATTTTGACATAAGAGGAAGCTACTTAAGCCACATTTGAAATGGTCTAAACCGCCTAAGCAAGCAACTGGCTGAGAGAGAGAGAAAAATACAAGAGAAAGGGGAGGAACAGGCGTTTGTGTCCAACCAGCCACACTCCAATGGGGCTACATTTCCCACCCCTTGATCAATAATTGATCACAATAAGAGTGACTCGTTGGACCAACGACCTAGTATAGCAACATAAGTATAAAACAACAATGGGGTGCATTAAGACCTTTAGAATGCCCGAGGCTTTGGGGGGACCAGTCCTTGAAAATGTCCCACCAGTGATGTTTGGTTAGATCAACCATTTTGTCGCCCAGTTGTTCAATCAGACAGCCTTTAGCCAAAACACGGATTTGGGTGGTTGCTGCAGACTGGGCTACTAGTTGGGCCTGTTGGGCCACGTCAGAACTCTTGTTTAAGAGTTCGGTCCAAATGGACCAGTTCTGGAGGGGAACAGGCAGGCTAGGCGTAGGAGCCAAAACATCAATGGTTTGGGGTGAGGTGGCACCCATGCGCTATGATTTTTGATGATAAAATTGTCAGACACATGGTTGAATAGAATTTGTTGGGAAAGTCAACATGGTTTCTGTAAAGGGAAATCATGTCTTAGTAATCTGCTAGAGTTCTTTGAGGGGTCAACAAATATGTGGACAAGGGGATCCAGTGGATGTCGATACTTAGATTTCCAGAAAGCCTTTGACAAGGTCCCTTACCAAAGGCTCTTAAGTAAAGTAAGTTGTCATGGGATAAGAGGAAGGTCCTTTCATGGATTGAGAACTGGTTAAAAGACAGGAAACAAAGGGTAGGAATAAATGGTAAGTTATCAGAGTGGAGAGAGGTAACTAGTGGGGTCCCCCAAGGGTCTCTATTGGGACCCATCCTATTCAACTTATTTATAAATGATCTAGAGAAAGGGGTAAACAGTGAGGTGGCAAAGTTTGCAGATGATATCAAACTGCTCGAGATAGTTAAGACCAAAGCAGACTGTGAAGAGCTTCAAAAAGATCTCACCAAACTAAGTGATTGGGCAACAAAATGGCAAATGAAATTTAATGTGGATAGATGTAAAGTAATGCACATTGGAAAACATAATCCCAACTATATACACAATATGATGGGGACTAATTTGGCTACAACTACTCAAGAGAGAGATCTTGGAGTCATTGTGGATAGCTCTCTGAAAACGTCCACTCAGTGTGCAGCGGCAGTGAAAAAAGCAAATTGAATGTTAGGAGTCATTAAAAAAGGGACAGAGAATAAGACAGAAAATATCTTATTGCCTCTATATAAAACCATGTGTGGCAGAGTCAGGCCAGAGGGCTACTGCAGAGGGGGGAAAAGGCAGCCCCAAAAGGGTAAAAGACCTGTAAATAGAAGCAGAGGGCTGCAGGACAATTAGATGCAGCTGGGAGGGAGCTGGCTCAGGCAAATTGGGGCCAGCTGATGGGAGGAGAGACAGCGAGTGAAAGGTTAGAGAGTGATTCATACCAGCATTAGAACAGAAACAGCTGGGGGAGGGAGCACCAGGAGGAGTGGCCAGGCTCCCTACCACAGAGACCCACTGCAAACTCCAACCCCTGGGGTTGGGAGCGAGAGGCTGGCCCCAGCGGTGGTCTGGGTAAGAGGGGCCCTTGATACATGTGGTGTCAGGGGTGAGATCGTTGCTGTGAGGCCTCACAGCGACCCTAAAGCCAGCCAACTTGACCCCTCTTAACAGAGAAGTACATATGGAGGACCTGGTGAAGGCGCTGGTGCAGGCCACAGCCACCCAGCAGGAGGCTACCTGGGTGCAAGTGGCCGCCCAACAGGAGTCGGTGCGGCTCCAACAGGAAACAAACCAGTTGCTGATGAGCCAGGCAGCCCAGGACAGAGCCACCCTGCAGGAGGTGGTGAACCAGCTGAAAGCCCTGGCGGTCCAGGTGCATAGTCAAGATGGGGCCCGACCATTACAGGCCAATTGCTAGTTACAAAAGATGACAGGAGACGATGATGTGGAGGCCTACCTTTTGGCCTTTGAAAGGACAGCGTTGCGGGAGGCCTGGCCTCAAGCCCAGTGGGCCAGCATTTTAGCCCCTTTCCTGAGTGGGGAAGCCCAGAAGGCATACCTCAACATGGCAGAGGAAGCCGCGTCCAACTACCCCCAGTTGAAAGCTGCGATCCTGGCACGGGCAGGGGTCACGGCCGTGGTGAGAGCCCAGAGATTCCACGAATGGAAATATCGGGATGACCGAGTACCCAGAACCCAATTATTTGACCTGATCCATCTGGCCCGGAAATGGCTGCAGCCCAACATCCACAGCCCAGAGAAAATTATCGAGGTCATCGTCCTTGACAGGTATATGAGGGGGTTACCACCAGACCTGAGGGAGTGGGTTGGCCAGAATGACCCCTCCACGTTCGATGAGTTAGTGGCTCTCGTAGAGAGACGGCTGACTGCCAAGGAACTTTCCCGAATCCCCGGGGACGAGGTGCGTCGGAACAAGAGGCTCGCCCTCACCCCAAGGATCCATGCTTCCGATGCCTCAGACCGAGCGCGGGCAGGGAGAAAGGAGACGGAAGAGCAACCAGAGCTTGCAAAGGGACTTGAGGGCTGGGCTAGAGGGGGCCCGGGGGCAACAGCCCAAGGAGAAGGGGGGTGTTCCGCCCAGGATATAGCTGTTATGCCTGCGGGGAAATAGGGCATATAGCGGCTCAATGCCCCAACTTAGAAGAGCCTATGCAATGTGACCTGGGGAACCTACAAGACCCTTGTGCCCTGATCAACCTTGCAGGCATGGCAATGGCCCCCAGTCAGTGAAAATGAATGGGGTGGAAACCACCGCATTAGTAGATTCTGGGAGCGCAGTTACGTTGGTCTCAGGGAAGCTAGTGGGGCAGGACCAGCTGACCTGAGCCAAGCGCATGGGGATATCTTGTGTACATGGGGACGTTATTACTCCACCATCCCCGTGAAATTAGAAGTGCAAGGGCGGGTCACAAGTGTGACTGTGGGGCGGTCCTAAGGCTCCCTGCCCAGTGGTCATAGGACGAGACTTCCCGGCTTTAATGACCTGCCGGTGGGACTGGGTCGAAGAAGGTAGCTCCCTCCCGACCTTCCATGAATTTTCTCAGGACCTGTTCTCTGGGCCGGGGAAACCCCGGAAAACCAGGCGGGAGAGGAAGGCAGCTAAGAGGTTGGGGACAAGGATTTTGGCCCAAAATCTGAAGCAGGCGCTGGAAGGGGAAGCCTGACCAACTACTAGGAGGAAACCCCAGAAGGAGATGAGCCTGAGGCAGGACCCAGTTTGTCAGGAGGAAACTGAGGTAGGTCCCCTGGAGCTTGGACATGTTGGATCCTCAACATTCCAAAGGCTCATGGACAAGCTATTACGTCCATGCCAAGTATGCGGCGCATGATTTGGACGATGTTGTTGTCCACAGTCCAGACTGGGACACACACCTCGAGAAAGTAGAGGCTGTGTTGGACCCTAAGGAGAGCTGGACTTACGGTGAACCCCGCGAAGTGTGCAATCAGGCTAGCTGAAGCTAAATACCTCGGTACATTGTGGGAAGGGTGTAGTGAGGCCCCAACTCAACAAAGTGGAACCAATACAAAATTGGCCCTGACCAACCTGAAAGAAGCAGGTCAGGGCATTCCTGGGACTGGTTGGGTATTCCCCACTTTGCTTCCAGGGCATACCCCTTGACCGACCTGACCAGAGCTCGCGGTCCCGACATCGTAAAATGGACCACTACGGCGGAAGAAGCTTTCACGGCTCTCAAGACGGCCCTCTGAGGTGACCCAGTTCTCATAGCCCCTGATTTTAAGAAGGAGTTTATCCTGCAGACCGATGCCTCAGAAGTAGGGCTAGGGGGCCATATTGTCACAAATGGTTGGGGAAGAGGACCACCCGGTTCTGTGTGTCAGCAGGAAGCTCCTGCCGAGGGAACAAAACTATGCTGTGGTAGAGAGGGAATGCCTTGCAGTAAAATGGGCCATGGAAAGCCTACGTTGCTACCTCCTTGGGCGAAAGTTTACCCTTGTCACCGATCATGCACCCCTGCAATGGATGCACCGAAACAAGGACAAGGATGCGAGGGTAACCCGGTGGTTCCTGTCCCTGCAGCCCTTTCACTTCCGGGTGCAACACAGATCAGGAACGCAGACGGGTTGTCAAGGGTGCACTGTTCTCCGACCCAAGTAGCCCAACCCCATGGTGTTGAGCAGGGGAAGGGGATGTGTGGCAGGGTCAGGCTAGAGAGCTGCTGCAGAGGGGAAAAAAAGGCAGCCCCAAAAGGGTAAAAGACCTGTAAATAGAAGCAGAGGGCTGCAGGACAATTAGATGCAGCTGGGAGGGAGCTGGCTCAGGCAGATTGGGGCCAGCTGACTCCCCTGCTGGCAGGCTGAAGGCCTTTAAAAAGCCTCAGACGGCCCTGGTGCAAACTCCAACCCCTGGGGTTGGGAGCGAGAGGCTGGCCCCAGCGGTGGCCTGGGTAAGAGGGGCCCTTGCCACACATGGTACACCCACATCTTGAAAGAAGAGACTAAGGGGGGGGGTATGATAGACGTCTATAAAATCATGACTGGTGTGGAAAAAGTGAATAAGGAAAGTTATTTACTTATTCCCACAATATAAGAACTAGGGGTCACCAAATGAAATTAATAGGCAGCAGGTTTAAAACAAACAAAAGGAACTTTTTTTTTCACTCTGCCCACAGTCGACCTGTGGAACTCCTTGCCAGATGATGCGGTGAAGGCTAGAACTTTAGCAGGGTTCAAAAAAAAGAGCTAGATAGATTCATGGAGGTTAGGTCCATCAATGGCTATTAGCCAGGATGGGTAGGAATGGTGTCCCTAGTCTCTGTTTCTCCGGAAGTGGGAGACAGGGGAGGGATCACGTGAGGATTACCTGTTGTGATCCCTCCCTCTAGGGCATCTGGTATTGGCCACTGTCGGCAGACAGGACACTGGGCTAGATGGACCTTTGGTCTGACCCAGTATGGCCGTTCTTATGTACCGTTCACCAGAACCATTTTGGGTACATTGAGTATAACTATCAGTAAAATTACATTCTTGGCCTGAGGGCAACCAGTAACAGGAAACATTTTTGCGTGAGGTTGTTACACATACGGAGGAAGGTCCTGTGTTAAGGACAGATACCCTACTTTGCCCAAAGCCCAAGCTCCACCACCCAGGGCCAAAGCCTAATAGCTTCAGCCCTTGATGGTGGGGCTCAGGTTACAGTCCCCAGCCTGAGGCTGAAGTCCTTGGGCTTTGGTCCCTGTTGCATAAAAAAAGCCTCTGCCTCAGCTTACTTGATTTTACACATGCATTTTCTGGAACTACACTAAACTGTAAGGTCTAAGGTTTTAAACTGCAACTCCTTGTAATCTTTGTCAAACTTTGCAACTCATTGTAATCTTTGCAAAACCTTGCAACTTTGTAACTCTCAGCAACTTTGCTTTATAAGTTCAGAAACTTACTGTAAGCTGCAACTTTGTAATCTTTGTAACTCTCAGCCACCTTGCTTGTAACTTGCTCTAAACTGCATTCTCCCTGAGTGATGAGAGAGAGAGTGAGTGTGTTGTTAGGAGTTGCAAGGCTGGAGCACATGGTGATGAGTCACCAGAGACTGCTGCTTTGCTGGATAAAGGGAAGTCTGGGCATGCTCCAAGGTGATGAGGTGGATGAGTCACAGGGGCCATTCAGACACAATAAAAGGAGAGGGAGCACATGTGAGACTCTCTTTTTTCTTCCCCTGCTCCTGAGAAGCTCCTCTCTACAGCCAGTGTCTCTCCTGACCAGCTCCCCAGCCATGATGAGCAGACAGACCCTCCAGGATCTACATGCCTTGGCTCCTTCTGCAACCCATATACCTCTGTAATGTGTGTGAGTGCCTGAGGGCAGGAATGAATGTGTGTGAATGAATGGAGGGGTGTGTGTGTTTGTTTGTTTGTGTGTGTGAGTGAGTGAGAGATAGCTGGTCCCCCTTTAGTTTAAACCTTTGGTGGCAGCTCTATTTTTGTAGTGCATACAGTGGAGTGCTAATTCCTCAAACAATAAACCTATGCTAGTGTAACCCTGGGTGGTCTCAGTGGGAAATTTTTGGGGTAACATTAACTGGTGGAGAACATGGGCAGACCACCATAAGGGGGCACTAGTGATAGAGCATGGGTGGGCAATGATTTTTATGGGGGTCACTCCAAGAAGGTGGGGTCTGTGATGAAGGTTAGATGTAGAAGGAAGCTTGGCTAAGGGATTGGAGTGTAGGAGGGAGTGTGGAGTCTGGGAGGGAGTTTGGGAAAGGATGTGGTTGTGACCTGGGGCACTGGCTTGAGGTGCAGAGGGGTTGGATTGTGAGCTAGGGCTGGAGGAGATTGTGGTCTGAGGCAGAGGAAAGGGATGCCATGGAGTAGAAAGCATGTGGGAACCCCAATATGTCTGCTACCCTTCCAGGAACAGTAGAGGAAAAGGATGACATGGAGTAGGGAATGTGAACCCGATATGCCTGCTCCCCCTTCCAGATGTTTGGTATGATGATATTTGGGAAAGGAAAAGGAAGAGCCCTTCCCCCTCCTGACAAAGTTTCCTCCTCCTCCTCCTCTGGGCACCAAGGGTGTGGATTCATGGGCCCCAGGGGCAGTTTCATCAGGGGAGTGAAAGTGCTCCAAGGTGACTGAGTCCCTCATGGGAAGTGGGCCCGCTGAGAGCAGCTTAATCATGTGGGAGGAACCACCCCAGTTCCTTGCTTCTCCCTACCATAACCCAGTGCTTATGGTGTGGGTTTTTTTGTTTTGTTTTTTTGCATATAGTGGAGTGCTAATTCCTCAAACAATAAACCCATGCTAGTGTAACCCTGGGTGGTCTCCAGTGGGAATTTTTGGGGGTAACAGTCCCCCCACCTGGGGCAGTGGAGCTGGGGCATGCTCATGCTTTGGCCCTCCCCTCCTGGGGTCATGTAGTAATTTTTGTTGTCAGAAGGGGGTCACAGTGCAGTGTAGTTTGAGAACCCCTGTTATATCTGAATATATCAGAGTGATGAATCTTAGTGAGTGGAGCATTCTATTTTGCGATGTGGATTAAAATGGGCTTTCAGTTTGCTCCTAACAACTTTGTATTTCTTTTTGGAAGTGTTAGTGTAATACCAGTGGGAGAGCATTTCACTCAGTGTTTGTATAAACAGTACATGGTGCCAATACAAGTTGCTGTAGAAAGATCAGTGAGTTGTTGAACTCATTTCTTTCTTTACAGTGCCCAGCGCCAGTGGGTCTTTGTCACACATCCTGTAATACTTCATTTTGTATTGACCTTTATCTGTTCACTGCCATGCAACTAGCTACACCTCTTGCTATATGTACTAACTATAATTATTTTGGTTGTATAATAGTAATCTCCATGCAATAAACATTGCATAATCATGTAGCTCCTTAGAAGTGTTCCATTCAGTGGCAAAGATTTCCTGAAGAGGTGCTGTTTCATATGACCCTTTCTCCAACCATTGTTTTATATAAATGTACACATACACACACATGTGCATGTGTTTGGATTACATCCTCAGATACAAATAATCAGATCTCCACTGAAGTCATTAGAGATGCATTGACTTACACAGTGGAGGATCTAGCTCAGTCTCTGTCTTTTTGTATTACCACAAAAATTTGAACTGCATTGTTAAATATCCTTTCACTATTAAAAAAAAATCACATATAGTGTTGAAAAAGAAATGTCGCTCAGCAGCAAACCACACGTCTGCAGCATAGTGCCATAACTGTTTGCACCAGGGCTACATCAGAAACTACTCACTCAAATAGTCTATCATCCATAAAAGAATGCACTCTAGGGCTATGTCTAGACAGTGGGGCTATTTTGGAATACCAGAAGTATCCCGAAATAGCAATTCCACATCTTTCAATGCACCTGTTATTTCAAAATAACGGCATCTCTGTAACCCTTGTTCCATGAGGGTTCAGGGATTTGTCGAAATAGCGCTTTATTTCAAAATAACCTTGAAATAAGCTACGCAATTTGCGTAGCGCAAATTGCGTAGCTTATTTCGAGGTAAGGGTGCTGTGTAGACACACCCTAGGAGTCTCAAAGGTAACAGATGTACTTAGTGTAATAAACACAAAGTTTAGGAATGGATCGAATGTTTATTACTGATTGAGCACCCTCAGCGTACTCTGCACCACACAAATACCTGCTTATACAAACATGTGATTCTGCCTTGGGGCTTACAGTCTAATTTGGACACAGATAATACGGCTCAGACACATATACAGTAATACATCGTATGATGGTTGTTTAGATTTTGAGAGAGAAGAGTGGTTCAGTGTGCAGAGGCTGGCAATCTTATTTCTAATCCCAGTTTTACATTAATACCCTCTTTAGAAAATTACCACTCTGCCTCACTTTTCCTACCTAGAACATTTTAAACTTCTCAGAGTCATTGTTAGTCAAATGTTTCTAGGGTTTAATATTGTCATCAAGCTTTCTAAAGGCTCGGGTTGTATCTTTTGGCCTTATCTTTGCCTATTTTATTACTTACATAAACAATTCCTAAAAGTAGTCATTACAGTCCTAACTTGTTTCCACAACTTCAGTGGAGATTGGCAAAACTATTATAAGCTTTAATTCATGAAGCTTCAAAACACGCGTATACTGCAGATAAGAGCGTCTGTCCTCCTTGGCAGGAAGCGGGGCACTGAAGCACATGGGTGTTAAGTGACTGGCCCAAGATCCGACAGAGTCCAGGCACAAGTGGCAACAAAGGGCCAATCCCACCTCCTCTAAGCATTAGACCCCCTCATTTCCACCCAGAGCTGGTAACAGGACCCAGGAGTCCGGACTCCCTGCTGTAGTCACACTTCCTCGGACCAGCCAAAGGACCCAGGTGTCCTACCCCCCGTGCTATTTGCGCTGCCGCGTGCGCATAACCGAGGCACCTCTCGGGGACTCCAACCCCCACAGCACCTTTCCCGCGCCCCACAAGCTCATACTGCCGCGTGCTGCGGCGGTTTTGGGCGCCTGCGCAGTGCGCGGGCTCCGGCGTCGGACGCTCTGAGCCTGGGCGGAGCCAAGCGGCGGAGCATTGTGCGAGCGGTGTAGCTAGCCAGGCCGACCTTCGCATTCTCCGCAGCCGCCACCCCATCCCCAACAGCATGTCGGGCCGGTCGGTGCGGGCCGAGACTCGTAGCCGGGCCAAGGATGACATCAAGCGGGTGATGGCGGCCATCGAGAAAGTGCGCAAATGGTGAGCGGGCCGTGCTGCGTCCCCGCTCGCCCTGCGCGGGGTCGGAGCCCGCCGGGTGGCCCGGGATGGGGGCGGGGATCCGGCTTCACCCACAAGCCATTTCGCTCCTGCGAGTCACGCGAAGGCGGTGTGGGAGAGGGGGGCGGGCGGATGGATGCACGCAGGGGTCCATTATGCGGCTGAGCCCTAGGCCCCCCCCATCCTACCTCCGCTGCGGCTGAGCCCGAGCCCCCGGCCCTTGTTCTCCCTTTTCTGCCCCAGCCCCCGCTTGTGCTGCCTCCTCAGCTCACCCCACCATCGCCCCTTACTGCCCTTGGTCGTAGGAGGGGCTGTTGTCCCTGTTGCTGAGACTGGTCCTTGTCGACGGTCTCCTCACCCCCTTTCATGTTGCCTCGGGCTGTAGAGCCCCCCCCCCCGGGATTCTTGCAAAGTAATGGGGGTGCGTGTAACGCTCTGGGAGTTGAGTGGCAGGTGGTCTCTCCCCCCCCCCGAATCAAAGAAGAGCTGGAGGGACTCAGCTGGGAGTGATGCGTGGATGGCCGATGTAGCAGACATGAGTCAGCCACCCCCTCTCCTTGGCCTTCCGTTACAGAAGAAACCTGTTCTCCCTTCTGTTTAATTTCCCTGTTAAAATCAGGGAGGGGGAATGAGGTTTTAAAAAGTCGGATCCTATGGATTTTAAGGAAACCTGTTTTGAAACGACAAGGAGTCCTGTGGCCCTTTAAAGACTAACCAATTTATTAGGGGCATAATAGCTTTTGTGAGCTACAATGTGGCAAAAGTAATCATGATTTTAGTCTAAATAAAAAAAGGTGGTGATTATTTTTTCATACTTGGGAGTTGGGTGAAAACAAATAGTAAATCCAGGAACTTGTATTAAAAATTCCAGTAGGCTTCTAGTTTCCTTTTTTTGTTAAAGTTTCAAAGGATCACATATAAGCAAATGAGATGTGAACAACAGGGGGTTTATTCTAACATTTGGGTGGTTTTAAACCCTGAGTGGACTTGGGGAAAGAGGTATAATTGCTACTTTAATTTATTTTAAATTCCATAATTAAAGTTTGTACCCATAGTAAAATAATCTCCTTTATTAAATCTTAGTAGTATTTTGGTTTTTTATGCTTCTCTCTTTTCCTGGTTTTATTACGAAAATCAACACAAAGTAGTTAAACAATATAGTAGAACAGTTTATTGTAGCAAAATATATGGTCTCCGGTTTTTTGGATGGGATAAAGAGCAGTGTCAATATGATTCAGGAAAGAGTTACTTGTTCAAACAGCTTGACCTAGCCGTTCAATGGCTTTTGTATATAGCTAGACAAATGTCTTTTTTTTTAAATGTATAAAAGGCACAGTAAATCCCAGGGCCAGTTTTAATCTGCATAACTCACATATTTTGAATAGGATAAAATAAAGGTTCCTGTTTTGCTATGTAATTTATAACTTACTCTAAATTGATTTAACCAATGAATAAAATCTAGGAATAAATCTGCATTTTTCTCTTGTTCTCTCACTCAACTGGATTGTTGCCATTTTAAAGCCCTTGAACGCGGCGAATAGGCTGGTTGGCTGGAATCGGACAAAGAATCAAAACACGTGTTCGCTAATGCAGGGCATGGGAAGGGGATTTCAAAGTAGGAATCCATCTATTGTGTTGGGAAATGAAGCACTCTCACAGTGTTATAGTTTGATGATAGTACAGAGTTCCTGAAATAATACTCCTACTGTGGATTTTTTTAAATGCTTTTTGCTGACTGGGTGGTTAGTATTGAGGGGTCAAACACAATAGGTAGATATGTGACAGTACTTTTCCTCAGTGGTAATGTAGCTGGATGCTTGTGGGTTTTTTGTTTTTAATTTCCTGATATTTCATTAAAGAGAACCGGTACTTGTTTCCTTTAAATAATACTATGCAGAGTATAGGAGAGATGGGAATCTGTGGTTGGAGAGGAGGATAAACAGGAGCTTGATCTTTTCTTCATGGCCAACAAATTAAAATGAGAGAGGCTAATCTTTTTTGCAAGTGTTTTCTGTCATTACAGCAACTGTGCACAGTTACTAGCTTGGCTTCTTGTACCAAGTGTAAAGATTTTAGGATTCAAATGGAATTTCTAAATTTAAGTCCTGACAGGATAGATTGTTTAAGGTGACCTTACAGAATTACTGAAAGCACTTACTCTGATCATTGCAAAATTTATTCCTGTCACTTTTTGCATGAAGGTCTGACAAGTACTTACCTAAACCACCTAGTACAAAGACATTTTTAGAATGAATCTGTTAGAACTCACTGTTCCGTTAACAAACCTCATGTCGTCTTGTTCTTGTTTCTCATTCCCATATACCAGGCATGCAGGGATGGGGAACCTATTTTGGGTTGGGGGCCACACACAAGCGGGAAGCAAAAAACAAAACAAAACCCCTTGCTGATGGCCCCCAACTGAGGAGAAAGACACTCCCCCACATAGCCCCGGGGGGGGGGGGGGGGGCAGCCTGGTAGACTTTTGTATGGAGGCAGCATGCCAGCACGGGCTCCCCAATGCTAGGGGGTGTTAGGGAAGAAACAGGCAACCCAGGAGCGGATGGGGTAAAAGGAACTGCTTTATTGCCTATGCACGTTTACCTCGGACATTCAACACACGTCAGAGTGGCCCTGAATTGGCAGTAGTCAGAACCTTTTATCTATCTTAGTGTGTTAATTCACATAATTTAGTATGTTAATTCCTAAAACCTTATTTATTAATGTTAATGCCCATAAAATGAATATTAATAAGCAAATAATGAATACAGTTATACCCACCTAATTACTATTTATATAATTTCTAATTGAATCAACAATTTCCTATACTACAAACTAATAGGTTACAGAGATTACAAGGAATTTGACCCTGAAGATGTTATGCAGAGTCAATGAGGATAAGCAAGAGACATAACAAAGTAGAGCAGCTCCATACTTATCTGGTTTCCTACGCTACGGAACAGAGAGCGCGAGCAAGGTTATATATCAAAGATAATACTGGTCTCAACTGGACCCTATCTTCCCAAACTACAAAAGAAAAGGAAAAAGCATGTTTAAGGGTAACGCTGTGGCTGAACCCTGAACCACTAATGCAAAAAAGCCATTCCAAACCTATTAATTTTACCCCCCAACGGGGTGTGTGTGTGGGGGGGGCTGAGCCTCGGGGGCCGGATCCAGCAGCCTGACGTTCCCCACCCCTGCCATACTGAGTCAGACTAGGGATGTTAAAATGTGTTTAAGGAATTGTGTTACTGCTGAAAATTTCAGTGTTTACACGTGGGGCAGGTGGCTCCCACCTGCTGCACTGCTGCTGCTGCTTCTGTGTCAAAGGCAGCGTGGGAGAGGAACACGCTGCTCCCTCTGATACAGAGGCAGCAGCGTGAAACTCTGTAACTGTGCAGGTTAACCGATGAGCCCAGGCTTACCGGTTAATCATGTACATAGTTACACTTTCACATCCCTAAGTCAGACCAATGGTTGGAACTGGGTGCTTCAGAAGGAATGAACAGAACAGGCCAATTTATGAAGACACATGTGAGTGTATGCACTGTGTGCCCAGCCATTTGATTGCATCATCATCAGCCAGGTGGAGAGCTGATAACCCGTTGTTGAAATAAGTCAGTGGGCACTTGTTGAGGATACATAACATAATCTGAAGTTGACCTCAGATGTATTGCAGGTCATTAGAAAAATCCCATTTAAAGAGACTGGCTGCACAGGTGCCCTATCCTATTCGAAGCCGGGTCAGAGGTGACCTCCGATGTCTTGGCAAATCAAAACCTGGTGGGCAGAAGGTTGGGTTAGTGATGAGAGAATGGTTAACAACTGTCATCAGTGATCACTTGTTGTGCCAAGCAGATTCCACCTTTATGTCCTGTGATGGCATAAATGACCATAAAGGGCGTCTAGAAGACAGGTGAGCTGCGGGATAGTTGAAGAGGTCTGTCTGCAAAGGTAGATAGCTATCCTTGTGGATCTTGGCCAGCAGCATGACAGAGCCCGTCTCATGGCAAATTTGTGTGATGCTATGTTAAATATTGGTAGCCATGGCAACAGAGATGCCCATAAAGTCCTGCTAACAATACATATAGCTTTGTTGAGCTCTACATTGACAAGCCTCGTGTGCGATGAGCAACATCAGACAGGAGCACAGTACTCTGCTGTTGAATAGCAGAGGGCAAGGGCTGATGTTCTAAGCATCTGAGTGCTTGCACCCAGGTTAACTCAGCCAATTTTCTAAGAAGGTTGTTCCAAGTGCTGACTTGGGCTGAAGTCTTCCTCAAGTGGTTGTGGTATGTTAATGACCTACCCAGTGTCACGCTCAGGGGCAGATTTACAATGAAACATACTGTGCCCTGGCATGGGGCCGGGCAGTACAGCAACTGGGTCTGGCACCCCCAACCCTGCGCAGAGGGTGGGAGAGAAGGGAGGCTCACCTGCAGGCTGCAGCCTCAGGAGAGCCAGCAGGAGGCGGCGAGCAGCGCAAACACGGGCTGGAAGGCTTCAGAGGAGCACGGGGCTAGCTATACAGTCGGCTGGAGAAAAGCGGTGCTTTGAAGCGGGAAAGTGCCGCTTCTCTCCGGCCACCAGCTGTCAGCGGCTGCCCCGTGCTCCTCTGAAGCCTTCCAGCCAGTGGCGGATTTAGAGTTAGTTGGGGGCCCTGTGCTCAGCTTCATTTTTGGGGCCCCCCTGGGGACCCAGCCAAGAAAGAGGACATTCACTCTTCCTGCCCCTCCCATTTTTCATTCTTTTTCCTTCATCCTCCTCCTATATTATAAGTAATAAAAAGTAAATGAAAGTCAAGTGAGGTACCTTGATTGCTTATGTAGTCTGGGGCGGGAAATCAGACTACTTGAAAATTGCTGAGGGTCTTGGTGGAGCACTTAATGATCTTTACAATAGTTAGCTCATGGTACAACGATATTTGCAAAGTGCTTTGGATAAGAGCACTTTATTAAAAAAAATAAAATCATAACCTTTCCTCAGTGCACCTGAATGGACTTCTCGGAGCACAGTTTGAGAACTTCTGGTCTAGATGAAAGCTTGTATTTGCAGTAAGCCAATGTGAAAAATGTGTAAAAACAAAATGTATAAATGAATCATGAATGGGAAAAAAATAAAAGTTAACTTCCTTGGAAGAAACTCCTTCAATTTGGAAAAAAAATATTTATTCAGACAGCTTTATTTTCTATACTTTGCCTTGCAAAATCACAATTAAGTCACCGTGAGTAATATTTTGTGAAGAGGTATTTTCAGTTGTCAATACTGCTGAACTTGTCAAATGTTCCTGACTTGTCGATTTCGCAAATAATTTTAATTGCAGCTTTTTCCTGCCAGCTTTGCAGCTTATGGGCTCTCCGTCCCCTGCCATGCCCCTCCCCAACTCAGGCAGCCGCCACTCACCAGGTGGCGGCCAGCAGCACAAACGATTTTGGACATAATTGCAAATTTAGGCTTGGACACCAAAAACTGAAGCAAAATCCTTAGCAGTATAGTTTGAAAAGTATGCTATTGCTGTTTTCACTATTTTGTGGAACCATTTAAAGAATTAGTGCTGTCAGCAAATCACTGCAAAAGTTTGATACAAATGTACCGAATGCTGCACAATTGTTAGCCTCAGTTACAAGTTTTGTCATGGAAATTCAAAATGACTATAGGTCCTTGGAAGCAGAGGCACTAACATTAACAGCAGATATAGGTTTCTCTGATATATCTGAGGAGAAGCATAAAAAACCCACCGAGTTATTTTTCTACAAAACTAGAGACAATGAAATACATTTAAAAGGGAAAGAGAAGATCATTGTTGAGACCATCAGTGTTGTTTGTGACACAATAATAGTGGAACTGCAGAGTAGAGGGGACTCTCTAAAGAAAACTGTTGATTTATTTTGCATGTTTTTTGACAGAAGTATGGATGAAGATGCTAAAGGCCACTACAGTAAGAAATTAAGTGAATTCTACTGCAAGGACATAATCTTCAAAAAGATTTGTGTTTAAGTGAAACATTTCATTTGTTTTATCGAAAATGACAAGGTCTGTGCTTGGAGATCACCAGTTGATTTGTATAGACTTGTACATGACGGTTTGCAGGCAACCTTTCCAAATGTAGAAACCATTCTGAAAATAATTTTAACAATACCTGTCACAAACGGTTCTGGTGTGCGTTCTTTTTCTGTATTGAAATGAGTTAAAATTATTTGCAAAATACGGTGAGTCGGGAACATTTGACAAATTCAGCGATATTGACCACTGAAAGTGCCTCTTTACAAAATATTACTTAGGATGACTTAATTGACGATTTTGTAAAAGGAAAAGTGTGGAAAGAAAGCTATCTGAATAAATATTTTTTTTCAAATTGATTATTTCTTCCGAGGAAATAAACTTTTATTTTTCCAGTCATGCATCATCTGTACGTATTATTTTTTACACATTTTTCACGTTAACTTAATGCAAATACAGGGCCCCACTAATTCTAAATCCGCCACTGAGATATGGGGTTTCTTCATGTGGCATCATCAGGAATCCTTTCGCTAGAGCAGTGTGTAATGAAACCTCAACTGCGTAACGTTCGCTTACTTTATTCAGGTTCTGTTGCAAACTTTAAATTGGCTTTCTAAGAGACACAGCGCTTTAGAGGAAACCTGGTTCATTTTTGTAGAACTTGGGCCAATTTGTGTTTTTGTGTTAAAATTGTCTATAATCTCCATCTTGATTGCAAAGACTTGTGAATCCCAGCTATTTGGGGTTTGTTTTAATCTGAAACTGAAAATTCAGGGTTCAGACAGAGGAAAATAAGTGCCCATCCATACAGATCAAAATTAAAATGTTAGTACAAAGGTGACTCTAGTTTTGACCAAGTCAGAGGTAGGTATGTAACAGTGTAACTGTTTAAATAGTTAACTGATGAGCATGTTCTTATAAGCTACTGTAACTGTTACACGCTGGCTCCTGGCCCTGCTCCTGGGGAGCCGGCTGCAGTTTTGTGCTACTGCCTCTGTATCAGAGGCAGCAGTGCGGGGCGGCAGGTGGGAGCTGGTGCGCGCCCAGGGAGGTGGCTTAAAAGCCGGCTTCCGCTGTGCGCTGGCTGCTGCCTTGCGCCGTGGGCTCTGCGGTATAAAGCTTACGCTGCAGAGCCCACAGCACAGATGGCTCCCAGCGTGCACTGGCTGCTAGCCCCACTCCCAGGGAGCCAGCTGTGCTGCGGGCTCTGTAGCATAAGCTTTATACTACAGAGCCTGCAGTGTGTAACCACTAAGATTTTTGACAATTGCACGATTACCTAATTAACTACTTTTTAACATCCCTAGTCAGAGACATCTGAGACTAATTCAAGCCCTCTGGGGAATCAGTGGGTCAATGTGTTAACATCTTGCCAATGTTTTCCTTCTATTTCTAACATTATTTCAGCTCTATCAACACTGGGAATGTTGGGAGCCCTAGTGTAACTATGCATCTGTTGCCAGCATTTGACATTATATCAGGGGTGGATATAATACAACTCACAGGGCGGAATCCAGCCTGTGGGAGCCTCAGTCAGGCTCCCTGCCGCGCCCCCACATGCTGCTCAGAGGAGTTGTCTGAATGCTGCGAGCCTGGGGGGAGGTGGAGAGGCTTTGCATGCTGCCCCCACCTCCAGCGCAATCTCATGGCTCCCATTGACTGGTTTCAGGATGGGCAGCGTGTGAAGTACCCCTCTCCCTCTGGGCTTGCAGCGTTCAGAGCCGCACATGGCCCCCACAGCTGGTGCAGGGACATGCAAGGCGGGGACCCTGGCGAAGAACCTGCTGGGCTGCTGGCCAGGAGATGCCCAGGTAAGCGCCTTTCAGCCAGAGCCTGCTTCTGGCACCCCAGCCCCTCCCTCCCCCCAACCATCTGCCTCCCCTGCACCCCTACCCTGTTGGGCCCCAATCCCCTGTACCCCTGCCCCAGGTCATAACCCCCTTCCAGACCCTGCACTCCCTCCTACAGGTCACAACCCCTCCCAGACCTTGCACCCCAATCCCCTACACCCGGTCATAGCCCAGATACTTGCACCCCCAGGTCACAACCCCTCCCAGACTCCACACCCTCGTGCACCCCAGTCCTCACGCAAGCTCCTTCTGCACCCAGCCTCCATCACAGATCCCGCACCTCCTCCATTAATATCCTGCAAGAGTATAGCCCTTGAGCACTTACCAAATTCTTGGAGTGCCCCCACCCCCCCAAAAAAAAAATTATCGCTCACCCCTGCATTATATCATCTAACCCTTCACAGAACATGATGATAGAACTGGAAGGGACCTCGAGAGGTCATCAAGTCCAGTCCCCTGCCCTCACGACAGGACCAAGCACCATCTAGACCATCCCTGATAGATGCCTATCCAGTCTGCTCTTAAATATCTCCAGTGATGGAGATTCCTCAACCTCCCTACGCAATTTATTCTAGTATTTAACCACCCTGACAGTTAGGAAGTTTTTCCTAATGTCCAACCTAAACCTCCCTTGCTGCAATTTAATCCCATTGCTTCTTGTCCTATTGTCAGAGGCCAAGGAAAACAGTTTTTCTCCCTCTTCCTTTTAACACCCTTTTAGGTACTTGAAAAATGCTATCATGTCCCTTCTCAGTCTTCTCTTTTCCAAACTAAACAAACCCAATTCTTTGTCTTCTCTCATAGGTCATGTTCTCTAGACCTTTAACCATTTTTGTTGCTCTTCTCTGTACCCTCTCCAGTTTCTCCACATCTTTCTTGAAATGTGGTGCCCAGAACTAGACACAGTACTCCAATTTAGGCCTAATCACCGCACAGTAGAACGGAAAAATGACGACTTGTGTCTTGCTTACAACACTCCTGTTAACGCATCCCGGAATCTTGTTTGCTTTTTTTGCAACAGTGTCACACTGTCGACTCATATTTAGCTTGTGCTCCACTATGAGTATGGTGACCATGTTTTCTGAACCAAAATTAGGGACACAGCCATGCCCCTTGACCCCCCATTAGCCACACCCCCTGCCAAAAGAAGTCCCACCCCTGGAGGTAGTACTCCTGGGGTCAAGATGGACACGTGACCAGCAGTAAAGGGTGTCGTGTGACCCCTCTAAGAACTCCCACCGTCATCCTACCAACAGGGATTAGTTTGGCCCCCACAGGGCCCCACATGCAACTATCCTGCCATTGCAATAACTCGGGGGGGGAGAGGCTGGGGGAAGTGTTCCCTCTAAGATTTTCCTCCCATGAGTGGAGTGAATTTTGTCTTGTGCACCAGTACTGAGTTCATGTGCGCTGGTTCGGATGTGCCACTGTGGCACCCAAGTTGTTGTTAAATATTTTATAAACCTCTACCTTTTCCCTCTGCTGCCATGTCTCTCACCCTCCCCTTGCCCCATCTGCCCCTCACCCAACCCTAACCCTCTCCTCTTCCTTCCTCTTGCCCCCATTGTCCCTCCCCTTTCCTTTCCCAGTATCACCCTGTCCCCTCTCCTCTCCCACCCCCACTGACACCTTCCCTTCCCTCCTCCCCTCCTGCCCTTTTCCTCATTGTCGCCTCTGGGCCCCCTGGCATTTGTCTCTCCTCCACCCTGCCCCTTGGTGCCTTCCCATTTATTCTCCTGCCTTGGCCCTCTCCTCTCCCCTCAGCACAAGCTCCTTCCTCTGCTCACCCCCACCTTCGCCTTAGTTCTCCCCCTGCCCCTCCCCTCACCTTCTGCCTTCCAGAAAGCAATTTGCGGGGCTGGAGCCTGTGGTCCGGCCCCAGCTGGTCCCGGGACTGGACCACTTAGAATCATAGAACCATAGAGCTGGAAGAGACCTCAGAAGGTCATCAAGTCCAGCCCCCTGCTCTAGGCAGGACCAATCCCAACTAAATCAACCCAGCCAGGGCTTGGTCAAGCCGAGACTTAAACACCTCTAGGGATGGAGACTCCACTACTTCCCTAGGTAACCCATTCCAGTGCTTCACTACCCTCCTAGTGAAATAGTTTTTCCTAATATCCAACCTGGACCTCTCCCACCACAACTTGAGACCATTGCTCCTTGTTCTGCCATCTGTCACTACTGAGAACAGCCTCTCTCCATCCTCTTTGGAACTCCCCTGCAGGAAGTTGAAGGCTGCTATCAAATCCCCCCTCACTCTTCGCTTCTGCAGACTAAACAGACCCAACTCCTCAGCCTCTCCTCATAAGTCATATGCTCCAGCCCCTAATCATTTTGGTTGCCCTCCGCTGACCCTCTCCAATGCGTCCACATCCTTTTTGTAGTGGGGGCCCAGAACTGGACACAATACTCCAGATGTGGCCTCACCAAAGCCGAATAAAGGGGAATAATGACATCTCTGGATCTGCTGGCAATGCTCCTCTTAATGCAACCTAATATGCCATTAGCCTTCTTGGCTACAAGGGCACACTGTTGACTCATATCCAGCTTCTCATCCACTGTAACCCCAGGTCCTTTTCTGCAGAACTACTACTTAACTGGTTGGTCCCAGCTTGTAACTGTGCTTGGGATTCTTCGTCCCAAGTGCAGGACTCTGCACTTGTCCTTGTTGAACTTCATCAGATTTCTTGTGGCCCAATCCTCCAATTTGTCTAAGTCACTCTGGACCCTATCTCTGCCCTCAGCGTATCTACCTCTCCCCTAGCTTAGTGTCATCCCAAACTTGCTGAGGTGCAATCCATCCCCTCATCCAGGTCATTAATAAAGATATTGAACAAAACCGGTCCTAGAACCGAACCTTGGGCACTCCGCTAGAAACCGACCGCCATCCTGACATGGAGCCGTTGATCACTACCCGCTGGGCCCGGCCTTCTAGCCATCTTCTATCCATCTTACTGTCCATTTATCCAATCCACATTCCCTTAACTTGCTGGCAAGAATATTGTGGAGACCGTATCAAAAGCCTTGCTAAAGTCAAGGTATATCACATCCACTGACTTTCCATCCACAGAGCCAGTTACCTCATCATAGAAGCTAATCAGATTGGTCAGGCACGACTTGCCCTTTGTGAATCCATGCTGACTATTCCTAATCACTTTCCTCTCTTCCAAGTGCCTCAAAATGGATTCCTTAAGGATCCCTTCCATGATTTTTCCAGGAACCGAGGTAAGACTGACCGGCCTATAGTTCCCTGGATCGTCCTTCTTCCCTTTTTTGAAGATGGGCACTACATTTGCCTTTTTCCAATCATCCGGGATTTCTCCCGATCTCCACGACTTTTCAAAGATAATGGCCAAAGGCTCCTCAATGACATTTGCCAACTCCCTCAGTACCCTCGGATGCATTAAGTCCGGACCCATGGATTTGTGTACGTTTAGCTTTTCTAAATAGTTCCTAACCTGTTCTTTACCCACCACGGGCTGTCCATCTTCATCCCATCTTGAGTCACTTAGCGCATTAGTCCAGGAGCCGACCTTGTCCGTGAATACAGAGGCAAAGAAAGCATTGAGTACTTCAGCTTTCCCCACATCATCCGTCACTAGGTTACCTCCTTCATCCAGTAGGGGCCGCACACCCTCTCTGATCACCTTCTTCTTGTTAACATGCCTGTAGAAACCTTTCTTGTTATCCTTCACATCCTTAGCCAGTCGCAATTCCATTTGCGCTTTGCCTTCCTGATAACCCCGGCATTCTCGAGCTATACATTTAAACCCCTCCTGGTCATTTGTCCAAGTTTCCACTTTTTGTAAGCTTCCTTTTTGTGCTTAAGTTCACCAAGGATTTCCCCGTAAGCCAATCCGGTCTCCTACCATGTTTGCCTCTCTTGCTCTGCGTCGGGATGGTTTCTTTCTGTGCCTTCAATAAGGCTTCTTTAAAATACTGCCAGCTGTCCTGGACTCCTTTCCCCTTCATGTTAGCATCCCAGGGATTCTGTCCATCAGATCTCTGAGGAGTCAAAATCTGCTTTTTTGAAGTCCAAGGTGTGTATTTTACTACTCTCTTTTCTTCCTTTGGTCAGGATCCTGAAATCTACCATCTCATGATCACTGCTTCCCAGGTTGTCACCCACCTCCACTTCCCCTATTAGTTCCTCCCTGTTTGTGAGCAGAAGGTCAAGCTGTGCACGGCCCCTGGTCGGATCCTTCAGCACTTGTGTCAAGAAGTTATCCCCAACATTCTCCAAAAACTTCCTGGATTGCCTGTGTACTGCCGTATTGGTTTCCCAACAGATGTCAGGGTGATTAAAGTCCCCCACAAGAACCAGGGCCTGCGATCCGGAAGCTTCTCTCAGTTGTCGAAGAAAGCCTCATCTACCTCATCCACCTGATTCGGTGGCCTGTAGCAGACACCAACCACAACATCACTGCTGTTGTTTGCTCCTTTAAACTTAACCCATAGACTCTCAACAGGTTTTCTCCCTCTTTATACTGGAGTTCAGAGCAATCATAGTGCTCTCTTGCATATAGTGCAACTCCTCCTCCTTTTCTCCCCTGCCTGTTCTTCCTGAACAGTCTATACCCTTCCATGCCAGCGCTCCAGTCATGCGAGTCATCCCACCAAGTCTCTGTTATCCCAATTAAATCATATTTCTGGACTGGGCCAGGGCCTCCAGTTCTTCCTGTTTGTTGCCCAGGCTTCTCGCATTAGTGTACAAACACCTCAGATAACCAGTTGATCGCCCTATCTTCTCCATTCAAACAGGGTCCTCCTTTCTTGCTCGTTCCTCTCTGCATTTCTTCCCGGTATCCGACTTTCCCACTCCCCTCAGGGTTTTGGTCACCGTCCCCCAGAACCTAGTTTAAAGCCCTCCTCACTAGGTTTGCAAGCCTGCCCAGATGCTCCTTCCTCTCTTCGTTAGGTGGATCCCATCTCTTCCTAACAATCCTTGTGCCCGGAACAGAGTCCCATGGTCGAAGAAACCAAAGCCCTCTCTGCGACACCACCTGCGCAACCACGCATTTACGTCCTCAATTCGACAATCCCTGCCCAGTCCTTTCCCTTCAACAGGGAGGATGGATGAGAACACCACTTGCGCTCCGAATTCTTGGATCCTTCTTCCCAGCGCTACATAATCCGCAGTAACCCGCTCAAGGTCATTCTTGGCCATATCGTTAGTTCCCACGTGGAGAAGCAGGAAGGGTAGCGATCCGAAGGTTTGATCAGTTTGGTAAGCCTCTCAGTCACATCCTGAATCGAGCTCCTGGTAAGCAGCACACCTCTCGAGATTCCAGGTCTGGACGGCAGAGGATGGCTCAGTCCCTCTTAGGAGGAGTCCCGACCACCACCACCCGTCGTTTTCTTTTGGGGTGGTGGCGTGAACCCCATTCCTAGGACTACGCATCCCATGCCTTCCAGTAGATGGTGTTCCCTTCGGTTTCTTCCTTGTGAGGTCCCTTCCAAAGCATTCAGCACTGCAGAGCCTGTGGAGAGAGCCTGAAAGCGATTACTTAACTCTATAGCATTGGGGGATTCCCATGCTGGCCTTTTTCCCCTTCTAGAAGTTACATGCTGCCAGTTCTCTTCCTGGTCACGTACTGCCCTCTCTGGCTCTTCCGCCTGCTGTGCTTGCAGGATTAAACGCTGCCTTGGATCGAGGAAGTCTTCATCCTCTCTGATGGAGCGTAGGGTCGACACTTGGGCCTCCAGCCCTCTAATTTTTTCTTCCAAAATGGCGACCAGCTTGCACTTAGTGCAGATGAAATCCGTTCTTTCTTCTGGGAGGAAGACAAACATGGCATATTCCGTGCAGGTAACAACAGCAGAACCATCACCATCCATCCCTGCTGTCCTGGAGAAGGGATTTAAAAAGAAAGGCAAGAGAACCTCTCCCCCTTCCCTCTCTCTCTCCAGACTCCTGTTAAACTCCTGTTAGCACTCACTTGGTCGCTTGCCCAAGGAGCCTTATAAAGCCCTGGACTGCCTGAAAGTCCCTCCCCCTACCAAGGCTCAGCCAATCAGCAGAGGCTTCTAGAATTCAAACTTTAATTAGAAGCCAACAGTTTCCACCTGCCAATCACAGCCCCTGCCAATCACAGCCAATCACAGCACACACTCCATGAAGGGGAGGGGGAGGGCAAAGGGGAAGTGAGAAAAAAGTTCCAGAAAGCAGTTTGCGGGGCTGGAGCCTGTGGTCCGGCCCCAGCTGGTCCCGGGACTGGACCGCTTGCTGGGACTGGAGCAGAGGCCGCCCGTGGTGCTATTTTTAATGCTTCGGTCCTGTCCCCACAGGCTGTATGGTTCCAGCTGGAGTCAAGCGGCAACTGCATGAGGCCCGTCCTGGTGAGGCTGCCCTGGCTGGAATGCACCTCATGCGGCTGCTGCTTAACTCCCAACTGGAGCCGGGGCCGCTCGCAGGGACCCGGGCTGCGGTACTAAAAAGAGCACCACAGGTGGCCTCTGCTCCAATCCCGGCGTCTGCTGAGCCCAAGTGCACCCTGCCCCATGGCACCCCAGCTGGGCTCCGCGCGGCCGGGGCTCCAAGGCGGCCTGGAGAAGGAGGAGGTTGTGTCGCCGGACCAGGACCCCGCTTGGCAGAGGCGGTCCTGCTGGGGTGAGGGAGGAGTGAGGGAGAGGGAGGGGCCACGTGTCACCGGAAGCTGGCCCAGCTGCCCTACGTGCCCTGCTGGGGGGGAGGGGGAGGAGGTTGCTGCACCGTGCCAGTGTCCCCATCAAGTAGTGAAATGTCTGGCCGGGCTTTCTGGGACATTTCACTACTTGATGGGGCACTGGGACAGAGTATTTAAATTTGGGACAGTCCCGGAAAAATGGGTACATATAGTCAGCGTAACTATGACCCCTAGATTCCTTTCTGCAGTGCTTCTTCCTAGACAGTCACTTCCCATTCTGTATGTGTGAAACTGATTGTTCCTTCCTATGTAGAGCACTTTGCATTTGTCCTTATTAAACTTCATCCTATTTACTTCAGACCATTTCTCCAGTTTGTCCAGATCATTTTGAATTGTGACCCTATCCTCCAAAGTAGTTGCAACCCCTCCCAGCTTGGTGTCATCTGCAAACTCAGTAAGCGTACCCTCTATGCCATCATCTAAATTGTTGATGAAGATATTGATCAGAACCGGTCCCAAAACAGACCCCTGCGGAACCCCACCTGTTGTGCCCTTCCAGCATGACCGTGAACCATTAGTAACTACTCTCTGAGAACAGTTATCCAGCCAGTTAGGCACCCACCTTATAGTAACCCCATCTAAGTTGTATTTCCCTAGTTTATTGATAAGAAGGTCATGCGAGACGGTATCAAATGCCTTACTAAAGTCTTGGTATGCCACGTCCATCACTTCTCCCTTATCCACAAGACTCGTTAGCCTATCAAAGAAAGATATCAGATTGGTTTGGCATGATTTGCTCTTTACAAATCCATGCTGGCTGTTACCTATCACCTTATTATCTTCCAGGTGTTTGCAGATGAATTCCTTAATTATTTGCTCCATTATCTTTCCTGGCACAGAAGTTAAGCTGACTGGTCTGTAGTTTCTTGGGTTGTTCTTATTTCACTTTTTATAGATGGGCACTAGATTTGCCCTGTTCCAGCCTTGTGGAATCTCTCCTGACTTCCATGACTTTTGAAAGATAATAGCTAATGGCTCAGATACCTCCTCTATCAGCTCCTTTAGAATTCTAGGATGCATTTCATCAGGCCCTGGTGACTTGCAGACATCTAACCTTCCTAAGTAATTTTTAACTTGTTCTTTTTTATTTTAACTTCTAAACGTACTCCCTTCCCACTAGCATTCACTGTTAGGCATCCCATCTCCATCAATCTTCTTGGTGAACACTGAAAGAAAGAAGTTATTAAGCACCTCTCCATTTCCAAGTTTTCTGTTCTTGTTTCTCCCCCTTCATTGAGCAATGTCTCTACCCTGTCCTTGGTCTTCCTCTTCTAATATATATGTGTAGAATGTTTTCTTGTTACCTTTTATGTCTCTAGCTAGTTTGAGCTTGTTTTGTGTCTTTGCCTTTCTAATCTTGCCCCTGCATACTTGTGGTGTTTGCTTATATTAATCCTTTGTACTTGGACGTAGTTTCCACTTTTTATATGACTCCTTTTTTATTTTTAGATCATGTAAGAGAGCCTGCTTAAGCCAAGGTGGTCTCTTGCCATTCTTCCTGTATTTCCTACACAGTGGAATAGTTTGCTTTTGGGCCCTTAATAATGTCCCTTTAAAAAAACTGCCAACTGTCTTTGTTTTTTCTCTTAGTCTTGCATCCCATGGGAGCTTACCTAACAGCTCTGAGTTTACTAAAGTCTGCCTTCCTGAAATCCATTGTCTCTATTTTGCTGTTCTCCCTTCTTCCATTCCTTAGAATCATGAACTCTGTGATTTCATGATCACTTTCACCCAAGCTGTTTTGCACTTTCAAATTCTCAACCAGTTCCTCCTTATTTGTTAAAATCCAATCTAGAACTGCTTTTCCCCAAGTAACTTTCTCAACCTTCTGAAATAAAAAATTGTATCCAATGCAGTCCAAGAACTTGTTGGATAATCTGTGCCCTGCTGTGTTAGTTTCTCAACAGATGACCACCAAATCCTGTGCTTTGGATTATTTTGTCAGTTGTTTAAAAAAAGCCTCATCCACCTCTTCTGCCTGGGTAGGTGGTCTGTAGTAGACCCCTAGCATGACATCACCCTTGTTTTTTTACCCCTTTTAACCTAACCCAGGGTATGTCTACACTACAAAGTTAATTCGAACTAACAGCTGTTAGTTCGAATTAACTTTCATAGGGGCTACACATACAAACCGCTAGTTCGAATTTAAATCGAACTAGCGGAGCGCTTAATTCGAACTAGGTAAACCTCATTCTACGAGGACTAACGCCTAGTTCGAATTAAGTAGTTCGAATTAAGGGCTGTGTAGCCACTTAATTCGAACTAGTTGGAGGCTAGCCCTTCCCAGGTTGCCCTGGTGGCCACTGGGCCAAACCAGGAAACTTTCTGCCCCCTCCCGGCCCCGGAGCCCTTAAAGGGCACGGTCTGGCTACAGGTGCTTGTGCCAGTTGCAAGCCTGCCAGCACCCAGCCAGCAGACCCTGCACCTGGCACGGCATGAGCCAGCCACCCGCTGCCACCCAGCTCTCCGCCTCTTCCCAGGACCAGGCTGGCGGCTCCAGGAGCCTGCCGGGCCGCAAGAGGCGGGCGCCTGCCTGGTCTAGTGCGGAGATCGTGGACCTCATCGAGGTTTGGGGAGGCCTCCAACGCCCACACGATCTCCGCACTAGCCACAGGAATGCGGCCGCCTACAGCCGCAGGATAGCTGCCAGCCTGGCCACCAGAGGCCACATGCGGACCCAGGAGCAGGTTTGCATGAAAATCAAGTTGGTCCAGTGAGACCCCGACCCTGAGCTTAGAACATAAGAACATAAGAATGGCCGCTACTGGGTCAGACCAAAGGTCCATCTAGCCCAGTAGCCTGTCTGCCGACAGCGGCCAACACCAGGTACTCCGGAGGGGATGGACCGAAGACAATGACCAAGCCATTTGTCTCGTGCCATCCATCTCCAGCCTTCCACAAACAGAGGCCAGGGACACCATTCCTACCCCCTGGCTAATAGCACTCCATGGACCCAACCTCCATGAATTTATCTAACTTCTCTTTAAACTCTGTTATAGTTCTAGCCTTCACAGCCTCCTGTGGCAAGGAGTTCCACAGGTTGACTATGTGCTGTGTGAAGAAGAACTTTCGCTTATTAGTTTTAAACCTGCTGCCCATTCATTTCATTTGGTGTCCTCTAGTCCTTCTATTATGGGAACTAATGAAGAACTTTTCTTTATTCACCCTCTCCACACCACTCATGATTTTTTATAGACCTCTATCATATCCCCTCAGTCTCCTCTTTTCTAAGCTGAAAAGTCCCAGTCTCTTTAGCCTCTCTCATATGGGACCTGTTCCAAACCCCTAATCATTTTAGTTGCCCTTTCTGAACCCTTTCCAAGGCCAAAATATCTTTTTGAGGTGAGGAGACCACATCTGTACACAGTACTGAAGATATGGCGATTGTAGTTTTATACTTCCTCCTCCTTCTTCCCTGGCTTCCCCTTCCAGCTCCTCCTCCCAGGTTTCTCCCCTCTCCCACCCTCTCTCTTCCTCTCCCACCTCCTTTCCCAGTCTCCCCAGAGGTTAATCCCCAGTTTTGTTAAATAAAGAGAGTTTCTATTTTTGAACACACTTGTCCTTTATTTTTTACATCAGGAAGGGGGGCTAGGGAGGGGTAAGTGGAAGGAGGTGAGGGAGGAATGGGGCACGAGCCCCCAATGGGGAGGACTGGGGTGGCTCTGCAGGCTCCTCAGGGTGGAAGCTCTCCTGCAGGGCCTCCTGGATCCTGACAGCCCCCCGATTGACACCCCCGGATGGCAGCCTGCGGCAAATGCAGCCGGGCTGATGGCCGAGTGCTGTGATGTGCCGAGTGGGGGCACTCAGGGCACTCCAAGACAGGACTGCTTTGCTGTCCTCATCGAGGTAGACAAGCAAGCGGGAACCCTGAGAACTGTCTGTCCGGGGTGGGGTAGGGTCCTTTAAGCACAGCCTCGGCTAGCCTGAGGCAGCAGCTCCACACTCTAAGCCCTAACCTGATGCCCTGCCGGCACTGGTTCCGGCCAGCCTTAACTTCGGTTCAGGGTTCACTCAATGTGGACGTGCTATTTCGAATTAGCAAAACGCTAATTCGAATTAGTTTTTAGGTTTAGATGCACTAATTCGAATTAGTTTAGTTTGAATTAACTAATTCGAACTAAGTTAGTTCAAATTAGTGCTGTAGTGTAGACATACCCCTAGAGACTTCCAACAAGTCTCTGTCTCCTATGTCCATCTCCACCTCAGTCCAAGTGTATACATTTTTAATATGTAAGGCATTACCACCTCATTTTTTCTCCTGCTTATCCTTCCTAAGCAAGCTGTACCCTTCTATACCAATATTCCAATCGTGTGTATTATCCCACCAGGTCTCTGTAATACCCACCATGTCATAATTGTGTTTATTTATTAGCACTTCAAGTTCTTTCTGCTTATTCCCCATACTACTTGCATTTGTATACAGACAACTAAGATGCTGCTTTGATTTTTGCCCCCCGTTTCTGTCTTGGCCCTCCTTTATCTCTGCTGTTATAGCCCATGCTCTCTCCCATTTCTGGCCCATCTCTCAGGTCTCCATGTTTTTCACTTAGCTGTGGGCTTTGGTCACCTGCCCCCATCAAACCTAGTTTAAAATCCTCCACTAGGTTAGTCAGCCTGTATGCAAATACTCTCTTCCCCTTACTCGATAGGTGAACCCCATCTCTGCCTAGCAGTCCTTTCTGGAACGGCATCCTGTAATCAAGGAAGCCAAAGCCTTCCTGGCGACACCATCTTCCCAGCCAGGCATTCACCTCCAGGATGCACCTGTGCTCCAAACTCTTTCACCTGTACTCCCAGAGCCCTGTAGTCACTCTTGATCTGCTCACGGTCACACCTCGCAGTATCATTAGTGCCCACATGGATGAGTAGCATGGGGTAGTAGTCAGAGGGCTGGGTAATTCTTGACAATTTCTCTGTAACGTCTCAGATACGGGCTCCTGGCAGGTAGCATATCTCCTGAGATGTCATGTCAGGGTGACTGATCGGTGCCTCTGCCCCCCTCAGAAGAGTGTCTCCAACCACCACTACCCTACATTTCCTTCTCACAGTGGTGGCTGCAGACCTCTCAGCCTTGGGGGGTACAGGGCTTCTCCTCCTCCTCCTTAGGGGGGATTCCTTATCTCTCATATCCAGGGCAGCATAACGGTTCTCCAGAACCACGGTGGGAGGGTTGAGCAGGGGTGGCGCACTCCCTGCTGCCAGAAGTAACCAGCTGCCAGGGTCCCCCCCCCCCCCCCCTGAAACAGAGCCATCTCCTCCACCAATGATGTTGCATCAGTCCTTTGTAGCTGGATAGCTTCCTCAGCCGTAGTTTTCTCCACATGAATACTCTCAAGGAATTCCTCATGGGTTCGGATGCTCCTCAGCCTAGCCACCTCCTCCTGTAGCTCTCCCACCTGTTTCCTGAGAGATTCCACCAGCAGGTACCTTTTCACACTGGATGGTCCCCCCAGCCTGGATTTCTGTAAGTGGGAAAGCAAGCCACAGTCCCTGCAAAACCACACCAGGGTAGAGGCATGGTCAGGTGGTGGGTCTGGCTGCAGGTGGAGGAGACAGAAGCAGTGCTGGCACAGGTGATGGGGGTCTTCCTAACCATATTGAGACTCCCTCTTTCAACCTTCCCTGTCTGCAGCCCCCTGTCTGCTTTGCTGGTAATATACAGGTTGAACGTCTCTAGTCCAGCACACTCTGGTCCAACAGCATCCCTATTCCAACATGATTTTAGGTAGCTAGGTGTCCACTTATCATGGGTGTGGCCAAGTTTCCCACAGTCCCATAAAGTTTGTTTACAGCCACCAGTCATGGTTCTGTGTTCTGTGCTGTTACTTAGCTCTAATCTTGTAAGAGCCCAGTGAGCAGTGGAAGTGTTGTTAATAATGCTAGACCATATTGACTTCCCGTGGTTTGGCAGATTCTCTGGTTTGGTACCAGTCAGGTTCCAAGGATGCCAGACTACACTGGCAAGTATTCTATCCAGGCTAGTGCTTCTAACATTTGTAGTACTGGTGTAGTTGAAAAGGTGCTGGCACTTTCTCTAGTGTAACCAAGCCATCTGTTTAAGATTTTTGTAATGGTTTATAGTGCCCTTTTAGTGTCGTGGAATTAAGTTCTGTTTTGTGGCGCTCTTTCTTTTTTGAGTCAGATTCTACCCTCTGATGTTAGGGAGGTCAACGTGTAGTCAACTACACAATTAACTGCTAAGCCTGGGTTTATCGGTTAATCCTGTCAACTATATGTGCGCCCCCCCCCCCCATTGCTGTCTCTGTGTCAGTATCTAACATCCCTATCTGATATGCATGGCCCACTGACTTCAGTTGGAATTGCACTTGTGTATGTGAGGAAGAGTTTTGCACATTGTAAATATACTCTAGATTAGTGTAGTCAACAAGAGCAATCTCTGCAACTTGAGGAAACAGTAGACTGCATAAAAATTGATCTTTAGGTTTGTAAGTTAAATAGGGGCTTTCATACTGAAATACAATTGAATGAAGAATATTTTGAACCAAAGGACATGCTTGGTCAGTGTTCTATTTCCATTCATTCTGTTGCTATTCTTGTGATTATTATCTAGGGGCCTTTCTTGCAGTCACTGTACAGACATCTACAAAGTTGCATCCCAAACTCTGAAGACAGAGCTTACAGTTGAAAAAAATATTTTCATTTTTTTTCCAGATTTATTTTGTGCATTTGAGAGCACTTTTTGTGTCTAATAATGGCATTTTCTTTCTCATTTTCCCCCCTTTCTCCTTCTGCTTGATCCCACAGGGAAGTCATAATTCTGTGATTTTCACCAAACTCTGTTGCAATGCAAGTGAGTGTGATGTGATAAATTCAGCATTATGACATCACTTCTTGACCATCAAGAGAAGATGGGGTATGCGGGAGCTATCCTTGTTTAAACACACAGTGCTTTAGTAAATAGCAGACATGGTAAGAAACTGTGACAAGTAATGGATTTCTGCAAGTCTGATCTATTTGAAAGCCTCTCTGCTTAAATGGTGATGCTGCATCTGCACCAAAGGCTTTCAGTTCTTTTCTGTTAAATGTTTTTGTTTCTGATGTTCAGTGCTCATACAAAAGCCCTCTTGACTTTTCATGTATAATTGTAATACTTTGTGTTCTGTTTCACCTACTAATGTGTTACATTTAGTTATGCAATTTGATGCTAGGTGGTGGTGGTTTTTTTTTTTTTTTTTTTTTTTTTTAACGGCTTTGGGGTTTATGTATATAATTATTGCATAGAAAGTCTTGGCTATTAAAAATTAAACCTTGAGTGATTATGTAACTTAAGTTGTAGGGTATTGGTGTGTCTAAGGCTATGTCTACACCAGAGAGCTTACAGCGGCCAGTGATGCAGCTGTGCCACTGTAAGATCTCTGTGCTAACAGAAGAGAACTGTGGCTGTGTTGGTGGGAAAAGATCTGCTGTCAACATAGCACTGTGCACGCTACCACTTATGCCAGGGTAATTTATGTCGCTGAGGGGCATAGAATATTCACTGGCCTGAGATGTAAGCAATTAAATACCAGAATTTATTTTAAAATCTGAATACTTGCATATCTATTGCTGTCTTCAAAATGCTATGTAAACCTTAAAAGGCCACTGTCAACCTAAAACAAATTAAGCTACATAATTTAGACCAAAATACTACGTCCTTCCATGACTCGATTCCACAGAGATTGGCAAGGATGGTTGGGGGCAATTGGAAATTAGTACTTTTTTTGTTTTAACAAACTAACTCGCAAGTTGATTGTAGAGAAACTGAGACAGAGAGAGAGAATTGACTTGCCCAAGGTATCACAGCAGAGCAGTTATAACTCAGGAATTCCTTGCTTCTAGTCCCATGCTCAGTCAACAACTTAGACCATGCTACAGTTCATAATTCATACAGCATCTAGCACATTGTGGGTGCTCTTGGAAACACGAATGTGTGTCTTATCTTAATTCTAGCGGAATAAAAGAAATGCAGATCAGAGTGATTTTATTTGCACATTGAATAACATTAAGGCCATCGGAATAGAATTTGGAGTTTTTGAAATGGGAATATGATAAATATTGTGGATGAAGTATCAGAAGGGTAGCTGTGTTAGTCTCGATCTGCAAAAGCGACAAGGAGTCCTGTGGCACCTTATAGACTAACAGATGTATTGGAGCATAAGCTTTCCTGGGCAAAGACCCACTTCGTCTGATGCACGTAGTGGAAATTTCCAGAGGCAGGTATAAATATGTAGGCTAGAGATAACGAGGTTAATTCAGTCAGGGAGGGTGAGGCCCACTTCTAGCAGCTGATGTGGAGGTGTGAACACCGAGAGGAGAAACTGCTTTTGTACTTGGCTAGCCATTCACAGTCTTTGTTTAATCCTGAACTGATGGTGTCAAATTTGCAGAACAATTCAATCTCCCTGGACAGACAGTAGCAGATTTAAAGGTAGCCATCCTGCAGCAAAAAAAACTTCAAGACCAGACTTCAAAGAGAAACTGCTGAGCTACAGTTCATCTGCAAATTTGACGACACCAGTTCAGGATTAAACAAAGACTGTGATTGGCTAGCCAACTACAAAAGCAGTTTCTCCTCTCTTGGTGTTCACACCTCCACATCAGCTGCTAGAAGTGGGCCTCACCCTCCCTGACTGAATTAACCTCGTTATCTCTAGCCTACATATTTATACCTGCCTCTGGAAATTTCCACTACGTGCATCTGACGAAGTGGATCTTTGCCCAGGAAAGCTTATGCTCCAATACATCTGTTAGTCTATAAGGTGCCACAGGACTCCTTGTCGCTATTGTGGATGAAAACATTGTAAGAAGTACTTGTAGCATAAGCATTCATCTGTACTTCTAAATAAATTATGAAGCTGAACTCTCTTGCCCGTTCTCTAGATCTGTCAGTGTTTGAAACAAGTTAAATTTCTGTACCCGTTATAAAGTTTACATTGGCATCTTAACTAAGAGTTTGTTAAAGAAGTGTATCTTTTATATTCTAATTAGTACTTGTGCTCTATAAAATTCCAGTTTTGCAAACATATTTGTAAAGTGAAGTACATGCGTGAATAATCCTATTAAGTTCAGTGTTATTGCTCATATGCATAAGTGTTTGCAGAATTGGGGCTTTGGTTTATTTCCATCAAAAATTATTATTCTGTGTTGTGTTTGTATTCATTACAGTTCATTTAAATCAGGAAAAATCCTTTCAGTTGGAGGTTATCAAAAGTTAAAATATTTTTTAGGAAGCTTAGCAGAATTGAAATGTCGGGGGTAATTTTCATATTAGAAGGAAAAAGTTACTAATATAGGTTTCCTCCTGTGTTCTACAGTCTGTCCAATGAAGATGCTGCTTTGAGGCTGCTTTGAGATGCTAACCAGGTACCTTGAACTTTTGGTTTTCCAGTGCAGCATCTCTAATATTTTGATGTAGGAGAACACTAAAAAAAACTTGATACTAAAATCCATTCTTGTTTCCATAACGTCAAAGGCTTTCTTAACTAGAGATGAGTTTAGATTGTCTTGTATCCTTAAAACAAACAAACCCTGTATCATGAGGATCTCTTTACAGCAGGGGAGGGGAACCTAAGGCCCGGGGGCCAGATGCGGGCCCTGGCTTGCCTTGGTCTGGCCCCGAGGCTCAGGGCTCCCCCACCAGCATTGGGGAGCCTGTGATGGTGCTCTGGTCCCCTGTGGGGCTGGAACACACAAAATCTATTAGCCTGGGCTCCCCTAGACTCTAGTGTGCAAGAGGAATGTGGGGAGTGTCTGTCTTCTCGCTCAGGGACCACGTCAGTGAGGATTTTTTTTTTTTTTTTTTTTGCCTCTTACTTGTGTGTGGCCCCTAACCCGAAAAAGGTTCCCCACCCCTGCTTTATAGGTTTGTCATCAGCATTTGCAGGCTCTTAGCTCCACTGCCATTTTTATCATGTTTAGGAACAGAGTTCAGACAGTTCTAGTTAAATTGGTTTCTGACATGCTTTGGCCATCTGGTGTGAATGAATGGGTGGCACTAAGGCACATTTACAAAATGGTGAATTTAGGATGAAGCAGGAAGCTATTTAATCTGAATCAGAGTTTAAATGCTGATTTTTAAATACAAATTTCAAATGAATACCAGTGTAGAAAAAGCCAAAATTTGTTGCCAAAGTGCCATAAATAGTTCTTCTTCGAGTGATGTCCCCGTGGGTGCTCCAGTGTTGGTGTCAGGTCATCCCGGCGCCGCAGATTGGAGTTTTGAACAGCAGTAGTCAGCCGGACCGAGCATGCGCAGTTAGCGTCTTGCGACGTTCGTGCCCTTTTTCCTCACGCGCATCGTCTGGCACCTGCCAGTTCCTTCGTTGCCGCCCTCGGTCGCAGACGGAGTGAGCTCTTCTCAACTGTTTGGTCACAAAAGAAAAGAAGAATTCTCTTAGTTAGTCGTTAGTTGTTATTCTTAGTCATAGTTCTAGTTACAGTTAGCAAGTTCGGCGTTGGTTTAAAAAAATATTCTTGTTCAAAGGCTGTTTTCTCAGGCCATTTAAAAAAAAAAAGAGGAAGAATCTGAACAACCAAAGTGGAGGAGGACTGATGACAGGACCCCTCTTACAATGCCGGGCTCACTGGGGTTTAAAAAAGTGCGACACTTGTCGCGAAGCCATGCCGGCTTCCGACGGGCATTCCTCTTGTATCAGATGCCTAGGTGAGGCCCATGTGCCTTAGAAATGCTTGCACTGTTTGAAGCTGACGGCCAGGGCACGTCGGGACAGAGAGATGCGTCTCCGCGTGCTCCTGTTCGACAAAGCACTACAGCCATCGGACTTGACATCGTCCACGGCTCGCTCGGACCCCCCTAGGCCTCAAAAATGGAGGGCTTCTTCCCCCATTACGCGGTCCTCAGCAAAGAAATGCACCTCACCGGCGCATTCCCTTCCACCCGTGCCGACAAGCAGGGTTAGTACTGCGGACAAGCCTGGTTCGTCCGGCACCGTCCCTTCATGTCCCAAGGCTGTTTCGGACCCGAAAGTCCGCCAACCGGCACCATCGTTGCTGACAATGGGCTCGGGCTCTCACCATCGGCACCAGCAGCCCCATCCACAAAAACTCCGGCACCAGCGTCGGCACGGACAGCAACAACTGCGCCGCAACGGGCACCTCACTCTACCTCAGCACTGGACGTGCCTAACAGACCATCGGCGCCGAGAGAGGCTCACGCAAAGTCAAATAAGCCTCGGAGCCCTAGTCCTCACTCTCCAACCTTTTCGCCGGCACCGTCACCTTCACCGCTGGCACCGCAGTCACTGGTACCGCATCACGCGGAAACCTTCGAAAGGTACCAGAAGTCTCGGTCTTCATTGCCTCCGGCATCGGGGCACAAATTTCACCGCAGCACCTAGCTGAGACACGTCTCTTTCTCCTCCTTCTCTCCCCCCCCCCCCCCCCCCCCTTCCAGGGGCTCAGTAACGCTTCCTCATTCCCCAGCCTTATCGGGGCACACAGCATGTTGGGAGGAGCATAGGAGTGTCTTTTCCTCGAGGCACTCATCTCCAAGATGGTCATGTCATATGATCACCACAGATATTACCACAGCCGCCCACCGTATTGGACAACTGCCTACCACCGGCATCAGCCTTCCTATCCTAGACACTGGTCACCTTGCTGTTACAGATCCTTTCATCCACAGCGATATGCTCCTTCTCCTGTGCCTACTCATGGACAACACTCTCCACCTCATATTTCTTCATCTCCACCACACCATTCGGAACCAGAAGAGGGTCAGTTATCGGAACCTGATGATCAGCAGCCCGATACTTCCCCTACAGATCAGTCTTCCTCCTCTCCAGACGAAGCCGTCATCCCGGAGGACGCGTCCCCTATGGACGATCTTAAACAGTTCCAAGAATTGTTCAAAAGGGTGGCCACTAACCAGGAAGTCTAACTTAAGTTCAGGAGGAGTAGTACCGCCTCCTCAAAAACCTCCAACCCTCCCAACGAGCCAAGATCGCGTTCCCAATTGATGAGGCGTTTATGGAGGCTGCCGAGGAGATTTGGCAGACCCCAGCCTCTGCCCTGCCGACCAACAAGAGAGCAGACAAAAAGTATTTTGTCCCGGCTAAGGGTATGGAATTTTTATTTTCTCACCCTCAGCCCGATTCCCTAGTCGTGGATGCAGCCCAACACAGGTCCAAGACACAGCGTAAGAATGCTGCAGCTGAAAAAGAAAGCAAGTGCATGGACCTTTTCGGCAGGAAAATATATTCCTCCTCAATGCTATTATTGCGCATCACCAATTATGCCATTCTCCTGTCTAATCATGACTTTGACAATTACACCAAACTTACTGCACTAATGGAACATTTGCCGGATGCCAAGAGACCCATTTTGAAGTCCATAGTCCAGGAGGGATACGCGTCCTCTAGGATTGGACTTCAGATCGCACTAGATGTGGCAGACACAGCGGCTTGTTCTACTGCTACCGCGATAGTCATGAGGTGAGCCTCATGGCTACAAACTGCTGGAGTCCCACGAGAGCTTCAGACCAAAGTAGAGGAACTCCCGTTCGACACAGAGAAATTGTTTGCTGAGAAGACCGACGAGGTCCTCCACTCAAGCAAGGACTCCGGAACCACTCTTCATACGCTTGGTATGTATACACCTCCATACTGGCGCAAAAGGGTACGCACCATACCAGAGACGCTACGACTTCTTGCACTCAAGATACCAGCAATGCCCATTCGATCAATCCCAGACGAGACAAAGAACCCAAAAGAGGCGCACTTAAAATAACCGCACCTCTAACCAACCATCCAACAAGCAGCAAGTTTGACGGCCTGGTTGAGGGCTCGCAAATCCTCCCTGTGACATGCCCACTCAATCACACAGTTCCCATTTTCTACCACTGTCTCAGACCTTTTTACCATCATTGGTCGATCATCACATCCGATCGTTGGGTTCTCGAGATCGTTTCATCAGGCTACACCATCCCCTTCGTATCACTACCTCCAACCTCCCCACCTACTCCATCCCTTTTCAGGGACCCTTCTTACAAGGACTTACTAAAACAGGAAGTCCATCGAGTTCTTGCCGTCGGAGCAGTAGAAAGGGTACTGACCGAGTTCAGAGGCAAAGGCTTCTATTCCTGCTACTTCCTCACCCAGAAAAAAACTGGAGGTTGGAGACCTAGACTCGATCTTTAGAAACTCAACCGTTACCTTTGAAAGCAGTGGTTCAAAATGGTAACTCTCACAACTATAATTCCAGCGTTAGACCACAGGGATTAGTTTGCAGCCCTCAACCTCCAAGATGCTTATTTCCACATCACCGTCCACCTCCCTCACAGGCGGTTTCTTCGTTTCACAGTAGAGCACTTCCAATTCGAGTGCTGCCCTTCGGCCTTTCCTCCGCACCCAGGGTGTTCTCGAAAACACTCGTGGTAGTGGTGGCGCACCTACGTCGACAGGGCATCATAATCTTCCCCTACCTCGACGACTGCCTTAGATAAAGGGTCCATCTGCATCCGAAACATCCGATATGATTCTCACAGTAAGACAGACATTCAAGTCCCTTGGTCTGCTCATCAACGACCAGAAATCCACGCTAGAGCTGACCCAAACCCTGGAGTTCATAGGGGCTTGCCTCGATTCCACCACAGCACGAGCTTATTTACCTATTCAAAGGTTCCAAGCTATATAAGACTTAGTCTTGGTACTTACTAGGAGTCCTACAGCTCCAATCCTCACGTGCCTGCAGCTCATGGGTCATATGGCTGCCATAACGTGTGGTCCACCATGCACGACGGCACTTCGGTGCCTGCAGCATTGGCTGGCATCTGTGTATATTCCCACAAGGCACCGCATCCACAAGCGCGTTACTCCACCATCTGCTGTAATAACTTCCCTCAAATGGCAGACCTAACCACACAACCTCCTTGCAGGAGTCCCATTCCATCAACCTCAACCATCCGTTCATATTACTATGGATGCCTCCTCTATCGGTTGGGGTGCCAATATGAATGGTTTCTCCGCTCAGGGGCGATGGACACCATGAGAAACAACTTTCCACATCAACATCCTGGAACTCAAGGCTGTTTTCAATGCCTGCAAACACTTCAAAGCGCATAGCTGCAGGACCACGGTCAGAATACTTACCGACAACGTTGCTAAGCGCTGTACTATATAAATCGCCAAGGGGGCACCCGTTCTCACTCCCTTTGTGTGGAAGCAGTGCACCTCTGGAATTGGTGCATTCACAACAAGACCACACTAATCGCATCATACTTACTGGGAATCATCCACGCTGCTGCAGACACTTTGCGCCAGACCATGAGTGGGAACTTCGACACAATGTTCTCCAACATATCTTCCACCACTGGGGCTTCCCTCAGATAGACCTCTTTGCTTCCTACAAGAACTCAAAATGCCGACGATACTGTTCCAGGCGGGGATTGGCCGGGGGTTCTCTAGGTGATGCTTTTCTCCTCAATTGGGGAGGTCAATTTCTATATGCGTTCCCTCCCACCACACTCATTCCCAGGGTCCTAGAAAAGATCAACAGGGATAGAGCCAAGGTGATTCTCATAGCGCTCTCCTGGGCTTGCCAGACGTGGTTTCCCTTTCATTATCAGATGTCTCCTCCCACCATATCCCCTACCCAAACTTCCCAACCTGCTGACCCAGAACCATGGGGGCCCTTCTTCACCTGCAGCCTCACGTTCTCCACTTGACAGTATGGTTCCTCATTGGCTCTCTGAGTCCGAGAGCCTCTGCTCTTCACAAGTTAAACAAGTCCTGATGCATAGCAGGAAGGATACCACAAGGTCAACTTACCTTCACAAGTGGTGTAGATTCGTCTCCTGGTGCACTACCAAGCAGTTGGACCCACATGCAGTGGCCCTGCATGAAATCCTGAATACATTCTCTCCTTAAAGCACTCAGGATCAGCCATCGGTTCCCTCAAAGTACACCTTGCGATGATCACCACCTTCCGATGTTCCATAGACGGCACCTCTGTGTTCACACACCTGGCTACCAAGAGGTTTCTCAAAGGGTTGGCCAGCCTCAATCCGCCCCACAGCCTTCCACCACCTCCCTGGAACTTAGATCTAGTCCTGGACACCTTCACTTAACCACCCTTTGAACCGCTATCTACTGTACCGCTTCCAGTCATCACAATGAAGGTGGTATTTCTACTTGCCATTACTTCTGCCCGTAGGGTCAGTGAGCTGGCAGCCCTGATGTATCATCCTACGACCTCACCCAGCCTTCGTCCCCAAGGTGTGTTCTGAATTCCATATCAACGAACCGATCATTCTCCCCTCTTTCTTCCCCAAGCTGCATGCCTCGGCTCGGGAGACAATCTTGCATTCCCTTGATGTGCGTAGAGCTCTAGCCTTTTACGTAGATAGAACTAGAGATTTCCGTAAGTTTCAACATTTGCTGGTGTCTCTAGCAGACCGTTCCAAAGGGGAACCACTCTTATCTCAACGCATCTTGAACGTCATAGTTTTGTGTATCAAGTGTTACACCATCCAGAACAAGCCACTTCCGACAGCACCCAGGGCTCATTCTACCAGAGCCATAGCGACATCCAGGGCTTTCCTGTTAGGGGTCCCTCTTCGAGACATCTGCTGTGCAGCCACATGGTCTTCTAATGACACTTTTATGAAACACTACGCTATAGTACACCATTTAGCTACTGATTCCTCAGTGGCCTCAGCAGTGCTCTCAACAGCCCTTAAAGCATGACTCCAAGACCTGCCGTCCAGGTGCTCTCAAGTACTGCTACAAAGTCACCAACAGTGGAGCACCCATGTGGACATCACTCGAAGAAGAAGAGGAAGTTACTTACCTCGTGCAGTAACGACGGTTCTTCGAGATGTGTCCCTCCACTACCCGCCCTCCTCCCCGCTTTGGAGTCTCTGCTCATAATTATGGTTTTTTTTCAGATACTCGGGTGGACGAGAGGAATTGGTGGGAGCCGGACCGCAGACGTGAGGAAAAGGGCGCAAACGTCGCGAGACGCTAACCGCGCATGTGCGGTCCGGCTGACTACTGCTGTTCAAAACTCGGATCTGCGGCGCCGGGACGACCCAACACCAACAGTGGAGCACCCACGGGGGGACACATCTTGAAGAACCGTCGTTACTGCACGAGGTGAGTAACTTCCTCCTCGTCGAGTGATTGTTCACGTCGATTCCAATTCAGGTGTACGCATGCTGCGTGCACGAACGTTGGAAACTTTTCCCCTAGCAGCTCCTGTAGGCGTGGCTGTGGAGACCCCTAGAGTGGCGCCGCTATATCAGTGCATATATACCACTGCCAACCCTACCCTCCCTTAGTTCCTTCTTACTGTCCGTGGTGACGTTGGAACTGTAGTTAGCGCCTGCTTAGCAAGTGCCTAGTCCCTAGTGGTAGCTCTCGTTTTTCTGGTCTTCACTTTGTTTTTCTCTGTGATAAAGATCTTCAAGCAAATAAAAGGACAGTGGGCAAGTGCCCAAACATTCAGTCCCTCGGGGCGCTGGGGCATGCCTAACACCCCAGGCTTTAAAGCGTGCACAGCTTGCAAACGCCATATGCCCAACAGTGACCCGCACGACGTGTGCCTTCACTGCCTGGGTGAAGAACGTGGCACCGAAAAGTGCAAGATCTGCCAAAGCTTTAAGCCCCACACTAGAAAGGACAGTGGGCATAGGCTCCAAGAGCTCCTGATGGAAGCGGTGCTAAAACCCCCTCAGGCCGAAAAATCAACCCTGGGAGCCAGCTCAGTGCAGAGCACCCCAGCCTCGGTAAGAGATGCGGTGCAGAAGCCGAGTGCGGTAAAGGACTCTCGGTGCCGGGGTTCCCCGGCACTGAAGACTGTGGTGCTGAAACACAGATCTACCTCACTGGCACCACGGGGCAGGAGAGAAGACAGCAGTAGAGCCCCTCATAGGCCCTATCAAAGACAGGACCATGCCTGGAGAAAATCCCCAGTGCGGGAGGTCCAGGACATGCCGTTGACTCCAGCCCCGGGACAGGCGCAGTCGAGTCTGGCACGTGACCATCCACCGAGAGACAGGAGTCCAGTGCAAGTCTTGAACTCCCCTTCGATGCCGGACACCTTTGAAGCAGTCAGAGATCTAATAGATATCTCAGAGGCCGAGGCATCCACCGTGCGTGACAAACCACCAGGCGCTGCTGGGACCGCACTGCTCAAGGGGAAAGCCAGCTATGCTCCATTGACCACAGTCCATGGAATGGTACCGGGACAGGTCTTCCACCTCAGAGGGTCCCCCGTCACAATATCCTCCACTGCCGGCACGGAGAGAGAACCCGGCATTGAGGGATTGACACTTCGCACAGAGATCAGCCTCCAGGTTGAGGTCACGGTCCAGAAATCCGAGGTGCTGCTCCCCTTCCAGACCTCCTTGGCACTGGTCTAGGTCCCAGGCAAGGTCCCAGCACCGACATCGTTGGCATCGCCATGGTTGTCCTAGTCCGAATCAGAGTCGGATGCAGTATCAACCAGTTCTCTGCGCAGCTGGTCTCAACGCAGTACAAGGGACCCGCCAGCACAGTGGCAACAGCATTGGCCACCACCTGCGCGGTGGCCTTTCTGGACCCCCTGGGCGTACCACCAGTCCCAGGGCGCTCCTAGGTCAATGGTGTCTACAAGTCACAGATTAGGGATGTTAAATATCAGTTAATTGAATAGTCGAGTAACCTCATTAATTCTTATTGGTTAGTCGACTATTCTATAGGTCCCAGGGGCGGGGCTAACAGCTAGTGCACTCCCGGGCCCACTCCCGAGGAGCAGTGCGAGGTGCCAGGTGGGAGCTAGTCTGTGAGGGGAGTCAGTTTAAAAACCAGCTCCCCTCGCAGACCGGCTGCCTGTTGCCTGTATCAGAGGCAGCAGAGTGGGATGGCAGTAGCCCCTGTTTAGGGGGTTCTGAGTTCCTGGACCCGGCGTGAGCTGGAACTGAGCCGGGCTGCCTGCCCGCCCAGTGCCTAATGCACTTTAAATACAGAGACACAGCAGGGGTAGGTCCCAGACCCATCGCAAGCCAGGACAGAACCAGGCTGCTGGCCAGCCTGCTAAAAATTTTTACTGGCAGGTGTGTGTCTGTGTAGTCTATAGCATTAACCTATAAGGTTTTGCTTATCGGATAAGCGGTTAATCGACTACACCATTACATCCTTATCACCTAGAGGGAACAGTCCACTTCCTGAGTCTAGAGAGCGACCACTGTGAAAAGATCATCAGGTGGGTCCCGAGGACAGAGCCCAGATACCCACTGAGGACACTGCCCAGACCCAAGCCTGTTTGTCATCCTCCCCAGACGAAGCAGTGACTGGCACCTCTATGTCGGGGCCTTTGCCCGTGGACCACAGGGCATATCAAGAGCTGCTGCGCAGGGTGGCGCAGAACAGAAACTCCTGGTGGAGGAGATACAGGAACCCGAGGACCCCGTGGTGGACATCCTCTCACACGAAGGGCCCTCTAGGGTGGCTCTGTCAATCATAAAGACAATACAGTCGAATTACATGACCCTATGGCAGACCCCATCCTCTATCCTCCAGCAGCTAAAGGTGTCAAGAGAAGATATTTACCTCACCTCTCGTCAGTTGTTTCAGCAGTCAACGAGAGGGAAAGACAAGGCCAGCAGGCGCCGGCCCCCAAATTGAAGGAGGCCAAAAAGACTGACCTGTTCAGCAGGAAAGTCTATTGGACAGGGGGCCTACAGCTAAGGATCGCAAATCAGCAGGCGATCCTTAGCAGGTACGCCTTAGAGTCCTGGGACACCCTAGCAAAGTTTAAGGAGAGTTTGCCCTACAACGACAGGCAGGAGTTTGGTGCCATGCTGGAGGACGATAGCTAGAACAGTGGTCCCCAACCTTTTGGGGCTGCCGCGCGCCCAGGGGCAGGGCCGCCCACGCGCCCTGCACCTGGGGCCAGCACCGCACATGTGCCGCGCACCCGGGGCAGGGGCCACCCATGCGCCATGCGCAGGGCCAGCCCAGATGATTCGGCGGGCACACATCAATGCCTCGGCGGGCGCCATGGCACCCATGGGCACCGCGTTGGGGACCACTGAGCTAGAACTTCCCTTCAGGTGGCCCTAGATTCCATGGACTCAGCAGCATGAACTTTCTCGACGGGGGTGGCTATGTGCCGGTCTGCATGGCTTCAAGCCTCGGGGCTCCCCCCGGAGGTCCAGTCTACATTACCGGATATCCGATTTCCCATTCGAGGGCAATAGTCTATTCTCAGAGCAGACTGACAGTAAACTACACTTCCTCAAGGACTCTCGGGCAACCATGAGATCCTTGGGGATGCATACCCTGGCCTCCCAAAGGTGCTCCTTCTGCCCTCAGCCTCTCTAGCAGAGGTTTGTGCCCAGACAGCGCCAAGAGCAGCAGCGCAGGTGCAATAGGAACAATAGCAGGAGGAGAACCCCATCGCAGCAGAATAACCAGGGGAATAGCTCCTCCAAGCCTCCCCCAGGCTCTAAGCAGGCCTTTTGAAGGTGCGCCTGAGGGCAGAGCAACAGACCTGCCGGATCTGTTCCCCCTCTTTTTGGGCAGATTATTCCGCATGGGCCACTGTCACATCAGACTGTTGGGTCCTTTGCACGGTTGGAATGGGATACTCCCTGCAGTTTGCTTTTCCACCACCTCAAAATCCCCCTTCCCTGTCTCTCTTCAGGGACCCTTCTCACGAACGTCTCCTAAAACAGGAGGTTGAATCGCTCCTCGAGGCAGGTGTAATTCAAGAGGTCCCTCAGGACATCAGGAGCAAAGGTTTTTATTCCTGCTACTTCCTTATCCCAAAAGCAAAGGGCAGCCTAAGACCTATCCTAGATCTAAGGAACTTCAACCGCTATATGCAGAAAATGAAGTTCAGGATGGTCACCCTAGCCACTATAATTACCTGTCTGGATCCGGGGGACTGGTTCTTTGCCCTCAACATGAAGGACGCATATTTCCACATTTCGATTCTTCCTTGTCCGGCGTTACCTCAGATTTACAATAGCAGGAGAGCACTACCAGTTTGTGGTGCTACCCTTTGGCCTTTCCTCAGCCCCGTGAGTGCTTACCAGATGTATGGCAGCAGCCTTCCTCTGAAATAGGGGAGTGCAGGTATTCCCTTACCTGGACGATTGGCTGATAAAAGCACACTCCAGGACTCAGCTCCTGACCCACATAGACCTTGTCCTAGAGCTCTTTGAAATGCTAGGTATTCTCCTCAACAAAGCGAAGTCGGTGTTGAGCTTGGTGCAGAGGATAGAATTGATGGAATTTCTCAAAGGAGGAATGTGGGACTCCGCGTGTAGCCTGGGGCCAGCGGGAAGTACCGCTGACTCCGGGCTGCAAGTGGGTGTGCCAGCTTTGAAATGTTGGGGGCTCTTGTGCATTTCAAAGTGGAAGCGCCCTCATGGAGCCCGCGGTCAGCGGGGGACTCCCCAGCTGATCCCAAGCTCCGTGGCCTTTCAAGCGGAACTCGGGATCAGCTTGGGACTCCCCAGCGAACCCCGGGCTCCACGCAGCGCTGCCTTCGTAATCTGTCAGAGGGAGTGCAGTTTGCCCCTCTGACCCCCACTCTGAGTCTGGTAACAGACGCATCGGACATGGGGTGGTGAGTCCACCTGGGTGACCTCAGGACGCAAGGACTCTGGTTGCCCGCGGACATGAGTCTTCACATCAATGTGAAGGAACTGAGAGCAGTCAGATTGGCATGCCAGGTGTTCTGGGCCCAGATGCAGGGCCGGTGTGTATTGGTGTGCAAGGACAATATGACCGCGATGTTTTTTATAAACAAACAAGGGGGTGAGAGGTCATCTTGATTATACAACGAGGCGCAGAGGCTATGGCACTACTGTGTGAAACACAGAATTCACCTTGAAGTCCAGTATCTCCCAGGGCTACAAAACACATTGACAGATGCCCTCAGCAGGACCTTTATGGTCCACGAGTAGTCTATCAGGGAAGATGTGTTAAAATCAATCTTCCGCAGGTTGGGGGCTCCCCATCTAGACCTGTTTGCCACCCCAGAAAACAAAAAATGCCTAGCCTTTTGTTCATTCCGGAATCACTATCAGAGTTCCATAGGAGACACATTTGCTCTCCACTGGGGGGAGGCACCGCTCCTATATGCATTCCCTGCAATTCCCCTAGTACATCGGGTCCTCATGAAAGCCTGGAGGGACAGGTTCCATGTAATCATGTTGGCACCGGTGTGGCCTCGCCACCATTGCTTTGCCACCCTGCTCAACTTGTCGGTGGAAACCCTGATAGCCCTTCCCCTGTGCCTGGACCTTCTGACGCAGCATCGGGGAAGCCTCAGGCACCCAGATCTGCACTCACTCCATCTGACAGCATGGAAGCTGGATGGTTCGATTTGTTAGAGCTTCAGTGCTCAGCCCCAGGTACAAGAGGTCCTGTTGGGCAGTAGAAAGCCCTCTACCAGAGCGGCATATTTGGCCAAATGGAAGAGGTTTTCCAGCTGGTGCAAGGACCGGGATGTGTCCCCGGGGCAGGTGCCTATCCTGGTAGTGTTGGAGTACCTGTTGCACCTGCGATCAAAGGGGCTGGCACCCTCTTCAGTCAAGGTTCACTTGGTGGTGTTATCCGCCTTTCACCCAGGTTGCTCTCAGCATTCCCTATTCAGCCACCCCATGGTGATGTGGTTCAGAAAGGGGTTGTACAGGTGGTTCCCTTATTGTTGTCCACCTGTACCTGCTTGGGACATGAACCTGGTGCTCAGTAAACTTTTGGGTCCACCCTTTGAGCCGGTGGCTTAGTGTTCTTTGCTACATCTATCGATGAAGGTAGCTTTCCTGGTAGCTGTCACATCAGCAAGACGAGTGTCTGAGATAAGGGCCCTATCCTCAGAACCACTGTACACAATCTTCCACAAGGACAAAGTGCAGCTCAGGCTACATCCAGCTTTGCTACCAAAAGTGGTCTCCCAATTCCGCCTGTCGCAAGAGGTCTTCCTTCTGGTTTTATATCCTAAGTCTCACACTTGTGACAGACAGAGGGTATTGCATACACTAGATGTAAGGAGGGCTTTAGCCTTCTACATAGACCGCACTAGGTCATTTAGGAAATCCACACAGCGGTCCGTGGCAGTCGCAGAGCGTATGTGGGGAGACCCGGTATCCACACAGTGCATTCCTACCTGGATAGTGTGGTGCATCTGCACCTGCTATGACCTAGCTGAGGTCCTTCCCCCACCAGTCACAGGCCACTTGACTAGGGCCCAGGCTTCGTCTGCGGCCTTTGTGGCACAGGTAACCTTGCAGGAAATCTGCAGGGCGGCTACTTGGTCTTCGATTCACACGTTCACGGCCCATTATGCAATTGATAAATCCTCCAGGGAGGACGCAGCAGTTGGCAGAGCAGTACTGCAGTCTGTGATGCTGAACTCCGACCCCACCTCCATGGGGTAGCAGCTTGGGAGTCACCTGAATTGGAATCAACGTGAACAAGCCCTCGAAGAAGAAAAGACAGTTACCTGTTCTCGTAACTGGTGTTCTTCGAGATGTGCTGTTCATGTCCATTCCGATACCCACCCTCCTTTCCCTCTGGCGGAGTAGCCGGCAAGAAGGAACTGAGGGAGGGTCAGCAGTAGTATATATGCGCTGGTATAGTGGCGCCGCTTTAGGGGTCTCCACGGCCGACCCTACGGGAGCTGCTGGGGAAAAGTTTCTGACGTTTGTGCACGGGGCGCGCGTACACCTGAATTGGAATGGACGTGAACAACACATCTCGAAGAACACCAGTTATGAGAACAGGTAACTGCTTTTTTCCTTTTCTAAGGAGGAAAGAGTATCCCTTTAGGCTGATGAAGAATGAGATTGACATTGTCTGTAGTCAAAAGGGGAAAAGATAGGAGAGTGGTGGTGGAACAGATGTTATCACAAATGCACAGGCGTGACAAAGCTTTTCCCATCCTGCCAACATGTGTTTTACAATGTATTAAATAATAGATTTGGAATCCAGCTGTAGTGTTGTGGGTTTTTTAAAAAGCAACAACAACAAAACCCCCAAAGGCCATAAATGTTTTGAAATGGTTCAAAATTAATTTTGTTGTTGCTTAATAATCAATGACACTAGTGTGGTTTTTTTTGCTAGATTTTAATTGATCTGTTTGCAGAATTTTATTTTGAATCCATGAACCGTCGGTGATGATCTGTGACCTGAAAACTGATTACCAGAGACTAAATTAAATTTTTCTGTCATAGTGGACCTTCCTTTAATGCTCTTGTGTAATGATTGTTCTGAAGGAGTCCGTCTCCCAATCTCTCAGTTGCTCTTGGCATCTCCCCCACTCTGTATGTCTTCAGGGCCCCAGGTTGCAGTGGCACCCTTTGAACACTTTCCCTTTGCAATTCATCAGTGTCACTTTGTGGTTGGCTGTCTGGCAGGGGTCTTCATAGAGTGCTGTAGGCAATGCTCTCCTTCCACAGTATTCCAAACCCCAGCTGGTCCAGGGAGCCAAGGCCCAAGAATCAGATTTTAGCCTTCTGCATGGCAGAGCACATAGCTTTAAAATTAAGGCTGGCCTATTGGTAGCAATTTGACATGAGTGTTGAGTGAACAGTAAAATTGCTACCAGAAAGTTTCTCTCCAAAAATTAAATTCAGATGATCAGACAGCATCTAGATTTCTAATATCATTAAATTTAACTATACAGCAACCAAAGTACCATGTGTCTGAAAACTTCTGCTGTATACGGAGTTAAATAAAAATTGAAACTATTGTAATTGTGGTTTTGGTTGGCCAGAATTCTGCTTAACCATACCTCTGACCCAGGTCTCATTACTGCTACTGCAGTCACTCATCAAAGCCAGTAATTGTGAAGTTATTTGCAGGCTATAATCGGTTGCTTTTTTAAATACAGGTAATTGTACTAAAGATGATGTGACAGAAATCATCTTAAGTGTATGATTGCCCATTTAAATCCATGACAGCATAGTAGGTCATTTTGTGAATATGAAGTTTTTAACTTCCCCTGCCTTGTAATTTTATAGGGAGAAGAAATGGGTGACAGTTGGCGACACATCCCCTCAGAATTTACAAATGGGTACCAGTAACAGAGCCCAAAGTTGATGATGTAAGTATTTCTAGACATCCTACAGGTATCTTGGAAGCTTTGGACCTGCATACCAGTACTTAGTCAAGGTCATAAGGGGACATACCATGTCTCCTCAGATCTCAAAGTTAAGATTGGGTTGGGCCTTAGTACTTGAATAGAAGACTTCCAAGGGAAACTGAGGTTGCTGTAGAAAGTAATGTTAGTGATTCAGTAGGGTGCTCTTGACACCCTAACTCTTACTCTATTACAGTGGTTCTTAAACTTTTGTACTGGTGACCCCTTTCACAAAGCAAGTCTCTGAGTGTGACCCCCTCCCTTTATAAATTAGAAACAGTTTTTTATATATTTTTATATATTTAACACCATTATAAATGCTGGATGTAAATTGTTGGTTTGGGGTGAAGGGTGACTGCTCACGACCCCCCATGTAATAACCTTGTGGCCCCCAGTTTGAGAGCCCCTGCTCTAATATATGACTTTTAAAGAGATGCTGTTAATCTGAAAGTGTTAGTCTTTTAAAATGATTACAGACTCTGCATCCCCACATTCCAATTTAATAATTTTTTCTGTTTGCAAAAAAAAAAAAAAAAAAAAAATTATCTTGCTGGAAAACCCATACAACCATCAGAGAAAAGTAACTTGCGTAGCTGACTGTGCACAGTATGTATATCAGTGGTGGGCTTCCTGCAGCCTGGGGGCCGCATGAGGCCCTTCAGGGTTCTATGTGTGTCCCACAAGACATTTTTGTTTACCGTTGCACATGCACAGGGTTGCCAGATTCCGCTACTTTCCATTTGTGTAAGATTTTTTTCTACCAGTATTACTAAAGTAGCAGGTAAAGCAAGGGTTCGTTAAGTGAAGTGCATGCTGATTGCATGCAGTGTTGACTGTGAGAGCTGAGTGCTCCTTTTGCGTTCCATCAAAGTGCTGCTATGGCACACCCCGCAAATTCTAGGTATGCAAGCACAGTTAGCAAAACTACCCTCTGAGATAGAGGGCTACTCATGCAGCCCACTCACTAGCCTGGGTTGCCCATCATTGATGTATACTGTACCCTCGCTGTGCATTGTTGCCGCATCTCACAATAGACACACCTTTATTTCAGTGTCTTATAAAGAGATTCCTCTTTGGTATAAAAGTGCTAGGAAAATGTGAGGTGGTATTGTATTGGTTAAGATGCTCAAACCAAACAGTATAGAGTGTTCTCTGCTATTGTAACGACTATTTTCTCCTGATAAATAAGCATTGCACGTGCAGCATATTGATGTTCTTACTGTGCAGTGCATTGTGAATTGACTGGGTTTTTTTGCTATGATGGTGACACGTGGCATAAACAGTATATATAATGAAAATAAAAATTAATAGCACTGGTCTTTTCATCCATAGATCTCGAAGTGCCCAGCTGATCCTGGGCCCCGCGTTGCGCTGCCCCTTGGAAATGCTGCCCCGGCGCCTCAAAGGGGCAGCACATTAGGAGCCTGGGATCAGCTGGAGTGCCTAGCTCATCCCCGGTAGTGAAGTTAAAGACTAGTCAACTATCTGATAAGCAAAGGCTTATCGGATAGTCAGTCGACTAGTGGACTAGTTGATTCCCCCCCGCTTTGCTGCCTCTATCAGAGGCAGCGGGGGGGAAGGGGTACTTCAAAGTGGCAGCACCACACAGCTGTGCAGCGCTGCCACTGTGAAACCCCAAGGCGGCATTTCAAAGGGGCAGCCGTGGAGCCTGGGGTCAGCTGGGGACTCCCCAGGTGATCCCTGGCTCTGCGTGGCATTTCCCCAGAACTCGGGGTCAGCTGGGGACTCCCCAGCTGACCCCGGGCTCCACTGCCCCTTTGAAACATGTGGAGGCTGTGAGGTGGCTGCCCCTTTAAAAAGCCACCTCTGTGCATTTCAAAGGGGTAGTGGAGCCCGGGGTCAGCTGGGGAATTAATGCCTGCGATTAACGTGTTAAAAAATGTAACGTGTTAATCCTGGATTGCGTTAATTGCAGGCTTTCACCCATGTCAATTGAGAGCCCTATATTCAAACTATTGTTGCAGACCCCTGGGGACCACAGACTACATCTAAGGGGCTCATAAATAGTGGCTTTAAACATGTGATCTGCAGACCCCCAAGAGTGTGCAGACTGTCTAAGATTTTCACAGGGGTCCACACTCCATTTGAAATTTTGTAGGTGTCTGCAAATAAAAAAAAAAAAGTTGAAAATGACTGGCTTAGTAATAGTAATGTCCAAAATAGTGTCCTCTGATTGGGGTTATGTTAAGCAGAGCTAGTCTTTTTCCATTACTTCAGTTGCCTTGCAAAATCTGCTCGTTAAGGTGCGTACAAGACATGACACATCTACCACCTTTAAAGAAGTTTCCAATTCACTGATCTACTGTTTTCATAGAATCATAGAGCTGGAAGAGACCTCAGGAGGTCATCAAGTCCAGCTCCCTGCCCAAGGCAGGACCAATCCCAACTAAATCAACCCAGCCAGGGCTTTGTCAAGCCGAGACTAAAAACCTCTATGGATGGAGATTCCACCACCTCCCTAGGTAACCCATTCCAGTACTTCACCACCTTCCTAGTGAAATAGTTTTTTCTTCTTCGAGTGGTCCCCGTGAGTGCTCCACTCTGGGTGCTGGTGCATCCTTGCGCTGGAGACTTTTTCCAGCAGTTTCTGCCACACCGCGCAGGTGCCAGAGTGCCCTCTAGTGCCGTTGGAATCCTAAGGCGCCTGCGCGGCGTGGCTCCTCAGTTCCTTCTCTACCGTCCTCGGCAGCAGACGGAGCCACTGAGTTCTCCTCGTTTCTGTTTAAAAATAGATAAATACCTCATTTACTCCCTAGTTTTCCTCAGCATCCAAGTTTTTTAGCCCTTTTCTCCTTACCCAGTCTGTTTTAAAAAAAAAAAAAAAAAAAAGTCTTCAGTTGCAGCCCGCCGCTTTTCCCCCGGGCGCCTCATGCCCGGCTTGCCCAGCTTTAAGAGATGCGAGGCATGCCGTGATGCTATGCCCGTCTCTGACGGGCACGCTCAGTGCATAAAGTGCTTAGGGGAGGCACACCAGACGCAAAAGTGCTCCCACTGCCTTAAACTCACCGCGAGAGCCCGCCGTGACCGAGCCAATAGGCTCAAGACACTCCTTTACGAGAAGTCCCTTCGCCCTTCTTCTGAGGACTCTCCTGTGGCTCCCAAACCAGCGGCATAGAGTAAGGGTATGGATAAAAATCGTCCCTCTACCCACTCCAGCCATACAGCCTCGAAAACGGGCCTTTCCCCAACTCCTTCGCTACCCTCGGCACCGACGGCTGCACGGGTCAGCACCGGAGAGAAACTGGGAACTTCAGGCACGGTGCCGACTCATAAGAGAGCCCACTCGGAGCCGAAGCAGAGGCCAGCGGCACTGCAACCTACGGCACCGGGGCCACACGAGACTCCGACGGTACCAGCTGGCCAGGGCTCAGACTGAATGGCACCGGAGCAACATCCTAAACCGTCACCGATGCCTGTACCGAAGAAACCACGCACCGCTGCCCCGCTGCCTGAACGCTCGACACCGGAGCCGATTGCCGTGCCGCCGTCACCTTCGGCACCTACGGTGCCCCCGGCGTCCACAACGACCTCGGCACCGTTGCCGTCCTTGGTACCATCTAGACACCACCATTCGGCACCGAGAGAGGGCTGCAGTCGGTACCGTTCACCTGTACGGAGTCATACTCCTACGGCACCACTTTCACCGGGCTCTTCTGTTCCGTCCGTACGGTCTCGACGATCCTCTGTGGTGTCTTGTTCCCCAAGCGAAACAGGCACCGGGTCTAGAAGCAGATTTTCCTCACAACATTCCAGTCCGACACCTAGACCACCATCCTGGCAACCTGCCACAGTGCAGTACGCATACCCTCCTCCTCCGCCACCATGGTATGCTCAACAGTACGCCTACCCACCACCGCCGTATGCCACTCAATAGCAACCTTGGGAGCCACATCCAAAAAAGAACCACTGTCGCGCTCCTTCTACTGTTTCTAGACCACCACCGGCCTCCCCATCCTCTACTGCTCCTGTTACTGAACCGGCCTCTCCACCTCATTCCGACATACAAGACTCCCTTTCTGAGGGGGAAGATAGGTCGCCTTTGCACAATTCGTCAACATCTCCAGATGACGCAGTCACAACGGAAACCCCACCACCAGGTGATGAAGCCAAGAAATTTCAAGACCTGTTCAAGAGGGTGGCTTCAGCACAACGAGACCTCCAGGAGGTCCAGGTGAAGCACTATCCGCTTCTGTGTACGTTTCAACCTCCAACCGCCTCCAGGATAGCGATTCCCATGGACGAAGCCGTAATGGACCCGTCCAACGTCATTTGGCAGACCCCGGCCTCTATTGCCCCCACAAACAAAAGAGCTGACCGCAAATATTTCATGGCTCCCAAAGATATGGATTTTCTTTTCACTCATCCCCCTCCGAATTCATTAGTGGTGGACTCTGCTCGGCATAAGGGCAAACAGCCTAATTTCAGAAATACCCCACAAGACAGAGATCACAAAAAGGTTGACATCATGGGTCGTAAAGTCTACACCTCTGCTACTCTGCTCCTTAGCGCATCAAACTACACTGCCATGCTCGCAGATTATGACCATACTAATTACTCCAAGCTGCAGGACCTTCTCCCACACCTCCCCGAACACAAGCGACCAGCCCTGTTGAATATCCTGCAGGAGGGTCATAATATCTCCCGTACCACCCTACAGTCCGCTATGGACGTAGCGGACACTGCGGCTCGTATCACTGCCTCAGCCTTTGCAGGACAATGGCAATCTTGGCTACAGGCATCCGGGGTTCCGAGAGACCTGCAGCAAAAAGTAGAAGATCTACCATTTGACAAGACCAACCTATTCTCGGCCAAAACGGCTGAAGTGTTACACTCTATGAAAGACTCTCGGGCTACCCTCAGAACTCTGGGGATGTACACTCCCCCCTTTAAGAGGACCAGGTATCAGCCTTACCAATGCCCCAGAGAGCCTTTCAGGCAGCATACCAGATAAGACTCCCGCCAGAGACAAAGACCACAGCATCGTAGGCCTCAACGTCAGCAGCAACAACACCCTGCTACTCATCCACCAGCAAATAAGCAGCAGATTTGAAAATTACGTCGAGAGCCAGAAAGCCACTCCTCCAACTCTGAAAACCAGTATTTTTCAATTCCACCACCCCCTCCGGGCCTTCTACCACCAATGGGCCCTCATTACATCAGACAAATGGGTCCTGGAATTGATCCAATACGGCTATGCTATCCCATTCACTTCCCTACCTCCCACCTGTCCTCCCATCCCGTCCCTTTTCAGGGACCCATTTCACGGAACCCTTCTCGATCAAGAGGTTTCACACCTTCTACAACTGGGCGCCATAGAACCAGTTCCACCAGAGTTCCAAGGTCGAGAATTCTACTCAACCTACTTCCTAACCCAGAAAAAGAGTGGAGGATGGTGACCTGTTTTGGATTTGAGGCGACTCAACAAGTATATCGCCTACCAACGTTTCAAGATGGTAACTTTAGCGACAATAATCCCATCACTCGATCAAGGAGATTGGCTTTCGGCTCTCGACCTCCAGGATGCCTACTTCCATATCATGATCCATCCTGCTCATAGACGTTTTCTGCGTTTTACTGTGGGTACCCAGCACTGCCAGTACCAAGTGCTCCCCTTTGGCCTGTCGACTGCTCCAAGGGTCTTCTCCAAAACCCTAGCAGTGGTAATGGCCGCACTCCATCGTCAAGGGGTCATGATATACCCATACTTGGACAATTGCCTCATAAAAGGTTCCTCCTTCCAAGAAACCCAAGGCCATGACCGATACCACAATACACCTTCTGGTCAACCTGGGTTTTCATATAAACCATGCAAAATCCTCTCTACTTCCAACGCAGAGGTTAGAGTTCATAGGTGCTTACCTCGACACGGTAGTAGCAAAGGCTACCCTACCTGAACAAAGGTTCGTTACCATCTGCGACCTGATCAATACGGCATGTCTAACTCCTACCATGACGGTACGCCAATGCCTCAAAATTCTCGGACATATGGCCTCTATGACGTACGTAGTCAGGCTCGCTAGGCTCCATATGATGAGTCTACAATCATGGCTGGCAACATCCTACAAGCCTTCCAGAGACCCGCTCTCCAAAGTGGTGGCTACCCGGCCCCACATTCTCAATTCCCTCCGCTGGTGGACAGATCCGCAGAACATGCTAGCAGGCGTTCCCTTCCAGAATCCTCCTCCTACGCTGACAGTTGCGACGGACGCTTTTCTTATGGGCTGGGGAGCCCATTTAGGCAACATTACAGCACAGGGCAAATGGTCCTTGACAGAACAAACCTTCCATATCAACTTCCTCGAACTAAGAGCAGTCAGATATGCATGCCAACATTTCAGACAATACATTGCACACAAGTCGATTACCATCATGACAGACAACACCACGTGCATGTACTACATCAACCGACAGGGGTGCCCGATCCCTATCCCTGTGTGCGGAAGCTATCAAGTTTTGGAACTGGTGCCTTACACATCAGGTCACCCCGGTAGCCGCTAACCTCCCAGGGTACTCAATGTCACAGCAGACACTCTAAGCCGTGCATTCCACGATCAACACGAGTGGGAGATAGACACGCTCTCATCCCTCTTTTTGTCTGGTGGGGACAACCAGACATAGATCTTTTCTCCACAAAGAACAACAGAAAGTGCCACCTCTACTCCTCCAGAGGAGCCCTGGGGAAACATTCCCTCGGAGACGCCTTTTCCATCTCATGGAACACTCATCTCCTTTACGCCCTTCCCCCTACTCCACAAAGTCCTCAACAAAATCAGGACGGACCAGGCGCGAGTTATTCTGGTGGCACCAACTTGGCCCAGACAGACATGGTATCCTTACCTTGGCAGGATGGCGATGACGGCTCCGTTCCCATTCCCGCTCCAGCACGACCTCCTGTCACAGAATCATGGGATGACTCTCCACCCGGACCTCCGAAAGCTCCATCTCCACGCCTGGCTCCTTCATGGCTCCAGGATGCCGAGACTGTCTGTTTGGGACTGGTAAGAGAGATACTAATTAATAGTAGAAGACAATCCACAAGGAAATCATACCTATACAAATGGAAAAGATTCTCTCACTGGTATAATGATCTCCACACAACAGGCCTGGAGTTCCGCCCCGTTTTGCTGGACTACTTACTATTCCTAAAACAGTCGGGCCTTGCCCTTAGCACAATCAGAGTGCATGCGGCCGCCATAGCAGCCTTTCATCACCCTATCGACGGCGCTTCCTTCCTCGCTAACCCGTTAACCAAATGCTTCGTTAAAGGGTTGCAGAACACCTTCCCACCCGTCCGCCCGCCGGTCCCCGTCTGGGATCTCAACCATGTCCTCAAAAATCTGACGAAGCTACAGTTTGAATCGCTGGCCACCTGCTCTTGGTCCCACTTGTCTATGAAGGTGTCCTTCCTGGTTGCGATAACCTCCAGTAGGAGGGTGAGTGAACTTGCGGCTTTGATGGCCGCACCCCTTACACGGTATTCACAAAGGACAGGGTGATACTCAGACCCCACCCGAAGTTCCTCCCTAAAGTACCTTCCCCCTTTCATGTTAACGAGACTATACACTTACCTGCGTTTTCCCCCAAACCGCATGCCGACCCAGTCCAGGCTGCATGGCATACACTCGACGTCCGGAGGGCACTAGCATTTTACGTGGATCGAACCAAGCCTTGGCGAGCCTCTCCCAGGCTGTTCTTGTCCTACGCTGAACGATCTAGAGGAGAAGCAGTCTCATCTCAGAGAATTTCAAAGTGGATTATCTCCTGCATTAGAACTTGCTATAACTTATACGATAAACACTTACCTGAATCAATAACAGCTCATTCCACGAGAGCTATGTCTTCAACAACAGCCTTTCTGAACAACGTTCCTCTTCAGGACATCTGTAATGCCGCCACCTGGTCATCTGATGACACATTTGCACAACATTATGCACTCTCTTCTTCCATTGCATCTTCTATGGCGGTGCGACATGCAGTACTATCCACAGTGACTACCACGCGGCTCCAAACCCACCTCGGCAAGCCAACAACCGCTCTGTAGTCACCCAGTGTGGAGCACCCACGGGGACCACTCGAAGAAGAAGAAGAAAGAGTTACTCACCCTGTGCAGTAATGGTGGTTCTTCGAGATGTGTCCCCGTGGGTGCTCCACTACCCTCCCTTCTTCCCCTGCTTTGGAGCCTCATACTCTGGCAGGTAGAAAAGGAATGGAGGAGCTGCGCCACGGAGGCGCCTTAGGATTCCAATGGCACTAGAGGGCGCTCTGGCACCTGTGCGGCGCGGCAGAAACTGCTGGAAAAAGTCTCTGGTCGCCGGTGCGAGGACACACCAGCACCCACGGGGACACATCTCGAAGAACCACCGTTACTGCACAGGGTGAGTAACTCTTTCTTCTAATGTCCAACCTAGACCTCCCCCACTGTAACTTGAGACCATTGCTCCTTGTTCTGCCATCCGTCACTACTGTGAACAACCTCTCTCTATCCTCTTTGGAACCTCCCTTCAGGAAGTTGAAGGCTGCTATCAAATCCCCCCTCACTCTTCTCTTCTGCAGATTAAACAAACCCAAATGCCTTAGTCTCTCCTCATAGGTCATGCGCTCCAGCCCCTGATCATTTTGGTCGCCCTCCGCTGGACCCTCTCCAATGCATCCACATCCTTTCTATAGTGGGGGGCCCAGAACTGGACACAATACGCCAGATGTGGCCTCACCAGAGCCGAATAAAGGGGAATAATCACTTCTCTAGATCTGCTGGCAATGCTCCTCCTAATGCAACCTAATATGCCGTTAGCCTTCTTGGCTATAAGGGCACACTGTTGACTCATATCCAGCTTCTCATCCACCGTAATCTCCAGGTCCTTTTCTGCAGAACTGCTACTTAGCCAGTCGGTCCCCAGCCTGTAACAATGCTTGGGATTCTTCCGTCCCAAGTGCAGGACTCTGCATTTGTCCTTGTTGAACCTCATCAGATTTCTTGTGGCCCAATCCTCCAATTTGTCTAAGGGTATGTCTACACTATAGTGCTATTTCGAATTAACTTAATTCGAAATAGTTAATTCAAATTAAGCTAATTTGAAATAACGCATCTATACACAAAAACACTGAGTGGACCCTGAACCGAAGTTAAGGCTGGCCGGAACCAGTGCCGGCAGGGCATCACGTTAGGACTTAGTGTGTGGGGCTGCTGCCTGAGGCTAACTGAGCTCCGTGCTTAAAGGGACCCTACCCGCACACCGGACAGACAGTTCTCAGGGTTCCCCGCTTGTCTACTTCGATGAGGGACAGCAAAGCAGTCCTGTCTTGGAGTGCCCTGAGTGCCCGCACTTGAGACACCACAGCACTCGGCCACATGGAGCCAGAGCTGCCCCTGGGCACGCTGGTGCATCTCGTGGGGTCGTTGCCATCAGCCCAGCTGCACTTGCTGCAGGCTGCCATCCGGGGGGTCCATTGGGGGGCTGTCAGGATCTAGGAGGCCCTGCGGGAGAGCGTCCACCCCAAGGAGCCCTCAGAGCCTCCCTGGTCCTCCCACTGGGGCTCGTGCCCCATTCCTCCCTCACGTCCTTCCACTTACCTCCCTAGCCCCCTTCCTGATGTCAAATAAAAGACACGTATGTTCAAAAATAGAAACTGGGTTTATTGAACAAAACTGGGGATGAACCTCTGGGGAGACTGGGAAAAGGAGGTGGGAGAGGGAGAGAGAGGGTGGAAGAGGGGAGGAAACCTGGGAGGAGGGAGCTGGAAGGGGGAAGCAAGGGGAAGAAGGGGGAGGGGAAGCTCAGGGCTCAGGGTTGGGGGTCTCGGTGGACCAACCTGACTTTCATGCTAACCTGCTCCTGAGTTCGCATGTGTCCTTAGCTGCCAGCCTGGCCACCAATCCTGCCATAGACGGCCGCATTCCTCCGTCTAGTGCGGAGATCATGGACGTTGGGGGCATCCCCCCAAACCTGAATAAGGTCCATGATCTCCACCCTGGACCAGGAAGGCGCCCACCTTCTCCAGCCCCTGTCAGGCTCCTGGGAGCTGGCAGACTGCTCCTGGGGAGCGGTGGAGGGCTGGCTGCCAGTGGCTTGCTGGCTCATGTTTTGGGGCCAGTGGGTCAGGGGCCCCGGTGGCCACTGCTGGCTCTGGGCTGGCAGGCTTGGAGCTGGCACAGGCACTGTGGCCAGGGTCTGCCCCTTTAATGTCTCCCTGGTCTGGGGGAGAGGAGAGTAAGCTTTCCTGGTTGTGCCCAGAGTGGCCACCAGGGCTCCCTGGGAAGGGCTGGAGGCCCCCTATTTCGAATTGTGTCTACACAGCACTTAATTCGAAATAGCTATTTCAATTTGGCGTTACTCCTCGTAGAATGAGGTTTACCAAATTGAATATGGCTCCACTATTTCGAATCTATTTCAAATAGCGGTTTGCCTGTGTAGACGCTATTAAAGTTAATTCGAAATAACTGCTGTTATTTCGAATTAACTTTGTAGTGTAGACATACCCCCAGTCACTCTGGACCCTTTCTCTGCCCTCAAGTGTATCTACCTCTCCCCCTATCTTAGTGTCATTTATACTCCTCCCTAATCATCTGTCCAATTTTCCACTTCTTGTAAGCTTCCTTTTTGTGTTTAAGCTCACCAAGGATTTCCCCGGTAAGCCAACCTGGTCGCCTACCATATTTGCTTTTCTTACTGTGCATCGGGATGGTTTCTTCCTGTGCCTTTAATGAGGCTTCTTTAAAATACTGCCAGCTCTCCTGGACCTTTCCCTTTCATTTAAGCATCCCAGGGAATCCTGCCCATCAGTTCTCTGAGGGAGTCAGTCTGCTTTTCTGAAGTCCAGGGTGTGTATTTTGCTACTCTCCTTTCTTCCTTTGGTCAGGATCCTGAAATCTACCATCTCATGATCACTGCTTCCCAGGTTGTCACCCACCTCTACTTCCCCTACTAGTTCCTCCCTGTTTGTGAGCAGCAGGTCAAGCTGCGCATGGCCCCTGGTCGGTTCCTTCAGCACTTGTACCAAGAAGTTATCCCCAACATTCTCCAAAAACTTCCTGGATTGTTTGTGTACTGCCGTATTGGTCTCCCAACAGATGTCAGGGTGATTGAAGTCACCCATGAGAACCAGGGCCTGTGATCTGGAAGCTTTTGTCAGTTGTCTGAAGAAAGCCTCGTCTTCCTCATCCACCTGATCCGGTGGTCTATAGCAGACACCAACCAGAACATCACCCCTGTCGCTTCCACCTCTAAACTTAACCCATAGACTTTTCTCCCTCCTATATACTGGAGCTCTGAGCAATCATACTGCTCTCTTACATTCAGTGCAACTCCTCCTCTCTTTCTCCCCCGCCTGTTCTTCCTAAACAGTTTATACCCTTCCATGACAGTGCTCCAGTCATGCGAGTCATCCCACCAAATCGCCGTTATTCCAGTCAAATCATAGTTCTGTGACTGGGCCAGGGCTTCTAATTCTTCCTGTTTTTTTCCCCAGGCTTATTGCATTTTTGTACAAACAGCTTAGATAACCAGTTGATCGCCCTATCTTCTCCATTCCAGTCGGGGGTCCTCCTTTGTTGCTCATTCCTCCTTGTGTTTCTTCCTGGTATCCGACTTCCTCATTTACCTCAGGGCTTTGGTCTCCGTCCCCCAATGAACCTAGTTTAAAGCCCTCATCACTAGGTTTGCAAGCCTGCCCGTTAAGATGCTCCTTCCTCTCTTAGTTAGGTGGATCCCATCTCTTCCTAACAATCCTTGTGCCTGGAACAGAGTCCCATGGTCGAAGAAACCAAAGCTCTCTCTCCGGTACCACCTGCGCAACCACGCATTTACTTCCTCAATTTGACGATCCCTACCTGGACCTTTGAACAGTTCCTTCAAAGAACCTGTGTCACCGCTACATGGCGACAAGTTGAAAACATAGCTAGTGTCTATCTCATGACTGATCCAACAGTCCAGCCCCCTGATTTTGACCTTCCATGTCACCTGTGGCAAAGCTTCATTGCTTCAGATATGGAGGGATCGAGTGTGCTGCAGGTGGGGCCTTCATGGTTTTTCCCCTTTGCTACTTTGGCTACTTAGAAGGTGTAGATGATATACTTGCAGGCTGCATCCATTGCCAGGGGTACATGGTTCCTTTATGGATTTGTGCAAAACTTTCCCTCAGCTGTTGAATGGTTAAGATATTTAAACTAACACGTCTGACATGAATGTCTATGTAAATGCAGTTACAATTTTAAAAGTTGCACTAAAGACTTAAATACCTGACATGCTACAAAGATTTCCAGAGTCTCTTGTGTATAAAAGTTTCTTCAAAGCTAAACAGCTTGTGTGTGAAATAAATTCTTCATCAGTTTGGATGCCTATTTTTTCACAGAAGTGTTCTGCATAGAAACTTTTTACTTAATTGATAAGTGTTGGCACTGATTGGATTACTTGTTATATAGAGAATATGGTTGCTGCTATAATGATGCATGCTTTTTAAAATATATTTGAGAAGTCAGGGGGTTTAACAATTTCTAGGGTTTTTCCATGCGGTCTTCTCAGCATCTAAGCTTGCATCCAGTAGAACACTTCTGGCATCTTTTTTTCCCCCTCAAATATGTCCTTCATAGTACATTACAACTGAGTTTGTAGAGATATTTTGTGTAAGCTTATCAGCGCTGCATAGGTGGTTCCTCAGTACAGTGAGGTTTTGTTTGTGTGAAAGTATGTTCACGTGTAACCAGTTACAGTATTTGGACCATAATTTGGCATATTGGGCAAATAAACCCTTGATTTTGAGCCTAAAACTAATTGACAGAGGCCCTTTGAAACTAGGTCATTCTAACATGGACATGCTTTTGCAGCCTTATTTATGATTAAAGGGTCTCTGCCTTGTGGCGCATGAGATCCCTGAACAGAAAAGAGCTATATATTATGAGAGAACCTAAAGGCGGAAGGGCAAAATCTGGACTTGTATTACTTGGGCACAAGGATTACTCTCCACCTGCCATTGGCTTACGTGCATAGAAGCAGATAAAGATACTCTTCCAGTGCTCATTAGAATGTTAGGACGGGGTCTTGCTAATATGCCCTATGGTGCTCCATGGCCCCAAAGAAAATTGTATGCCGTTTTAAGGGTTAGAGTTAGTGTCCCTCCCCCATCAATGCATGTGATGCTCCTAAGCCCACCTGAGGTGCTTTAGTCAGTGGAATGGTTTAGGAGCTGTTCACATAGCTGCTGGCATAGTGCTCCCTCTAAAAAGAAACAACGCTTCTGGAAAGTGTGGCCTCCTTGGTCCAGAGCTATTTGGTTGGCCAATAATTTTTTGAAATATGTAAATGTTTTGATTTTATTATGTATATTTTAATAGGGGGAAAAACTTATTCCAAGGATAGAGAAAAGTGCCCCAGTGTGTCTGTCTTGTTCTGCAGCCGTAAAGTATACTTGATTGTCGTCTTGTTTTTGTTCCTCATTGGAGAGTGTTGCCTGACCCTAATGGGTTGGTTACTGAGCTTCTCCTGCCCTGGAGAGCCTGGCTTTTCATTCTCTACTCAGCAAGACCTGGGTATGCTAAGAGCAGTGCAGCTGGCAGTTTCTCCTAGGAGACCAGTTACATCATCTCCTAACTGAAAATGCTGCATCCCTTTCTAGATGTGGATTTTCTACATGATGAATGCAAACGTCTCTTTTTTTTGCTTTTATTCTTGCAGCCCCTGCTATTACACAGGACATGGAATGGAGGTGGGGGTGCATGCAGGACTGTCCTGCTGGGATTTATTTCTCTCATAATCCCTCCTGCTCCAACTTGGATTTAATGCAGAAACTACATTCTGTATGGAGCAGGGAGATGTTTCAAGTAACATGGGTCAGTGGGAGGGAAGCATGCAGGCAAACAGCCATCCTTTCCATAAAAAAATTCTGTGCTCCACCATTACCATCATGCGCACGTTCAAAAATGCATGCAAAAAGCAAAGATGTTACCTCCTAGGTGATGAGCTGATAACCTGGAGCAGGTTGTTGCTTCATAATACAGCCTTCCTAGGAGATAATTACCCCATCTCCATTCGCTTTCCATATTTTTTAAAATACTTGGCACTGCAGCCAGCATACCAGTCTTTCATCTAACAATCTTAAGGTGCTTTACCAGTAATCTTCATCACTTGACTGTGAGGTAGATCACTGTTATCCCTATTATACAGAATAGGATACTCTGAGGTAAAAAGCAAGGAATTGATTTACTCAGGGCTCCAGAGTTGCATTCAGAAATCATGTAAAGAACTTGCAAATCCAGCCCTTATTCTGACTAATCATGTTGCCTCCGCTTTTGGCTCCTAGATCTTGGCGGGAATTCTCTTGATCTTGTCTTCTATTTACAGTTGCCTTTATAGCTCTTGGGAGCGGGGGAAAACACAGCAATAAAATACTTTATTTTAATGCACCCAAAAGCCATCTTAATGGTGCATAATCCATTAAATTATGTACCTATAGGAGTGGCCTGTTGGTGAATTACATACCTTCAAGCCTCCCGATACACCAGCTGTGATAGAGGAATCCTCCATGGTCTTAGCCCTAGGCAAAATAGATGATAGGCTGAAAATAAAATGAGTGTTTTGTTGTGTTCTGAAGGCCAGCAGAGCTCTGGCAAACATCCAGGGTGAAAAAGTATGTGTTCAAATTAGGGATGTAAGTGACTAGTCAAGTAGTCGACTACCCGATAAGCATATCAGAGTAGTTGAGTCACTACTCGACTAGTCACTTCTCCCCCTTGCTGCCTCTATCAGAGATTCCTCCTCCTATATTATAAGTAAATGAAAATCAAGTGAGATACCTCGATTGTTTATGTAGTCTGTTTTTTCCACAGACCACTTGAAAATTGCTGAGGGTCTCGGTGGACCACTTAATGATTTTTCCAAACACTGTTTGTATAATGAGCTAACTATTGTAAAGTAATTTGGATAAGAGCACTTTGTTTAAAAAAATCATAACCTTTCCTCAGTCCTCCTGAATGGAGTTCTCAGAGCACAGTTTGAGAACTTCTGGTCTGGAGGAAAGCTTGTATTTGCATTAAGCCAAGGCGAAAAATGTGTAAAAGTAAAATGTATAGATGATGCATGAGTGGAAAAAAATAAATGTTAAATTCGTTGGAAGAAACGTATTCAATTTGGAAAAAAAAAATTAAGATAGCTTTCTTTCTACACTTTTGCTTTACACAATCGTCAATTAAGCTATCGTAAGTAATATTTTGTAAAGAGGCACTTTCAATTGTCAATATTGCTGAACTTGTCAAATGTTCCTGACTCATCATATTTCACAAACAATTTTAACTCGTTTCAATACAGAAAAAGAACATTCACCAGAACCATTTGTGACAGGTATTGTTAAAAATATTTTCAAAATGGTTTCTACATTAGGAAAGGTTGCTTGCAAACCGTCATGTACAAGTCTACACAAATCAACTGGTGATCTCGAAGCACACAGCTCATCATTTTCAATAAAATGAATGAAATGTTTCACTTCATCTTTAAAAAGATTTGTATCTGTGTCCTCTCGATAGAATTCACGTAATTTCTTACTGTAGTGGCCTTTAGGATCTTCATCCATACGGCTATCACAAAACATGCAAAATAAATCAGTAGTTTTCTTTAGAGATTTGCCTCTACTCTGCAATTACTCAGAAATAACATTGGCTGTCTCAACGATGATCTTTTCTTTCCCTTTTAAATTGATTTCATTGTCTCTAGTTTCATCAAAAAATAACTCCCTGGGTTTTTGCGCTTCTCATCAGATATAGCAGAGGAACCTATATTTGTTATTAATGTTACTGCCTCTGCTTCCACTCAGGCCCCGGGCCCATGAAATACCCGAGGCGCCACATGCTCAATATCTTCATCAACGATTTAGATATCAGCATAGAGAATACGCTTATTAAGTTTGCAGATGATACCAAGCTGGGAGGGGTTGCAACTGCTTTGGAGGATAGGGTCATAATTCAAAATGATCTGGACAAATTGGAGAAATGGTCTGAGGTAAACAGGATGAAGTTTAATTAGGACAAATGCAGAGTGCTCCACTTAGGAAGGAACAATCTGTTTCACACATACAGAATGGGAAGCGACTGTTTAGGAAGGAGTACTGCAGAAAGGGATCTAGGGGTTATAGTGGACCACAAGCTAACTATGAGTCAACAGTGTGCAAAAAAAGCAAACATGATTCTAGGATGCATTAACAGGTATGTTGTGAGCAAGACACGAGAAGTCATTCTTCCGCTCTACTCTGCGCTGATTAGGCCTCAGTTGGAGTATTGTGTCCAGTTCTGGGCACCGCATTTCAAGAAAGATGTGGAGAAATTGGCGAAGGTCCAGAGAAGAGCAACAAGAATGATTAAAGGTCTACAGAACATGACCTATGAAAGAAGACTGAAAGAATTGGGCTTGTTTAGCTTGGAAAAGAGAAGATTGAGAGGGGACATGATAGTGGTTTTCAGGTATCTTAAAAGGGTGTCACAAGGAGGAGGGAGAAAAATTGTTCTTCCTGGCCTCTGAGGATAGAACAAGAAGCAATGGGCTTAAACTGCAGCAAGGGAGGTTTAGGTTGGACATTAGGAAAAACTTCCTAACTGTCAGGGTGGTTAAACACTGGAATAAATTGCCCAGGGAGGTTGTGGAATCTCCATCTCTGGAGATATTTAAGAGTAGGTTAGATAAATGTCTATCAGGGATGGTCTAGACAGTACTGGGTCCTGCCATGAGGGCAGGGGACTGGACTCAATGACCTCAAGGTCCCTTCCAGTCCTAGTATTCTATGATTCTGTGATCCTGCGCCCCGGGCAAGTTGACGCCATCCTCCTGATGGACCAGCGCGATCCATACACTTGGAGTTTGCACCCTGCTTCATGTGTGGCCATCTGGGACATTGGCAGCGGGACTGCCCTGAAATGGATTGTAGTTATTTCCTGGTCTGCACTGCAGAAACCCGGTCCCGCAACCAAGTCCCGCCAAAACTCACGACATCTGTGCGGGTGGGGCCCCAGCAAGTGGTAGCCCTCCTGGACTTGGGCTGTGGACAGACACTTATATGGAAGGAGGTCATTCCTGCATCCGTGGTATCAGAAGGGTAGTTACAATTGCGGTGTGTTCACAGGGATGTGAAGGCGTATCCCTGTGCTAGGGTCCCCCTAACTATACGGGGGAAACCGAGGAAATAGTTGCAGTAAGGGTGGCTACCACTGTAGCCTACCCCATTATCCTGGGCCGGGATTGGCCCGAATTCAGTGAACTTCTCTGAGAGGCCAGCCTTGGAGTACCTCTAGCCCGGGTCGTCCTAGAGGGAGACCCTGTCAGCGACAACTGGTCGGAACCCCAAGTGGAGGAGCTGGCTGGGGAAGGTCCCCTAGAGACAAAAGCGCGTGAGATGCCAAGCCAGTCCGGTTCTCACCTTGAGGGGGAACCAGGGAGAGTAAACTTGATGGACGTCGCCCGGGACCAGTGGGAAGACCCCACCCTGAGGGCAGCATACAATCAGGTAGCCTGCATTAATGGTGTGACAGTCGACCTGCAGAGAGCTGTGCAGTGGCCCCATTTTGAGCTGAGGTCAGATCGCCTCTACCAGGTGATGCAAGAAGTCCGGTCCCAGCTACTCGTCCCGTGCTGCCATCAGAAAGCTGTGCTACGACTGGCCCACGACATCTCTGCAGCTGGCCATCTGGGGCAGGAGAAGATCCTGGCGTGAGTTTTATCCCATTTCTTTTGGCTCGGAGTACACCAGGAAGTGAAGAACTATTGCCACTTGTGCCCCGAGTGCCAACTAGCCACTGAGCTGGGGGTCCCAAGAGCCCCATTAGTCCCCTTGCTGGTAGTCAGGACCTCTTTTGAACGGGTTGCTCTTGACCTTGTGGGCCCGCTCCCGAAGAGCAAGACAGGGTTTTGCTATGTACTCATCCTAGTGGACTGTGGTACTCACGTCCCGGAGGCTGTTCCGCTACAGAATACCAATGCCCGTACCATCGTGTCCGAACTCGTAAAGATATTTGCCCGTGTGGGGCTTCCCCAGGAGCTCCTTATGGATCAGTGGACTAATTTTACCTCATGGTTACTCTGTCAGGTGTGTGCCTTGCTCAGCATCCAAAAGCTACAGATATCTATCATCCTCAAACTGATGGACTTGTCGAGCATTTCAACCGCACACTGAAGAACTTGCTAAAGAAATTTCCCTCATCCGAGCTGCACCGATGAGGTGTTTTAGCACCTTTTATGTCCGTCCCGGGTCTTGTATTTTACTTCATATACATGTATTTATTTATTATGTGTTTAAAATATTCAACAGTGCTTATAAATTTTTTTTTAAATAGAGAGGTGTGGTAAAAGTATTTTAAATAAATAAAATAATAAACAAACAGTGGGACCAGCTACTTAATCCTCTGTTACTAGCCATCTGGGAAGTGCCACAGTCGTCAACCCGATTCTCCCCATTTTGAGCTGCTGTCTAGACGACCTCGCGGCATACTGGATCTGGTAAAGGAGACCTGGGAGCACACCCCCTCACAAGCTTACTCCAATAAGTGATTCAGCTGCAAGAACGACTCACCTGGGCGGAGACCCTTGCTTGTGAAAATCTTCAGGCTGCTCAAGGGACCCAGGAGCAGTACTACAATCAGGGAGCCCAAGAAAGAACCGTTGAGCCCGGGGATTGCGTGCTCCTGCTCCTCCCATCAGAAGAGTCAAAACTCCTCTCCTGCTGGCAAGGCCCCTACGAAGTTACCTGCCGAGTGGGACCCGTTACCGATGAGGTATGCCAACCCATTCAAAAGAAGAAGCAGCTGGTATACCACATAAATCTTCTGAAACCCTGGCAGGAGTGGGTATAACTTTTGATGACTCCTGTCATGACCATGAGGGATGGGCAGCAGCCTGGGGACTAAGGGGGTAACTTTACCTAGCCAGGTACCTGCTCAGTCAATAGAAATGCAGATAGGGATTTCAAACTGGGACAAAGGAATTTTTGGGTTTTTCCTTCCTTTGTCCCTGGGCAGTTTCACTCCAGCTACTGAGGGGGACAGACAAAATGTCTCTCTCCAAGAAAAGACTCTTCACTATCTGTAAGTAGGGTAAAGTTTAGATAAGTCCATTAGGTTTTATTGTTTTATGGTTTGGGAATGGGAATCTGATGTCTGTGCATTTAAAAATGGGTTTTCCTCTCCTTTGTAACTAAGCTTTTGGCCCATTGGGAGGTCCCCCATGAGTATATTAATTGGTGACTTTTCCATCTAGTCATTATGCTTGTAACAGGAGTATTGTGGTGATAATAAAAGTTCTTTTTTTTTTCTTTTTGTTAAGCTGGTATTGGTTAATTTTTTTGTGTGTCCTGGTTTTGCTTTAGGGGTGAGACTTCCCAAGTGATCTCTTCCCTGGTTTTCTTATCATTACTTGGGTGGTGGCAGTGGATTTTTATCCCCAAAATCTAGGTTTTTAAGATTTTTTTGGGGAAGTTTTATACCAAAGCCTGGAAAGATAAGGTTTTGGGGTACTTCGGCAGGCCCCCACTTCTGCATTTATCGTGCAAGAGGGGGGAAAAAGCCTTGACGTGTCATGATCACGACAACTCCATACACCCCTAAACCAGCCCATGGCCCACAGATACCTGATTTGATTGATGAGGGAGAACCCCAACTTGGGGATACATTATCAGAGAGCCAGCAGAAGCAAGTTCAGCATCTTGTGGAGGTTTTCTGGACAACCTTCACAACGCGCCCTGGCCGGACTACCATTGTGTCGCATACCATCCAGACCTCTCCAGGCCAGGTAGTCTAGGAGAGTAATTGCCCCCTCCCGTGCCAAATGTGGGAAGTAGTTGAGAGAAGAGTCCAAACGATACTGGAGCTAGGGGTTATTGAATGCTCAAAGAGCGAGTGGCGGAGGTCCATGGTACTAGTGCCGAAGCCTGATGGGAGTATCCGGTTCTGCATCCACTCTAGGAAAGTGAATGCGATCTCCATATTTGATGCTTACCCGATGTCCCAGACCAAGGAACTCCTAGACCGCCTGGGGACTGCGAATTTTATCACAGCCCTTGACCTCACAAAGGGATATTGGCAGATTCCCTTAGACCCAAGGTCACGGGAGAAGACGGTGTTTACTATCCCCTCGGGACTATTCCATTTTGTCAGGATGCCCTTCGGCCTCCATGGGGCCCCCGTGAAGTTCCAACAGATGATGGACCGCCTCCTGAGTCCCCACATGGAATATGCTGCTGCCTACATCGATGATGTAGTTATTTATAGTCGGGACTGGGAGGAACATCTACTGCAAGTGGCGGCAGTCATGCGGACTCTCCGAGACGCAGGTCTCACGGCCAATCCAAAAAAGTGCCAGATCAGATGGCAAGAGACCACGTACCTTGGCTATTGCTTGGGATGTGGCCTTGTCCGTCCCCTCATAAGGAAGGTTGAAGCCATTCACATGTATCCTGTACCTACCACCAAGAGGAAAGTGCGGCAGTTCCTGGACCTAGCCGGGTATTATCTCCGCTCTGTCCCCCAGTTGCCACAGTTGCAGCCCCTCTCACCGCTCTCCTCACCAAGGATAGCCCACAGTGGGTATGATGGTCGACGGAGTGCGAGACTGCTTTCCAGACCCTCAAGGATGCCTTATTCAGTCCCGACTTTGACCGACATTTCATGGTCCAAACTGATGCCCTAGAGCAGTGGTCTCCAACCTTTTTACACCGAAGATCACTTTTTAAATCTCAGAAAAGGCAAAGATCTACCGCCCCGCCCCTTCCTTGAAGCCCCGCCCTCTCTATTCTCCTCCTGTCCATCACTTGCTATCCCCAGCCCTTACTTACACACTCTGATAAACACTTTATTTTTAAATTATGCGATATATAAAATTAAAATAACATGTTTATAGTTATGAAATAAATGGTCTGTTTTTATTCATGCTATTTAAATCTAAAATGAAGCATTTATAATTATACATTTTGTAGGGACAGAGTTCTGCGGCTGGGGGCAGGGGAGAGGGAACAGGGTGCTGGGAGGGCAGAGGACAGGATTCTGCAGCAGGGGACAGGGTGCCAGTGGGGACAGAGTTCGGGGAATGGGGACAGAGCTCTGTAGCTGGGGACAGGGGAGTGGGGACAGAGTTCGGGGAGTGGGGACAGGAATGGGGACAGAGTTCTATAGCTGGGGACGGGAATGGGGACAGAGTTCGGGGAGTGGGGACGGGAATGGGGACAGAGTTCTGTAGCTGGGGACAGGAGTGGGGAGAGAGTTCTGTAGCTGGGGACAGGGGAGTGGAGTCTGGGGAGCGGGGGCAGGGTGCCAGTGGCAGCAGAGTCCCCTGCATCTGCCTCCAACCCAGGATTCTCTTTCTCCCCGAGGCAAGCCAGCACATGCCTCCTCCGCCCCCCCGCGGCACAGGGAAACCCCGAGCGTGCCTGCCCCGGGGCTAACCCCCGCCTCCCGTGGCAGAGCCAAACCCCACGGGAGCCTGCCTCAGGGGCAACCCCAATTCCGCGGCGGGGCCAAACGCCCGGGAGCCTGCCCCAGGGGCAACCCCCACCCCTCCCGTGGCAGGGCCAAACCCCCGCGGGCGCCTGCCCCGGGGCCAAACCCCTCCTTCCATGGCGCGGCCCGGCCCCTCCCCTCCCGCAGCGCGGCCAACCCCGCGGGCACCTGCCCCAGGGCCAAACCCCCCTCCCGTGGCGCAGCGCGGCCAACCCCCTCCTGCAGCATGGCCAACCCCCGCGGGCGCCTGCCCCTGGGTCAAACCCCCTTCCCGCGGCACGGCACGGCCTAGCCAACTCCTTCCCCTCCCGCAGCGCGGCCAAACCCCGGGGCCGACTCCCGCTCTCACGGCGCAGGGAAACCCCTGCGCCCAACTCACCCTTCCGGTGCTGGCGGCGCAGGGAAGCCTCCGCACTCCTCCTCTAGGGCCAACGCCCCTTCCCCCAGCACGCAACAGAGCTGTGGGAGGGGGAGCAGCCCGCGCACTTCCGGAACCCCCGGAAGTGACTCGGGCTTCAGACAGGATTTCCGTCCATCCCGCGGGAAGCCGGCACTACACTAGAGGTAGGTAGTGGGGCTTCTCGGGGGTGGGGGGAAAATGGGGGGCGGGGTTGCCCGAACGCCTCGCGATCGACTGGTCGAGGCCTCGCGATCCACCAGTCGATCGCGATCGACGGGTTGGTGACCACGGCCCTAGAGGCTGCGGTAGGAGCGGTACTCTCCCAGGAAATAGACCGAGAAGAACACCCCATCCTCTGCATCAGTTGGAAGCTGTTTCCCCACGAGCGCAAGTACTCAGTGATTGAAGAGGAGGCCCTGGCCATAAAATGGGCATTGATGCCCTGCGTTACTACCTCCTTGGAGACTGTCTTATTCTAATTACAGACCATGCCCCTCTAAAGTGGCTGCATACGATGAGAAACGCAAATGCCTGGATTATGAGATGGTACCTGACCCTTCAGCAATACGTGTTCACCGTCCAGGTCCGGGAACGAGAATGCTAATGCTGTGACTGTCTGCCCCGCCTGGGGGAGGATCAAGAGGCCAGCACCGGAAACCGCGAGCTGGGCTTAAGGGGGAGGATGTGTAGTGAGGCAGAGTGGCCGCCTACTGACCTGGAGGAAGAGCTCCTCTGTGAGCTCTCTTGTGCAGAGCCTGGCCCTGCTCTCTCATCTGACCAGAAGTCAGGAGGCATAGCTACCACTATAAAAAGCCAGCCAGAGCCTACCAGAGCCAACCAGGGCTACCACTATAAAAAGCCAGTCAGAGCCCAGACACCAGGAAAACCAGATGCCTGGCCTGTGCCCCTGAGCTGGGAGGCAGAAGATTGTCCGGGACCACTGTGCCTGCAGGAGGCCGAGGATTGGTCTGGACCACTGGGACCCCTGCTGGAGCTGTCGACCCCCAACAAGCTTGCCGGAGGACCAGGTATGGGTGGAGGGGGAGAACGGAAGTAGCCCAGGAATAGCCGATCACAGTTTGCTTGAGCCAGAGTCCGGGTCAGCATGTTGTGGTCTGGATCCCCACTGACCCAGCAGCAGACTGCTCTGCTGCAATTGGGGCCCGGGGCTGGGATGCAGTGGAGTGGGTGGGCCTACATCCCCCCTGCCACCCAACCCCTGGGTGGCAGTTTCCCCCCTCCACCATTTCAGGTGAACCCCCTGTGCTGGCCGGATCTCCACCTGAACAAGGAGACCCGACTGTTGGTTAGTGTGAACTGCTAACGGTATGGACCAACTGTTGGTTTTGCAGCCCCGCCCTAAACCAGGGCCTGGGCCACTGACTATTTGTGTTACTGCCTGCCCTGCACCAGGGCCTGGACTTCTGTGATTATTTGTTGCTCTGCTCTGCTCTGCTCTGCTCTGCCCTGCACCAGGGCCTGGGCTACCAATTCGGTGACTGTGTGTTTGCCACCCTGTCCTGAACCAAGGACTGGGCCCCTGTTCCTGTTAGCTGCCCCGCCCTGCACCAGGGCCTGGGCCTTTCTAATGAACGCTGGTTTGCCGCCCGTTCTGACCCCAAGCTGGAGCCTTATAGATGGGCTGTTGGCTCGGCCCAAGCTTGGGACTAGACTGGCAGCCCTGAAGAGGGCAACTGATTTATCAACCCCCCTGTTTTGTTCTGAGTATAGGCCCGAGACCCAGAACTACGGAGACTCACATGGGCCTAGGAGGAGTGGCCGCCCACTGACCCGGTGGGGAAAGAGCCCCTCAGCGAGCCCTAGCAGGCTACAGTTCTCTATTCAATACTACAAGATTTTTAAAATAAGATGACAAACTGTCTTTTTGTTCATCTTTTTGCTTCACCATTTTTTTCCCCGCGTTTTTGACTGCCAGACTCATAGTATCGTTTCATTATTGCTAAAAACTGACCTTTATTTTTAGGCAGGTGAAAAAGTCTGAAAGAGCAGGAGTGTACCTATGGCTGGGCTGTGGTCTTGACCACCCCCCATTGCCCAATTAGGTTTAACACCAGTGGCACTGGAACATTAATAGTGGGGTGCTGAAAGCCAGCCCCTGTCTCTCTTAAGCGCAGGTCCATGCCTTGTTGGCTGGCCACAGGTACTAAGGGTTCAGGCAGGGTTGCTGAGAGAATAGCCAGGCCCCTGGGCAAGATGTGCGGGAGGGGCAAATCTGGGCCCCCAGAAGGGTGGGGCCCCAGGTGCAAGGGGCGGAGCTGGGGGCCCAGTGCAGGAGCAGAGCCCCCATGGTGGGGCAGGACAAGAAGTGTGACAGAGAAGATAGTAAGATCTCTGTGGCCACAGAGGACAGCTTCAGGAGCCCCAGTGGCCCTGCGCTGGCTGACCCGGAGAAGTGGGCAAAGACCCACATGTGCTCCACCTGAAGGTGGGGGTGGGGGGTGGGCACAGTTCTATTGGCCACCTGCGTGCCCCTCCCTGCTGTGGGCTCTACGTCCCCTGGCCACTCTCACCCTCAGTTGTGGGCAGCAGCCACTCACCAGGTGGCAGCCAACAGCAGCGCAACATTACAGGGGCTGGAGGACTCAGGAAGAGGGGGCAGTGCATCCATGCAGCCAGCTGCCAGAGAGAAGTGGCGGTTTCCCACTTCAAAGTGTGCTTTCATCCACTGGCTATGCCCCCGCCACGGCCGGCCGGCCGCCCTTCCCACCCTGCAGGCAGCTGCCACTCACCAGGTGGTGGCCAGCAGCATGAACAGTTTTAGAAATGATTTCAAATTTAATTTGGACATGAATAACTGAAGCAAAATCCTTAGCAGAAAAGTTTGAAAAGTATGCTGTTGCTATTTTTACTATTTTGTGGAACCGTTTACTTCAAAGAATTAATGCTGTCAGCAAATAACTGCAAAAGGTTGCTACAAATGTGCTGAATGCTGCACAATTGTTAGCCTCAGTTAGAAGTTTCGTCATGGAAGTTCAAAATGACTATAGGTCTATGGAAGTAGAGGCACTAACAGTAACAGCAAATATAGGTTCCTATGATATATCTGATAAGTGTAAAAAACCCAGGAAGTGATTTTTTTGATGAAATGAGAGACAATTAATTCTCTTTAAAACAGAAAGAGAAGATTCTCGCTGAGACAGTCCATGTTATTTGTGACGCAACAATTATTGAAAATGCTGAGGTCTGTGCTTTGACATCACCAGTTGATTTGTATAGACTTGTACATGATGGTTTGCAGGCAACTTTTCTAAGTGTACAAACCATTCTGAAATAATTTTTAACAATGCCTGTCATAAATGGTTCTGGTGAACGTTCTTTTTCTGTACTGAAAGGAGTTAAAAATTGTTTGTGAAATACGATGAGTCAGGAACATTTGACAAGTTCAGCAATATTGACAATTGAAAGTGCCTCTTCACAAAATATTACTTACGATGACTTGATGATTCTGTAAAGTAAAAGCGTAGAAAGAACGCTATCTGAGTAACTTTTTTTTTTAATTTGTAAGCTTCTGCCAAGTCAGTTAACTTTTCTTCTTCAAGTGCTTCCTCGTGTCCATTCCTCTTAGGTGTGTACGTGCCGTGTGCACGGATTGTTGGCGAGTTTTTCTTTAGCGGTACCCGTCGGGTCAGCCGGGGAGCCCCCTGGAGTGGCGCCGATATATCCGTGCATAAATACCGCTTCTGCCCCCCCCCGAGTTCCTTCTTACTTCCCGTGATGGTTGTTGGAGCTCTCTTCTCGCTTGCCAGCAAGCGTGATCTGAGCCTAGTTAAACCCGTTGTTCTTTCCAAGTTGCTTACCCTGTTACGTACCTGTTAGATAGTTAGGTAAGTGTGTTTGGGTTGTGGCTCCCCTGTTGGGTCCCCTCCCCTCCCCTCCCAGCCCACGGGGCATGCCAGTGCCTCACGGCTTTAAGCCCTATGGTGACTGTTCCAAGCCTATGCCCTGTGGTGACCCGCACGATTCGTGCCTGAAGTGTTTGAGGCCCACGTCCCGGCAAACTGCAGAATCTGCTGCAGTATCAAGCCCCGGACTCAGCGCGAGAGAGATTCGCGCCTGAAGATGCTCCTGATGGAGTCGGCGCTTGGCCCGGCCCCGTCAGCGGACTCGGCACCAGAGTCCCGCAGCGCACCGCCCTCGGTGCGGGAGACTCCCGGGTCTTTAGGGGCCTCGTCGGCATCGAGGCGCCCTGCAGCGTGGCACCATTCGCTATCACCAGTGCAGTGCAAGAAGAGGAGAGCGGAGAGGGGCAGGTCTCCACCCCGGCATGCGGCTGCGGTGCGCCCCCAGTCGCGGCACCCTGTCGCGTCCTCACCAGCCGCGAGGTCTGCTGCTCCTGGGCCGGAGCTTGGCCAGTCGAGCGCGACCAAGAGCCGCGGTGCAGTGGAGGAGCCGGTTCCGGTCGAACGGCCTTCCACCCCGGACACGTTCGAGGCGGTGCGGGAGCTGATTGAGCTGACCGCTGACTCGCCATTGCCTCCCCTGGAGCGCCGGGACCGGCCTCGGCCCCGTGCCTCGTCAACGGCACCGGACCCAGGTAGGCCCGCGCCGTCCTCGGCACCAGCGCCCTGTGCGGTCCTCGTTCCCCGGCGTGCACGTCTACGCCGCCACCGACATGTCCTTTGGTACCCGTGGCCTCGCTCTCTCAGGAGTCCAGAGAGAGCTCAGCGTCGAGCACGCTCATCCCAGCACCGGAGCTCCTCATGCCCCCACTGCCGGTGTGGCACCGGGGCAAGCCGGCATCCATGGTTCGGCACGCGGAGAGGCACCGTTCCCCGGGTCCGGCTTCTGCCCTGCGTTGGTCGGAGTCTGACTATTCGTCTGATTCTCACATGGAGTCAGTCGGTACGGTCTAGGGCAGTGGTTCTCAACGTGGGCCATACGGCTCCCAAGGGGGCCACGCCTTACTTCTAGGGGGCCACATGGAAAAAAACGGAACATTAGGGGGCCACAGTAAGTTTCTGAGGGGGCCACCCAAACTTAACTGCCAGGCGTATGATGAATGAGGCTCAGAAGGGGGCCATGAGCAAAAAAGGGTTGAGAAACACTGGTCTAGGGCATCGATCTCTCACTCCAGCTGCCGGCGCCACTTCAACTCCCGGCGCCGATCCCGGTCTCCACGCTACTCCAGATCCCGGCACCATTCCAGGTCTCGGCGCCGCTCTCACTCCCAGCACCGCGAGCGCCATGACAGTGTCTCGGGCCATTCGCAGACCTGGCCTCCGCAGTGGCAGCATCCGGACCAGTGGCCATTTTGGATCCCGTGGGTGTACCACCAGGCCCAAGGAGCACTCCTTCTATGGCGGGATCCTCGTGTTTGGGGATCCGGGCCCCATCTTCGGCCACGCCAGTGCCCAGTGCCCCGGCACCGCATGTTTTGGCGGTACGGGGGGAATCTCCTCAGCCCCGTCGGAGGAGGGCGGGGACCACGGTCCGTCGGGGCAGTCTGCTCCTTCTCAGGCGTCAGAGTTGCTGCACGAGATGGAGGACTCGACTGTTCAGGAGTATTCATCGTTCTCCCCTGACGAGGCCCTAGGGTTGGTCTCTTCGTCAATGCCGGCTATGGACACCCGAGCTCATCAAGAGCTCCTCTGGAGATTGGCCCAGAGCCTCGGGGTCCAACTCGAACGGGCTTCCGAGGACACCGATCCTATGTGTCACGGGGTACGCCCCTGGCGGGGGATGTGCCCCTTAAGGTCTCGTTGCCCGCTCGGGTCCCTAGATCCGGGCATACACGGCATTAATGATCCCAATATAAAGTCCATGCCCCTCTATCGGGGTAAATACGGCTTTGGAGGCCTAGCCACCCAGAGAAGCCTCTCCTGGTCCAGGGGTTGATTATCCAGGGCAGGGAAAATGGGTGGTAGGGGGACCCAGGCCCTCCCTCTCCACCGGGTCCCAGCCCAGGGCCCTTTAGGCAGGGACTATGTCTCCTGCCCGCTGGGCGGGGAATCCGGCCGATACACGCTGAGCCACGCTTTTAGTCCTTTGCCCTGGGCTGCTTCCTACCACGCCCTGGTTCCCCTGGGGCCTATTCGCCTCCGAGTCAGTACTTGCCGGGGCTGCCGTCGGGGTTGCGGGTGCGCTCCTGCCTCTCTGGGGTTGGCGGCTGCTGGCTCTGCTTCCGGGTCAGGCACGGGCGACTCGGTCCCAGCTGCTGCAGAAACACCGGCCCGGCCTGGGCTACTCCCTCATCCTGCGGCCTCCTGGCTGCAGGGCTCCTCTGCTTTTATACCCAGGCTCTGCTGGGAGCATGCAGGGCTGAGGGGCGGGCCTTCTCAGCCAGCTGGGCCTGGGCTACCCCCTGGCCTTCAGTGCGGGGCCTCTCCGCCCCGTCACACACCTTCCCCCTTAAATGGGTGGTTATGGTCTGATTTGACCAGGTTTCCTCCCCTACCCGGGAAAAGAAATCTGCATTCACGTGAGTCTTACCTGGGCGGTGGGCCACTTCAAAATCGTATGGCTGTAACGATAAGTACCAACGCATTATCCTGGGGTTGGTGTACTTCATGCTGTGCAGCTATCTCAAAGGGGGCGTCGTCGGTTACCAGTTGGAAGTGGCTACCTAATAGGTAGTACCAGAGAGCATCTATGGCCCATTTTACTGCCAGTGCCTCTTTTTCAATTGTGGAGTACTTCTGCTCCCGTGGGAAGAGTTTCCGGCTCACATAGAGCACCGGGTGCTCTTCACCATCCACTTCTTGGGCTAGTACGGCTCCTAGCCCCCTCTCAGAAGCATCTGTCTGGAGGATAACGTCCTTAGAAAAGTCCGGGGGGAAACAACACTGGTTCTTTCATCAGACGTCTTTTCAATGCTTGGAAAGCCCCTTCACATTCCGGTGTCCATCGTAACTTTGTTGGCATGGAATTCCTGGTCAGGTCCGATAGCGGCGCCGCCAGTGCTGAAAAATCGGGTATGAATCGGCGATAATATCCAGCCAGTCCCAGCAATTGCCGAACCTGCCTCTTCGTCGTTGGCCTTTTCCACTCCTGGAGGGCCTGTACCTTATCGACTAGGGGTCTCAATGTTCCTCTCCCCACTGTGTATCCCAGATAAGTCACCTCCCTTCGTCCCAAGTGACATTTCCCGGGGTTCGCCGTGAGGTTCGCTTCCCCCAGGGCCTTTAGTACCGCTTCCAGGTGTTGGAGATGTTCCGGCCATGTGTGGCTGTAGACCACTATATCATCTATGTACGCGGTGGCATATAGCTGGTGAGGGTGTAATAGCTGGTCTACTAAGCGCTGGAAGGTGGCGGCTGCCCCATGTAGGCCGAAGGGCATAGTGACGAATTGGTATAGCCCGAACGGTGTGGGGAAGGCAGTCTTTTCCTTGGAGGCAGGGGTCAGCGGAATCTGCCAGTACCCTTTTGTTAAGTCCAGCGTGGAGAGGTACCGTGCTTTCCTTAGCCTCTCGAGTAACTCGTCCACGCGTGGCATGGGATAGGCGTCAAATCGTGATATGGCGTTGACCTTCCGGAAAGTCAATACAAAATCGCATCGTTCCATCGGGTTTTGGGACCAGTACGATGGGGCTGTGCCACTCGCTGCGTGATTCTTCGATTACCCCCATCTCCAGCATTGCCTGGAGTTCTTTCTTCACAGGCTCCCACATTTTCCTGGGTAGTGGGCGGTGCTGGTCCCGAACTTTACGGCCTGGTAGGGTGCTTATATGATGACTCATCACACTAGTCCGGCCTGGCTGGGTAGACAAGACATGGGCATATTTCTGGACTAAGCGGAGTAGCCCCTCTTCCTGGGCAGGGCTCAGTTCTTCACCCAGGGTGACCAGTCGGTTAGTGGGTGGTCGCCAAAGGCCCCAAGTCCTCAGGTGGGCAGGATCGATCACGAGTCCTTCCTGCGCCTTCCATTTTTTTAGCAAGTTCACGTGATATACCTGCACTCCTTTCTTCCTCCCCGTCAATCTCACCTTGTAATCGATGGTTCCCACGCTGCGCACCACCTCGAATGGGCCTTGCCATTTAGCTAGCAGCTTTGACTCTTGCGATGGTAAGAGTAGGAGCACCCGATCGCCAGGCTCGAACGTTCGTAGTTTTGTCCCTCTGTTGTAGTACCGGGCTTGGGTCTCCTGAGCCTGTAAGAGGTTGGTTCGTGCAAACTCTCCTAACTTCTGCAAGCGCTCCCTCAATTGCAACACGTAGGGGACCGTCCCCATCACCCGGGACTCCTGCCCCTCCCAGTCCTCTCTCAGGAGGTCAAGGATCCCCCGGGGTTGCCGCCCGTATAGAAGCTCAAAAGGGGAGAAGCCCGTTGATGCTTGTGGTACTTCCCGCACAGCGAAAAGCAAGGCCGGGAGCATTTTGTCCCAACCTCAGGGATCCTCTTCTACGAATTTACGGAGCATTGATTTCAATGTCCGATTAAACGCCTACCAAGCCGCCTGTTTGGGGCTGCTATACGGTAGTTCGCAGGGCTCGGATGTTTAACAGCCGGCGTAGCTCTGCCATTAATTTGGATGAGACATTGGTGCCCTGATCAGTCAGTATCTCCTTCGGTATCCCCACTCTGGAGAATACCTCAAGGAGTTCCGCGGCTATGGTAGCAGCTGTTGTGTTCCGTAATGGCACTGCCTCGGGGTACCTAGTGGCATAATCCACTATAACTAGGATATATTGGCACCTCGAGCTAGCCTTCTCGAGAGGCCCCACCAAGTCCAACCCGATCCGCTCAAAGGGGACTCCTACCACTGGCAGGGCCACCAGTGGGGCCTTGGGTACTCCCTTTGGGTTGGTGCGCTGACACTCTGGGCAGGATTCGCAGAACTCCCGTACCTCCCGATGGATCCCTGGCCAAAAAAATCTCTGGGCCACCCGCTGTAGGGTTTTCTCGTGACCCAAATGTCCGGCCCAGGGGTTGGCATGGCCAACCGCAGCACCCCTTCGGTACCTGGAGGGAACTAGGAGCTGCGCGAATTCCTCGTCTGTCCGTGGGTCTCGGACCACCCGGTAGAGCCTGTCGTTTCGGACCTCAAACCTCGGTCCTTGCTGCCCCCTTGCGCCTCCTGGCTCCTTATCCTCTGCCTCTTGGACTTGCTCCCAGGCTCGGCTTAACGTTGGGTCCTCTCTCTGGTCTTGCAGAAAATCCCCTCCGGCGCCCAGCCACTCCGTCTCGTCCCCGTCTCTCGGCGGCCGCGGAGGTCCCGCTGGGCCCGATGTCCTGGCTTCAACTCCCGGTTCTTCATTGGGTTCTGGGGTGTCGCCCTGGGCTGCCACCGTCCCTCCTCGGGGCCGCCTTCCTATTTCGGGCGGTTCCTGCTGGGCCCAATCTTGGATCAACCTGCGGAGACCGGGCCAATCTCGCCCCAATTTTACCGGGTACGCCAGTTGGGGGGCTAACCCCACCCGACAAATCTTTTCCCCGCAGGAGTCTGCTATCCGCACCCAAGCCATCGGGTATGACCTTATGTCCCCGTGCACACGCTGTAGCATGACCGAACCCCCTGCGGGTTCAGGGTCCTTCACCAGGTTCTCCTGTACCATGGTCTGGCTACACCCGGAGTCTATTAGGGCCCTGACAAGGGTCCCTTCCACCCGTACCTCCGTCACGGCCTTTGCCGGCCCACTTCCACGAGTCCGGTGCCCCCCGGTCGATACCTGGGCATATCCACTGTCCGCCCTCGTCCATAATTGCGGCCACTGATCCTGTTGGGCTCGCCACAGTTCCGCCAGCTTCTGGAACAGCTGCCGTTGTTGCTCGAGTTGTTGAACAGTCCACTGCTGCAAACTCTGGCTCAGCTGTAGGAGCTGCTCCCGCTGTCTCTCAGCCCACCCTTCCAACAACTTCGCGGGTTCCATCTCGCCTCTTCACCTCACTGGTTTTATCCTCCTACGGCACTCACATCACCGCACTCCCTAGGTTCAGGGGTGGTCTCGTACCCACATTCTCCACCATGTTGTCACGGGGTACACCCCTGGCGGGGGGTGCGTGCCCCCCCCCCTTAAGGTCTCGTTGCCCGCTCGGGTCCCTAGATCCGGACATACACGGTATTAATAATCCCAATATAAAGTCCATGCCCCTCTATCAGGGTAAATACGGCTTTGGAGGGCTAGCCGCCCAGAGAAGCCTCTCCTGGTCCAGGGGTTGATTATCCAGGGCAGGGAAAATGGGTGGTGGGGGGACCCGGGCCCTCCCTCTCCACCGGGTCCCAGCCCAGGGCCCTTTAGGCAGGGACTATGTCTCCTGCCCGCTGGGCGGGGAATCCGGCCGATACACGCCGAGCCACGCTTTTAGTCCTTTGCCCTGGGCTGCTTCCTACCATGCTCTGGTTCCCCTGGGGCCTATTCGCCTCCGAATCAGTACTTGCCGGGGCTGCCGTCGGGGTTGCGGGTGCGCTCCTGCCTCTCTGGGGTTGGCGGCTGCTGGCTCTGCTTCCGGGTCAGGCACGGGCGGCGACTCTGGTCCCAGCTGCTGCAGAAACACCGGCCCGGCCTGGGCTACTCCCTCATCCTGCGGCCTCCCTGGCTGCAGGGCTCCTTCTGCTTTTATACCCAGGCTCTGCTGGGAGCATGCCCAGCAGGGCTGGAGGGGCGGGGCCTTCTCAGCCAGCTGGGCCTGGGCTACCCCCTGTCTGCCCCGTCACACTATGGTTGACATCCTCAACGCGGAGATGGCATCCCGTGTGACCCTGCCCTTAAATAAGACAGTGGACAAAATCACGAAGGCCCTCTGGCAGATGCCAGTGTCTATTCCGCCCACGGACAGAGGACAGAGATGGTACTTTGTCCCTCAGGCGGGCCATGAGCACCTGTTCTCCCATCCGCCTCTGGGCTCGATAGTGGTGCAGGCCAACCTGCCCCTACCCCCAAGAACAGGGAGGCCAAGCAATCGGACCTGTTGGGTTGCAAGGCCTATGCCTCCAGGGGGTCTCCTACTCAGGATTGGTAACCAGCAAGTCCTCCTGAGTAGGTATGCCTTCAACTTGTGGGCTGCTATAGACAAGTTTGGGGAGTCGCTGCCCCAAGCCTCGAGTCAGGAGTTCAGGACCTTGTCCGAGGAAGGCAGGGTAGTGTCCCGGGCCGCACTCCAGGCAGCCCTGGACTCGCGGATGCGAAGCCCGTACTCATGGCGATGGGCTTGGTCCTGCGTGGGGCGCGTGGCTCCAGATGTCTGGCATTCCTCCTGAAGTCCAGAACATGATTCAGGACCTGCTCTTCAAGTGTGGGGCTTGTTTTCAGAACAAACCAATACTAGCCTCCATGGGCTAAAAGATTCTAGGGCAACTCTCAGGTCTCTAGGTATCCATACCCCCGCCCCGCAGAGGCGCTCCCTCCCTAGGGCCCTGTCCTGTCCTTTCCAGCAGGGGAATAGGTCAGACTTCTCTAGGCGTAGGGGCCGTAATAATAACAATAGGAGCGGCAAACGTCCCTCCCGCTCCTCTTCCGACCGGGGGGGGCGGGCCCCTCCAGCAAACCCCAGGGCCCTAGGCCGACTCTTTGAAGGTGTGAGCGGGGACAGCGCACCAGTCTCAGACCAGAGGCCCTTCACCAAACGCTTATTTCCCTTCCATCGTGCCTGGTCACTCATCACGACGGACCGCTGGGTCCTAGACACGGTGAGAAGGGATGTTTCATCCCCTTGTGCTCCTGCCCCCCTTCCCATCCCTCTTCCTCGTCCCTCTTCAGGGACCCCTCTCATGAGCATCTTCTCAGGGTGGAAGTACAGAAGCTTCTTGACCTGGGGGCGGTAGAGGAGGTCCCCTGGGCCCGCAGGGGAAAGGGTTTCTACTCCCACTACTTCCTGGTCCCAAAAGCCAAGGGCGGCTTTCGCCCCGTCCTGGACCTGAGGGATCTAAATGCCTTCATAGTGAAATCCAAGTTCAAGATGGTTAGCCTGGCCTCCATCATTCCTTCCCTAGACATGGCAGAGTGATACGCTGCCCTCGATCTCAAAGACGCCTACTTTCACATTTCTATCGCGCCTGCGCACAGGCGCTTCCTCTGCTTCATGGTGGGCCACGACCATTATCAGTTTACGCCCCTCCCCTTTGGCCTTTCCACGGCCCCCAGGGGTGCACCATTTTCTTAAGGGGCTGGATAGGGTCTTCCCTCAGGCATGCGAGCCCTCGCCCTCGCCCTCGCCTCGCCCTCTTGGGACCTAAATCTGGTTCTCACAAAGCTTATGGGTCTCCCCTTTGAGCCATTGGCAACATGCTCCCTCCTGCATCTTTCCCGGAAAGTGTCCTTCCTGGTGGCCATTACTTCGGCCAGGCAAGTGTCGGAACTGAGGGCCCTATCGGTGGACCCCCCCCCATACACGGTCTTTTTTAAGGATAAGGCCAGGCTGCACCCCCACCCTGCCTTTTTGCCCAAGGTGGTGTCTTACTTCCATGTGCACCAGGACATTTTTCTTCCTGTTTTTTACCCGAAGCCCCATAGCTCGGGGACAGAGCAGGCCTTACACTCACTCAATGTGAGACGTGCTTTAGCTTTTTATTTAGAGAGGACCAGGCCCTTCCGTAAGTCCCCCTCAATTGTTTGTGTCTATAGCGGACAGGATGAAGGGCCACCCCGTGTCAGCCCAGCGTATCTCATCCTGGATCACGGCTTGTATCAAAGCGTGCTACGAGCAGGCGCAGGTCCCGGTGCCGCCCATTACGGCTCATTCCACAAGAGTCCAAGCGTCTTCCACAGCCTTTGCGGCCCAGGTGCCCATCGTGGAGATTTGCAGGGCAGCTACCTGGTCGTCGGTGCACACCTTTGCAAACCACTATGCCATCATGCAGCACGCCAGGGAGGATGCTGCTGTGGGCGGGGCTGTGTTGCAGTCCATCTCTCGGTAGGCTCTGACCCCGCCTCCTGGGGGTTAGCTTTGGAGTCACCTAAGTGGAATGGATGTGAGCACGCGCTGAAAGAAAAAATGGTTACTTACTTTCATAACTGTTGTTCTTCGAGATGTGTTGCTCATGTCCATTGCACATCCCACCCGCCTCCCCTGCGTCGGAGCGTTCTGGCAAGAAGGAACTGAGGGGGGTGGAGGGCCAGTGGGGGTATATATGCACCGGTATAGTGGCACCACTCCAGGGGGCTCCCTGGCTGGCCCGACGGGTACCGCTAAGGGAAAACGCTCTGACAATCTGTGCACGCGTTGCGTGCACACCTAAGTGCAACGGACATGAGCAACGCATCTTGAAGAACAACAGTTACGAAAGTAAGTAACTTTTTTTTTTATTTAACAAAATACTAAACTTAGAAAGCAAACACAAAATCCGGTTGTCACAAACGAAGCCTGGCGTGAGGCCAGAACCCAAAATAGGAATGGTTTAAACAGTCCTACCACTGTCTCGATGTCTGGAGAAGAGAGGTAGGTGAACATCTTCAGGCTGAGGAAAAGGAACAAGCAGAGACGGGACGGAGTTGCAGAGACCCGGGTAAGTGGACAGTCTTCTTTCTTCTGGTCGTCTTTCTTCCTTTTTTCTATACTTGACATGCCGTCCTGCGTGCGGTGTGCGGACCGGAGGACGAGATGGTGTGTATGCATGTTTGTATGACTGGCCCTGCTGCAGCCTCCTAACTAAAAGAAATAAACCCTGTGCTAGACGTCGTTACGGCTGTGAAACTGGATTGTTGCACCACAAAGGGCTGTGAGCAACCAGGCTGACTTCTGCCAAGACGGCCTACAAAGCCAAAAGAGCCTGCTAGCTGTCGCCCTAGCACCGCTGGGTTGTGCTGATGGCACGTGCACACAGAGCCCGGAGGGGCGGGTGAACTCCCCTTAAGAGCCCTCTGGTTACCGGGCAGATTAGAGTCATGTGACCCATTTTTCCTGCCTTTTCTCTTTTTCCTGCTCTTTTTTGGCCACCATCTTAAAGAAGAAAACAAAATGGGGGACATAAAAAAAAACCTGGTGCCCTTCCCCCAACATATCCCCTCCTTGGCAACCTGGTACCTTGGCACCATAGTTGCCACATTAACATTTACACAGAAGGAGGCTATAACAATTACAAATTAAACAAGATGATAACAAATGGGTGCAATAAGATGTACCATGCGTTACTCATCTCTGAAGGGCTGGCAAACAGATTCTCACCAATGGGCAAATTTAGAGAATTAGATGCTTCAGGGGGTAGCCGAGTTAGTCTGTGCAGGATAAACTTAAAAACCAACAAATGGTCTGGTAGCACTTTATAGATTAACAAAACATGTAGATGGGATATGTTAACAAAACATGTAGATAGCTTTCATGGGCACAGCCCACTTCTTCAGATGACCGGAGTTTTGAGTTTAGGATGTCCAGACCCAAAATAAATGGGGGGGGGGGGCGGGAAACAAGGAGCAGAGGGTATGAAAATATCAAAGGGAAAAACAAGTAGGAAGAACTGGTTTAGAGCACTCTTATCAGGATTTTCTCAATTTGAGTGGTGGAGTGATGCACTGTTATCATGATGCTCTGTCCCTGCTTTACAAGCGCCTGAATATGCTGTTTCAATTCCAGATGCTTCACCGATTGCCTTAATACACTCAGGTTAGCTCCCAAATTCATGGGTTCTACATGGTCATATAAATCATAAGTGAGCCTTATATCCCTGGCATTCAATTTCTGCAAAATAAACTTAATGTCACAACCCTCCAGAAATAGCACAAAACATAGGCACAAATTAATGTGAGGATCATTAACAATAGGATAAAAGAAATTAACCATAAACTGGTTACAAGTACTCCTGATGCATACACAATGATTGTTGATTATAACCACCTCCGACTGAGATGTATTTCTTGGTTGCATATGGTAATGGCATCTTCCCTCATCTGTACTCAGGCATGTGTGTGGCCCCCCTATAGACTTCAGTTGGACACACATATCCAATATTTACCTCCCATACACATGGGCTATGTCTACACTGCCCCCGTTTTGCACAAAAAATATGCAGATGACGCAAAGCACCTCATTTGCATAATTAATGAGGCTCCGGTTTTGTGCAAGAGGCTTTTGCACAAGAGCCGTTCTTCCTGCAAAAAATGCGGAAGAATGGCTCTTGCACAAGAAGGGGTTTTTTGTGCAAAAAGGAGCCGTGTAGATGGCTCCTTTTTGCGCAAAGGCCTCTTGCGCAAAAATGGAGCTCAATTATACAAATGAGGCACGGTGATATTCCACGCTTGCCTCATTTGCATATTTATTGCGCAAAATGGGGCAGTGTAGACATAGCCATGGAGATGGATCAATTCTGTAACTTTCTCCCTGATCCTCTATTACCCAATTTGGTATATCTATGGATGTTAATACAGCATGGTTGACATTCATACCTAGAGGGATTAAAGGATATATCCACTCAATTACCACATCAGTGATCAAGTATCAGAGGGGTAGCCGTGTTAGTCTGAATCTGCAAAAGCAGCGAGGAGTCCTGTGGCACCTTATAGACTAACAGAAGTGTTGGAGCATAAGCTTTCGTGGGCAAAGACCCACTTCGTCAGATGCATCAGTGATGGTGAGGATGTAGGTACTGACCTTATGACTGTCGGGATCATAATCAAAACTTAGCATTTTCCACAATGTATGGTAGTCTCTTTCAAAAGGTGTTACATCTTTTAATAACATGTTTTTAATCTCTATGGGTGCGTCTAAACTACATGGCTCCGTCGACTCGACAAAAGGAAATGAAGCGGTGATTTAAATAATCGCCGCTTCATTTAAATCAAAATGGCCGCCGCGCTGTGCCGATCAGCTGTTTGTCGGCACAGCGCAGCAGTCTAGACGGGGATCTGCTGACCCCAGAACCCCTCGTCGGCAGATCCTGTAAGCCTCGTTTCACGGAGCCAATTTTCTCCAACGAGACGGAGTTCCAATATTCTCTGCCTTACCGACACTCCAACTAGTTATTAGCCATTAATTGTTGTTAGTGTTATTCTTCTTATATAGTTAATAGTTAATTGTAGTTTAAAAATTTTTTATTTTCATCATGCCCTGCTGTCCGGGTTTTAAACGGTGCGCCTCTTGCAGAGATGCAATCCCAATTTCTGACGGTCCCTCGCAATGCATCAGATGTTTAGGAGAGCAGCATTCATCGCAAAATTGTCCCCACTTTGCCAAATTCAAGGCCAGGACTCGGAGGGACAGGGACCTTCGCCTAAAACTGATCCTGCTGGAGAAAAAAGCACACCTTGCTTCGGATCTGGGAAGGCAGCCCAGGGAGGTACGCTCACCCCCAGGCTCCCCTCAGGGCAAGAAGGCCCCAAAGAAGAGGAATTTCTCTGTGCCTCATGGTCAGCCCTCCTCCAGAAAACGGTCTCCGCCCAAACCATCAGCACAGAGGTCCCGCTTCAGTGCTTATGACGCGCTGGGTACCTCAGGTGTTCAGGCACCGACGGCAAGGGGCCTAAACACCGCCTTGAGAGCATACCGGTACAGAGTACGGTACCGTCATCTACATCGGTACAATCTTACGCATCAACGGTACCGATTACTTGAGCAGTACCGATAGCTACGGCACCAACATCACTATCGGCACCTCGCCTGATAGCACCGAGCAGAGCAGCGGCACCAGTCGTATGCTCGGTACCGCCAACATACCAGCGATCTATTCCATCAGTGCCCAACACACCGTCGTCATCGTACAGTCATGCACTACAAACCCCGGCCCCGATCCTTGTGGCACTGTTGCCGTACATGCGAAATGCTGACTTAGCAGTCACATCTGCGCCTTAGGCACCGCTTTTCGGAACGGATGCTTCGCTGGTACCGGTGACATCACATGCTCTTTCCCCGGTGCCGTCGCAGTTCTCCAGCGATGATGACGAAGGGGTACAAGCCTCTTTCTCTCCGCACCGCAGCCCTCCAATGCAATATTACAAGCCCCAATATGACCCAAGGGCGATTACCCCTGGTATGGGCACCACTGGATGCCCTCTGTTACCGCATCCTGGACAATGGCCATATTGGAGTCCCTGGGGCTCATACAGGAGACATCACAGCCTGTAACCGAGCGCTTACAAACACGCTGCTTCCCTTATACCACGCACAACCTCATTGATGCAGCAGTTGGAACCTCAGGTGCCCCAACCAACGGAGGAGTCACCTCCGGATACATCACCACCTACCAACTCATCTTTGTTACCGGATGAGGCCGTGATGCCGCCTCCTGTCAGCCGCGGATGACTTCAAGCACTTTAACGAACTCTTTAAGAGAGTTGCGGCTGAGCTCAAAATCGCCATGGAAGAAGTGGCGCGACCCCAGCATGAGCTCACCGATATACTCCAGGTTGCTTCATCCTACAAAATTGTTCTCCCCATCAATCCTGCTATTTTGGATCCGGCCAATGCAATTTGGCAAACTCCTGCATCGATTCCACCTACGTGCAGATACGCAGGCCAGAAATACTATGTTTCCTCCAATACCTCGGAATTTCTCTTTACTCATCCCACACCGAACTCTCTAGGGGTGGAAGCTGCACACCAATGGGCAAAACAACATCACTTTCGCACCACTCCACCAGACAAGGACATGAAGAGGCTTGACCTATTCGGGCATAAGATATATACTTCTGCAACTATACAGTTCAGAATTTCAAACTATTCAGCTTTGCTAGCGAACTATGACTTTCGCAGTTATTCCAAAATCATGGAGTTTGCTGATGACATTCCTGAGGCGAAGAGATCTCAATTCGCCACCATATTTTCGGAGGGGCACGACATTTCCCGAGCTGCCCTCCAGGCAGCACTTGACGCCGCTGACACTACTGCTAGAACCACGGCCACCGCCATTGTGATGTGTAGAGCCTTTTGGTTCTCCCCGGCCATGTTACCATGTGAGATCCAATTCACAGTAGAAGACCTGCCATGTGATCAAGAAAAACTATTTGCAGCTAAGACCAACAAAGTCCTCAACACTGCGAAGGACTCCGTGCCACTCTCGCCACACTAGGCATACATACGCCTGCCAGTAGGTGGAGACAATACCGGTATCAGCCCTATCAGCGGCCATGCTACCCGGCCTATCTCAACCAATGGCAGGATAAGAATCCTAACAGAAACCAAACCCGGCCTCAGAGGCATAGACAGTCTTCGGGCTTGGCCCCTCAACCACTATCGGCCAACAAGCAAATTTGAACGCTTGGTGGAGGGCCTCAAAACCCCCCTACAAATTTCAATGCTGAGAAGGACCACACAAACCTTTCAAAATCGGCTTCACGCATTCTGCCACCAATGGGCTTACATCATCTCAGACAGATGGGTGCTCGACATTATTCTGTCTGGTTACACCATCCCATTCCTCTCCAAGCCTCCTGTCCATCCTACCCCATCCCTCTTCAGGGACCTCTCTCACGCCCTGCTACAATAAGAGATGCTTCATCGATTAGATATAGGAGCCATAGAACTGGTTCCACAAGAGCACAGAGGCAGGGGCTTCTGTTCTCACTACTTTCTAATTCAAAAGAAATCAGGAGACTGGAGGCCGATTCTGGATCTACGCAAACTGAACAAATTTGTCAAGATGCAACACTTTTGCATGGTCACTCTATCCACCATTATCCTGGCATTGCAACGAGGTGATTGGTTTTCAGCCCTAGACCTCCAGGATACATACTTACATGTCCTGATTCACCCTGCCCACAGAAAATTTTTGAGATTCATGGTAGGCCAGGACCACTACCAATCATAGAACTGGAAGAGACCTCAGAAGGTCATCAAGTCCAGCCCCCCTGCTCTAGGCAGGACCAATCCCAATTAAATCAACCCAGCCACAGCTTTGTCAAGCCGAGACTTAAACACCTCTAGGGATGGAGACTCCACTACTTCCCTAGGTAACCCATTCCAGTGCTTCACTACCCTCCTAGTGAAATAATTTTTCCTAATATCCAACTTGGACCTCTCCCACCACAACTTGAGACCATTGCTCCTTGTTCTGCCATCTGTCACTACTGAGAACAGCCTCTCTCCATCCTCTTTGGAACCTCCCTTCAGGAAGTTGAAGGCTGCTATCAAATCCCCCCTCACTCTTCTCTTCTGCAGACTAAACAAACCCAAATCCCTCAGTCGCTCCTCATAGGTCATGTGCTCCAGCCCCCTAATCATTTTGGTTGCCCTCCGCTGGACCCTCTCCAATGTGTCCACATCCTTTTTGTAGTGGGGGGCCCAGAACTGGACACAGTACTTCAGATGTGGCCTCACCAAAGCCGAATAAAGGGGGAATAATATCATCTCTGGATCTGCTGGCAATGCTCCTCCTAATGCACCCTAATATGCCATTAGCCTTCTTGGCTACAAGGGCACACTGTTGACTCATATCCAGCTTCTCATCCACTGTAACCCCCAGGTCCTTTTCTGCAGAATTACTACTCTAGCTGGTTGGTCCCCAGCCTGTAACACTGCTTGGGATTCTTCCGTCCCAAGTGCAGGACTCTGCACTTGTCCTTGTTGAACCTCATCAGATTTCTTGTGGCCCAATCCTCCAATTTGTCTAAGTCACTCTGGACCCTATCTCTGCCCTCCAGCGTATCTACCTCTCCCCCCTAGCTTAGTGTCATCTGCAAACTTGCTGAGGGTGCAATCCATCCCTTCATCTAGGTCATTAATAAAGATATTGAACAAAACCGGTCCTAGAACCGAACCTTGGGGCACTCCGCTAGAAACCGACCGCCATCCTGACATCGAGCCGTTGATAACTACCCACTGGGCGCAGCCTTCTGGCCAGCTTTCTATCCATCTTACCGTCCATTTTTCCAATCCACATTCCCTTAACTTGCTAGCAAGAATATTGTGGGAGACCGTATCAAAAGCCTTGCTAAAGTCAAGGTATATCACATCCACTGACTTCCCCATATCCACAGAGCCAGTTACCTCATCATAGAAGCTAATCAGATTGGTCAGGCACGACTTGCCCTTTGTGAATCCATGCTGACTATTCCTGATCACTTTCCTCTCTTCCAAGTGCCTCAAAATGGATTCCTTAAGGATCCCTTCCATGATTTTTCCAGGAACTGAGGTAAGACTGACCGGCCTATAGTTCCCTGGATCGTCCTTCTTCCCCTTTTTGAAGATGGGCACTACATTTGCCTTTTCCCAATCATCCGGGATCTCTCCCGATCTCCACAACTTTTCAAAGATAATGGCCAAAGGCTCCTCAATGACATTTGCCAACTCCCCTCAGTACCCTCGGATGCATTAAGTCCGGACCCATGGATTTGTGTATGTTTAGCTTTTCTAAATAGTTCCTAACCTGTTCTTTACCCACCAAGGGCTGTCCATCTTCATCCCATCTTGCGTCACTTAGCACATTAGTCCGGGAGCCGACCTTGTGCGTGAATACAGAGGCAAAGAAAGCATTGAGTACTTCAGCTTTCCCCACATCATCTGTCACTAGGTTACCTCCTTCATCCCGTAGGGGCCCCACACCCTGTCCTGATCACCACCTTCTTGTTAACATGCCTGTAGAAACCTTTCTTGTTATCCTTCACATCCTTTGCCAGTCGCAATTCCAATTGCGCTTTCGCCTTCCTGATAACCCCCCCCGGCATTCTCGAGCTATACATTTAAACCCCTCCCCTGGTCATTTGTCCAAGTTTCCACTTTTTGTAAGCTTCCTTTTTGTGCTCAGGTTCACCAAGGATTTCCCCTGTAAGCCAATCCAGTCTCCTACCATGTTTGCCTCTCTTGCTACGCATCGGGATGGTTTCTTTCTGTGCCTCCAATAAGGCTTCTTTAAAATACTGCCAGCTGTCCTGGACTCCTTTCCCCTTCATGTTAGCATCCCAGGGGATTCTGCCCATCAGGTCTCTGAGGGAGTCAAAATCTGCTTTTTTGAAGTCCAAGGTGTGTATTTTACTACTCTCTTTTCTTCCTTTGGTCAAGATCCTGAAATCTACCAATTCATGATCACTGCTTCCAGGTTGTCACCCACCTCTCCCTATTAGTTCCTCCTGTTTGTGAGCAGAAGGTCAAGCTGCACAGGGCCCTGGTCGGATCCTTCAGCACTTGTACCAAGAAGTTATCCCCAACATTCTCCAAAAACTTCCTGGATTGCCTGTGTACTGCCGTATTGGTCTCCCAACAGATGTCGGGGTGATTAAAGTCCCCCACGAGAACCAGGGCCTGCAATCTGGAAGCTTCTCTCAGTTGTCTGAAGAAAGCCTCATTTACGTCATCCACCTGATTCGGTGGCCTGTAGTAGACACCAACCACAACATCACCGCTGTTGTTTGCACCTCTAAACTTAACCCATAGACTCTCAACAGGTTTTTCTCCCTCTATATACTGGAGTTCTGAGCAATCACAGTGCTCTCTTCTGTGTAGTGCAACTCCTCCTCCTTTACTCCCCTGCCTGTTCTTCCTGAACAGTCTATACCCTTCCGTGACAACGCTCCAGTCATTCGAGTCATCCCACCAAGTCTCTGTTATCCCAATTAAATCCTATTTCTTGGAGTGGGCCAGGGCCTCCAATTCTTTCTGTTTGTTTCCCAGGCTTCTCGCATTAGTGTACAAACACCTCAGATAACCAATTGATCGCCCTATCTTCTCCATTCGAATCAGGAGTTCTCCTTTCTTGCTCGTTCCTCTTTTGCATTCCTTCCCGGTATCTGACTTTCCCACTCCCCTCAGGGTTTTGGTCACCGTCCCCCGACGAACCTAGTTTAAAGCTCTCCTCACTAGGTTTGCAAGCCTGCCCGCGAAGATGCTCCTTCCTCTCTTGGTTAGGTGGATCCCATCTCTTCCTAACAATCCTTGTGCCCGGAACAGCGTCCCCATGGTCGAAGAAACCAAAGCCCTCTCTGCGACACCACCTGCGCAACCACGCATTTACTTCCTCAATTTGATGATCCCTGCCCAGTCCTTTCCCTTCAACAGGGAGGATGGACAAGAACACCACTTGCGCTCCAAATGCTTTGATCCTTCTTCCCAGCGCTACATAATCTGCAGTAACCCGCTCAAGGTCATTCTTGGCCATATTGTTAGTTCCTACGTGGAGAAGCAGGAAGGGGTAGCGATCCGAAGGTTTGATCAGTTTTGTAAGCCTGTGTCACATCCTGAATTCGAGCTCCCGGTAAGCAGCACACCTCTCAAGATTCCAGGTCTGGACGGCAGATGGATGGCTCAGTCCCTCTTAGGAGGTAGTCCCCGACCACCACCACCCGTCGTCCTACCCTTTGGTCTGTCCGCGGCCCCTCAGATTTTCTCCAAGGTACTCGCCGTAGTCACAGCGCATATTCGCTTTATGGGAATAATCATGTTCCCCTATCTCGACGACTGCCTTCTCAAGGCGTTGTCACAGACGGAATGAGCACGCATGACAGCAATGACCATGCAGTGCTTTCAAAATTTAGGCCTTCGAATAAACTGGGAAAAGTCTTCCATTCACCCTTGCCAGAACATAGAATTCATCGGGCCCACCTAGATTCCACGACGGCCTATCTACCTCGTGAAAGATTCCTCATCATTCAGACTCTGGCCACAATGATCGACCTCGCCTCTCACACCATATCCAAGGATTGTCTGCAACTTCTTGGCCACAGGCCGGCCACAACATTTGTAGTACTGCATGCCAGACTTCACATGCGCTGCCTACAAGTTTGGTTTTCCAGAGCATACAAGTCTCAGAAACACCCCATGTCACTCTCACTCACAATACCGCATGAGGTCAAAACTTCGCTCCTTTGGTGGACCAGACCAGCCAGTCGTTGCATGGGTGTCCCATTTCTTCAGCTTTTCCCCTTGTGCACGATTACAACAGATGCTTCCCTCACCGGATGGGGTGCTCACTTCCGAGATCAGACTGCCCAAGGCCTCTGGTCAACTCCAGCGATGTCTTCACACCTAAATCTATTAGAATTGCGCGCTGTACACAACGCTTGCAGACATTTCCTGCCTTCGATTGCCAACAAATGTGTTCGTGTCCTCACGGACAACATTGCCTGTGTTCTATGTCAACAGACAGGGCAGGACCTTTGCACTGAAGCCATAAAGCTGTGGAATTTTTGTATCAGCCACAACATCCACCCCTCTGCAGTTCACATACCAGGTATCTCCAACGTGGCGGAGGATGATCTCAGCAGACACTTTCCCCAACATCATGAATGGGTGCTCGACCTCTTGATAGCATGCTCCCTCTTTTTCACAAATGGGGCCGACCATCAATAGATCTATTTGCAATACCGCACAATACCAAATGCACTCAGTTTTGCTCAAGAGTGGGCATAGGGACAGGAGCTCTCGGGGATGCCTTCCTCATCCAATGGAATCACTACCTCGCTTCCCCCCCCCCCCCGCATACCACTTCTGGCCAAGGTCGTTCAGAAAATCAGGAAGGACGGCTCCACAGTCAGCCCCTGCCTGGCCGAGACAGCTGTGGTATCCCTTCCTGCTCAGGATGTGGATTCACACACCTATCAATCTCCCCTCTCCAACACAATCTAATCACTCTGGGGCAGACAACCCAAACCTACCCAGATCTACGCAAGCTACACCTAACAGCATGGCTCCTATGTGGCTCTCCCACTTAGAACTAGGCCTACCGGAACAGGTTTGAATAATCCTCATCCACAGCCATTAGGACTCCACCCGCCGCCTGCACTTACAAGTGGAAGCAATTCTCAGTATGGTGTACATCGAAGGGCAGGACCCAACGTCAGCACCCCAACATCCTTGATTATCTACTCATCTTAAAGCAATCATTGTTCTCATTTAGCTCTATCAAGGTACACCTAGCCATTACAGCCTTCCACTGCAAAATTGACTGCCTCTCCGTGTTTACTCACCCAATCACCAAAAGGTTTCTCAAAGGATTGCATCTTTTACATCTTGATGATATACAACTAGTGCCTGCCTGGGATCTCGGGCTAGTATTGCGAGCCCTGGCCAGGCTGCCTTTTGAGCCCCTCATCTCCTGTTTCTTTTCGCACCTCTCCCTCAAAGTTGCATTCCTGGTTGCCGTCATGTCGGCCCGCCACGTTGGAGACATAGCGGCACTCGTGGCTGACCCACCCTTTACAGTATTTCACTGTGATAGGGTTACCCTTTGCACACATCCAGAATACTTACCAAAGGTTCCTTCATCGTTCCATATAAATGAACCTGTAAACCTACCTCTATCCTTCCCAAAGCCACACACAAATGCATTCGAGTCTGCCATGCACACCCTCGATGTTCGACAAGTGTTATCTCTTTATCTAGAAAGAACTAGGCCCTTCAGACAATCACCTCGCCTATTCCTCGCATTCGCCGATTGAGTTAAGGGACAACAGAGGCTGTCGAAATGCATTACAGACTGTATAAAAATCGCTTACACACTCAAGGGCCTATAGCCACCATTATGCTTGACAGCTCATTCCACCAGGGCCATATCCGCGCCTACTGTGTACCCACGCAACGTGCCACTAACGAACATTTGCAAGGCAGCCACCTGGGCATCACAACTTACCTTTGCCAAGCACTATGCACTATGCTACGCGGTCAACACTGCAGTGGGCTCTGCAGTATTATCTGCTTACCGTAACCTTCCAAGCCCCAGCCACTAAGGGGCGAAACTACTTGTTAATCATAAGAGTGGAGCACCCACGGTGGCCTCTCAAGAAGAAACAAAGGTTACTCACCTTGTGCAGTAACTGGAGTTCTTCAAGATGGTGTCCCCGTGGATGCTCCGTGACCTACCCTCCTCCCCTCTGCTTCGGACCTGGGGGCTTCCGGGGTAGAGAAGGAACTGGAGGGATCGGGCCGCGCAATTGCGAAGCAGCACAGCTTCACAGGTGATTAATCAGTCCTGCCCAGTCAGGTCCGAGGCAAGGAGCCCTGAACCTCTGACTGGGCAGGGCTGATTAATCACCTGTGAAACTGTACTGCTGCTCAGCTTAGAGAGAACACTGCCGAGGCGTCTTCCCCCGAGACCTCTGAGAGCTGCCGGAGTTCTACCAGGAACTTCTCCAATCCTGGAAGCTGTTCGTGGTGTCCAGGTCTGTTGTGGCCACTGAGGCGGCAGATCGCCTGCGGAGACCCTCCTCCACAATCCAGCCTTGCATGTGCAGGTGGCGGAGTCTCCCTTGGTGTGCCAGAGGTTGGTCCTGGCAGAAACTGTTGCACTTCCTGAGACCCACTGAGGAACAAACCTGGACAAAGGGTGGGTTGGAGCAGTATTGCTTTTGGGGTTGTTTATTGGTACAGATTCTTAAGGGTAAGGTGACACAGACACAGACACACACTTTGGAGGCAGGCTGCAAGTGCGTTGTAGATTGTTTCCGATTTCACAGGCAGCTGGAGCTGGCCAGGCGTCAGCTTCTTCGAGACTCTGCTATGAGGTTCCCTGGGAGATCACTTCGGATGTTCGGGCGGCTTTACTTTCTCTGGGCCGGTCCCAGGTTTCTGCTGTACTCTTACATCTTGTCCGAGAGAGAGAGTTTTTCTGGCCGCTCATCTGTTGATCTATGCACTTTGCAGGGTCCTTGTTTGCCTTGAAAGGTTACAGATCCTAAACTGCCGTTGACTGGGTATTCCTCATTCACACTTTGACACTCATTCCATAGGCTACATACATATTCATAAGCATATATTAAGCTAAATGGTTTCTAACCAAAGTCTGGCCTTTGACGTAACAACAAAATAAACCTAACATAAATGGTATGAAACCTTCAGAGGGGTAGCCGAGTTAGTCTGTAACAGGAAAAACTTAAAAAACAGCAAATAGTCTTAGTAGCACCTTTAAAGACTAACAATACCATCTACATAAATGGTATGGGTTAACATAAGAAGACATAGTAAAAAGCTAACATAAATCGTATTGCTTGACACCTAACATAAATTGTAGCTAAGAGAGCCAGGGTCAAGGGAAGGGGGAAAGCAGAGGGTTATGTTCAGCTAGCTAGATGCCACTGGGCAGGGGTCATGTCCGGCTGGCTACAGAAACCACCAGGGTCGGAGACCTCCTGGACTACAACAGGGGCGACTGGGTGGATCCACGAGTGCTCACTCAGCGCATGGGTCTCTCCACCCTCCGAACCGCCCCCTGCGCGTACTCTAGGAGGTGAAGGTGGCTTTGTCGCAACCCGCTCTCGATTTCTTGCAGCAAGCCCTGTGAGAGGGCACGCCCCCCCCAACTGTAAGCTCTCCTGCCCTTTTTCTTGGATCCAGGATCTGCAGCCGGTCTGCTTTCTAACAGTGCCCAGGGACAAACTGTACACGCTCGTGCTCCACACGCTGCATTTCCTCACCCTCGTGTCCTGCCCCTATACCAAATGGTGGGACTACCTAACACTTGTCGAGGGTGAGGAACCCCGGTGGGCCAGTGTGTACTCCACCCTGATCCCATTGGGCACATCAGTTGGTGGCTCCTCCACAGAGCTGTGAGCATGGGCGTTCACCCTTGTCCCCGATGCCTGCCCCTTCTGCGACATGAGGGAAAACCTGGCGCATGCCTACCTTGAATGTGCCAGGTTGCAGCCCCTTTTCTGGCTTCTCCAGAACCTCCTGCTAAGGTTCCGACTGCAGTTTTCTCCATACTTTGTCCTTTATGCACACTCCATCTGTGGCCCCAAAAATCAGGAGACCTCCTCGTTTAACCTTCTCCTGGCCCTAGTGAAAGCTGCCATCTATAATACCAGGAGGATGATGCTGGATGAGGAGGTGCTCTGCGACTGTGGGGCCTACTTCCGTTCCTCCCTAGTCACGCGTATCCATGTAGAGTTTCTCTGGGCGTATCCACTGGCTCCCTGGACAGCTTTGAGGAGCAGTGGGCGCTGTCTGGGGTTCGCTGCTCAGTGTCCCCTTCCGGTTCCTTCATTTTAACCTATGATCCACACCCCTACCCTGTTATTCATCATTTGTCCCTAGTGATCAATTGAATTCCGGGCCCAGTGGTCCTGGGTGGGCTTGTGCCCGTCCATCTCCTGTAATTCAAATAGTGCCTCAGTACAAGGAGGGTGGGGTTGCTGCTCCTGTTCCCTTCCCCCCTGTACTGTTGCTGCTGCTGCTGCCGCCCTTCCCCCCCCCCCCCCCACCGGTTGGAGCGCTCCCTGTTCTGCCCTCCTTGTGGCCGCCTGCCTGCCTACACCTGGCTGCTGGATGTCTCTGCGCACAACTGCTGCTGCTCATCACTGCTTCAGCTGTTCCTGGCATACTGGCCTGCCCCCGCCCAGAGGAGAGGTGGAGAAGACACCACCACCAGCACCCATTGCCTAGGTGTCCCCACCGGTTGGCTGCCACTCGCCTGCTGCTTGCTAACACCACCTGCACCCCATCGAGGAGGAAGAAGAGGAGGAACCTACCTGTGCTCCCCAGGGTGGTGGTAAATTGAGTTGCTGCAAGGGTGGCTGGGCAAGAAGCTTGGAGCCCTCTTCACAGTCCAACTGCCCCCCCCCTTCTACTGCCACCACTCACACTTCTTCCTCCACCAATCCTCTTTTACCACCTGCACCTGCTTTCACCCCTTGGTAAGGCTAGTGACTGTGCCCCTGTGATGGGGTGGACTAAGTCCCGATGCCCCCCTACAGAAGGCTGGAGGCCTTGCCACACCCCACCCCAGCAAGAGGAGCGGAAGAGAGGTCCTCCAGGCAGGATAGAGTAGCTACCCCTGCGGCGGCCAATCAAGGCCCAGCAGGCCAGTATAAAAGAAGCTGCTGGGTTAGGGCCTGGCAGTTCCTCACAGGAGCTCGACCCAGACCGAGCTACATACTAACTGGGAGACTAGCGGCACCGTGCACAGCTCTGAGTGCAAGCTGAACTTTAGGCCTGGGTGAGGCCCAGGTTGTGGCCGAAGACTGGCCACAAGCTGACTACAAAAGTTAATAGCACCTTGGACAGGGTCTATTAACAACCCAGCCTCAGAACCCTGAGACGACCAGACGGAGCAGCACCCTGGGGAAGTAGCCCAGGGAACAAGGAAGTAGCAGATAGCGGAAACTCATAGCAGGCACCTGCTTCTTATAGGGTCCCTGCGCCAGGACCCAGAGGAGTGGGCAGGCCTGGGTCCCCTCCAACCCAGCAACAGCCACAGCAAGGGGGCAAGAAGAAGCTTGGTCCCAGCTCATATACCAATGTTTTCTTTGCCACAGATGGCCAGGCAGGGAACTGACCAGACACTCCTCAGCCACAGAAAGGGGCTCACAAGCCCACTTTCCACCTGGGCCTGGTTTCCTGCAGCAGTGGGTGAGAGACTAACCCCATAAGCACTTGTGGGTGCACTCCTTGGACTTAGCCCTCCTCCCTCCCTCGGCTGCATTTGGTTGTGGGGCCTACCCTTGCGTTGCACCCTCACCACAGCAGCTTGCCTCCCTCCTTGCTGCCTACCCCACCCTGATAACCCAGTTTGTTTTCTCCCTCCCTCCCTCCCTCCCTGAGAGTTAGTTTGCCTGCCCTGCCCTGCCCCTGGCCCGGGTTAGTTTGCTGTGGTGCTTGCCCTGCCCTCCTAGTAGTTGCCTTCCCCAGTGCTCTGCCAGCCCCACCCTCCTATCACTTGTTTGCTCCTTCCCCAGGTTCTCATTAGTCTCCTGCCTACTGCTCTGTGCACCCTGGTCCCCTCCTGAGTGCTTGTGTTCCCTCCCACCTTTTAGTTAGTGACCGCCCCATTCACTGCACCCCCTTCATGTTGTCATAGTTTCCCTTGCCCCAGTGCAGCTGGAGGAGCCAGCATCCCCGCTCTGCACCTGTAACCTTGCCCCCTGGCCTGTCCCACTATAGCGCCCTCTTCCTCTGCCTCTAGCCTAGCAGGGAGGAGTGGTTGCTGCTTCCTTTTCCTCAGTTGCGCCCCTTAAGTGTCCTCCCCTGCCTTACTTCAAGGGGGAGGAGTGGCTAGCTTGCCCCCTCCCTTCCACCTCAGCCCTTCCCTTCCATAGATGCCCTCCTCCCCTACCTGCTGCTTGGTAGTGTTTGCCTCTCCTGTGATGGAGGAGGTTCCTGCCCCTTCCCCCGTCCCCACTGGCTCCTCATTCCCCCTGTTGCCACCGGCCCTGAAGACCTCTGCAGCTGACCTCCCGACCCCGGTCAGGACTCAGTTGCTGCCATGACCAACGCTCCCTCCGACTCTGGAGGAGCCTACACCTCGGCTGGTAAAAAGTGCCAGGGGAAAAAGGGCAAAGGCCCGGGCCGGAAGGCTAAACTTCCCACGGCCGAGGCCGCCATGCCTGCTGCGGCCCCGACACCTGCCACAGCCCCTCTTTCCCCTGCTGTTCCCCCCACCAGCTCTGGGGGCATTCCACCTGCAAACCTCCAAGAGCATATCTGCCACTCCCAGCTCCATCTCTGGTGGCCAGGGCCCCTTCCTCACTTTGACCAGGAAGCACGGCATCCGCTGTCTCCTAGTCCTCTCCTTGCCCCCCGTAGAAACATACGTGCAGGCTTTGGCGTGGGTGGTGCGGTCCTCAGCTGTGACAGCGGCCTCCAAAATGTATGGAAAATAGTGGTGTTCATCTTTGAGAAGGCCCCATGGGTACTCCACTCGGGTGCTGTGTCCAGCGCGCACGCGCTGTGGTGCCCTCTCGTGCCGTTAGTGTCCGTTAGGCACAGCGTGGCCCCTCAGTTCCTTCTCTACTGTCCTTGGCAGCAGACGGAGCTTCTCTCCTTTCCACTGTTTCTACAGAAAAATGACAAAAAAATCGGTTATTTCTCCTTAGTTTCCTCACATTTCCAAGTTTTAAGACACCCCCACCTGACCCTATAACAAACAAACAAACAAAAATTCTGTCATCGGCCCACTGCTTTTCGCCACGCCTGATGCTGGGATCTCCTGGCTTCAAGAGGTGTGAGTTGTGCTGGGATGCTATGCCCGTCTGTGATGGGCAATCTGTGTGCATAAAGTGTCTCGGAGAATCTCACCAGACACAAAAGTGTCCTCATTGCTCTAAATTGACAGCCAGAGCACGCCGCAACCGCACCAACAGGTTAAACACCTTCCTCTACGAAAGGTCGCTCCAACCACCTTCTGAGGACACTCCACCTGCCTCAAAGCCAACTTCTGAGCCGAAAGGTATGGACAAAACACATCCCTCTACCTCTTCTGGCACATCTCTCTCGAAAACGAGACTGTCTCCAGCCCGATCCTTACCCTCGGTGCTGATGGCCTCGAGGGTCAGCACCACAGACAGGCCCAGCACACCAGGCATGGCACTGTCCAAGATTCCGGCACCGCATAAGAGGGCGCAGTTGGAGCCCAAACAAAAACAAGCGGAACCGACAGCACCGCTGAGCCAGCATAAGCACCGCTTGGCACCGCCAAATCGTTGCCACTGGCCTCGCACCTAAGAGACCCTGTACCGAGATGCCGCCTCCTGACCAATCGGTCCTGCCTTCACCAATGGCACTGACTAACATGTGTACCTCGGTACCATCCCAGGAGCCATCTATGACATAAGTCTCCTATCAGGAGCGGTCCTTCACCGGCACCATTATCTCCAGGTTCCTCCATACAATCGGTGCACTCACGCAGATCACCGAATCTGTCTCACTCCCCAAGTGAAGTCGGCACCGAGCCACACAGACACTTTTCTTCCCAGCATTCTAGCCCAGCACAGAGAGCTCCATCCTGGGACACTGGACCTATTACATACGCATATCCACCACCACCCTGGTATGCGCATCATTACACATACCCGCCGCCCCCTTACCCTGGTCAATGGCAATCATGGGAGTCACGTCCTCATAGGAAGAGCTATCATACCGCACCTTCCACAACATCCAGAGAATCACCTCGTTCTCCCCAACCCGCGACATCTATAACAGCACCTAACTCCCCTATCGAGACTGAGATGGAGGACTCTTTGTCTGAGGGCGAAGACAGGTCCCCTGTGCATAATTCTTTGTCCTTATTTACTTGTTCCCATAATACAAGAACTAGGGGCCACCAAATGAAACTAATGGGCAGCAGGTTTAAAACAAATAAAAGGAAGTTCTTCTTCACACAGCGCATAGTCAATCTGTGGAACTCCTTACCTGAGGAGGTTGTGAAGGCTAGGACTATAACAGGGTTTAAAAGAGAACTAGACAAAGTCATGGAGGTTAAGTCCATTAATGGCTATTAGCCAGTATGGGTAAGGAATGGTGTCCCTAGCTTCTGTTTGTCAGAGGGTGGAGATGGATGGCAGGAGAGAGATCGCTTGATTAGTACCTGTTCAGTTCACTCCCTCCGGGACACCTGGCATTGGCCACTGTCGGCAGACAGGGTACTGGGCTGGATGGACCTTTGGTCTGACCCAGTATGGCCATTCTTATGTTCTTATGTCCTCACCAGACGAGGCGGTTATATCCACCACCCCACCACCAACCGATGACTCAAAGAAGTTCCAAGAACTTTTTAAAGGGGTAGCTTTAGCACAAGAGCGAGACTTACAGGGAGTTCAGGAAAAAAAGTATCGCCTCTTGCGAACCTTGCAACCTCCTACCTCCTCCAGGATCGCCTCCCATGGGTGAGGCTATTATGGACCCAGTAGACAACATTTGGCGGACTCGCATCCATTGCTCCAACGAACAAAAGAGCGGACTGAAAATACTTTATCACACCAAAGGGAATGGACTTCCTTTTCACTCACCCTCCACCAAACTCCCTGGTAGTCGATTCCGTTAGACACAGAGCCAGATAACCCAATATTAGATCAACACCACAGGACAAGGACCACAAAAAAAAAAAAAGGACATTATGGGTTGTAAAGTATACTCTCGCCACCCTGCTCCTTAGAGCAGTGAATTATACCACCGTGCTAGCAGATTATGACTATTCTAATTACTCCAAGCTTCAAGAGTTTATACAATACTTACCTGAACACAAGAGGCCTATTCTCCTCAACATTATGCAGGAGGGCCATACAATTTCTCGACCGCACTACAGTCCGCAATGGATGTAGCAGACACAGCTGCACGCATCACAGCCTTGGCTATCTGATGCAGAGGATATCCTGGCTCCAAGCATCAGGGGTTCGAGGAATTTGCAGAAGGTCGAAGACCTACCCTTCGATAAAACCAATCTCTTTGCTGCAAAACTGATCAAGTACTTCATTCGATGAAGGACTCGTACCACCCTAAGGACCCTGGGGATGTACACACCCCCATTTAAGAGAGCCAGATACACCAACTACCAGAGACCCAGGGAGCCATACAGACAGCAACCAAGGTGTGACTTCCGACAGAAACAAAGGCCCCAACGACGTAGGCCTCAACGCCAGCAACAACATCAAACAGCAGCAGCCCAACCTTCCACGTCCAAGCAGCAAATTTGAAGGTTCGGTTGGGAGCCAGAATTCACAATTCAACCACCGTCTCTGCCCCTTTTTTCAACAGTGGGCTCAAATAACATCGGACAAATGGGTCCTAGAGCTCATCCATCATGGTTACTCCATCCTTTTCATTTCTTGTCCTCCTACCCATCCTCCCACCCCGTTCCTCTTCAGGGACCCCTCTCATGAGACCCTCCTCGAGCAAGAGGTGCTTCACCTCCGATTAGGCGCCATAGAACCGGTACCAACAAAGTTCCACGACCGAGGGTTCTACTCAACTTATTTTCTAACACAGAAAAAGAACGGAGGATGGAGGCCTATTCTGGATTTAAGGAAGCTCAACAAATACATCGTTTACCAGTGATTCAAGATGGTGACCCTAGCAACAATAATTCCGGTATTAGATCAAGGAGATTGGCTTTCGACTCTCGACCTTCAAGATGCATATTTCCACATAACAATCTATCCCGCCCACAGGCGTTTTCTTCTATGCTTCACGGTTGGCCGTCACCATTACCAATACCAAGTGCTCCCCTTTTGGCCTTTCAACGGCTCCCAGAGTGTTTTCCAGAACTCTAGCAGTTGTAGCGGCATGCCTACATCGTCAGGGAGTCATACTATTTCTATACTTAGACGACTGTCTCATAAGAGGCACACCCTTTCAAGAGACAAGGACATGATCGAGACTACCATGAACCTCCTGCTCTGCCTCGGCTTCCATATAAACTAAGAGAAATCCACGCTCCATCCCACTCAGGCGTTGGAGTTTATAGGAGCACGAATCGATACGGTCAAAGCCAAAGCGACTCTACCCACGCCCAGATTCAACACTCTATGCAACCTCATAGCAGTAGCACGGGCGACCCCTACCATGACAGTTTGCGAATGGCTAAAAATCTTGGGCCACATGGCTGCCACAACCTATGTCGTCAGGCTGGCGAGGCTCCACATGAGATGCCTTCAGTCTTGGCTCGCCACGCTTTACACCCCATCCAGAGACCCGCTCTCCAAGTCAGTTACCATTCCACCACAGGTCCTCAATTCCTTGCACGGGTGGGCGAATCCATACAACGTCTTAAATGGAGTCCTATTCCATCAACCGACCCCTACACTTACCATGATGACTGATGCATCACTCATGGGATGGGGTGCCCATCTAGGAACTCTCACGGCCCAAGGCAAATGGTCCTTTACAGAGCAAATCCTCCATATCAACCTTTTAGAACTACAAGCAGTGCGGTACGCATGCCAGCATTTCTTACACTACATAGCACGCAGGATTATCAACATTATAACAGACAACACCACTTGCATGTATTATATCAATCGGCAAGGCGGTGCACGATCCGATCCCCGTCCCTATGTACGGAAGCTCTCAAACTATGGAACTGGTGCCTTGTGCACCAGATTACCCCTGTTGCCACTTACCTCCCAGGGGTGCTAAACGTTACAGCAGATGCCCTCAGTTGCCAGTTGTACGACCAGCACAAATGGGAGATGCACACGCAAGCCCTCAATTATGTGTTCCACCAACAGGGTCAGCCAGACATAGACCTCTTCGCGACCAGGAACAATCGCAAATGCCACCTTTACTGCTCCAGAGCAGCCTTAGGGAAGCACTCCCTTGGGGATGCTTTATCCATCAAATGGGACACACTGTTACTCTACGTGTACCCATCCCTCCCCATGCTCCACAGGGTCGTCCTCATCAAAATCAGAACAGAACGAGCTTGTGTGATTCTCATCGCACCAGCATGGTTGATACAAACATGGTATCCTTATTTCCACAGAATGACGGTAACGGATCCATATGCTTTTCCACTTCAACGCAATCTTCTATCCTAGAATCACGGTGCAATTCTCCATCCCGAACCGCACAAACTCCACCTCCACGCCTGGCTCCTTCATGGCTCCAGGATGCCGGAAAACACCTGTTCAGAAAGAGTAAAACAGATATTAATCAACAGCAGAAGAGACTCCACCAGGAAAACATACATCTACAAATGGCACAGGTTCGCCCAGTGGCTTAAATGTACTCTCACTGCACCCCCTGAAACCGCCCCCCTCCCCCTCATATTGAACTACCTCTTGTACCTTAGGGAGTCGGGCCTGGCTCTAAGTACTATCAAGGTTCATGCAGCTGCTATAGCAGCCTTCCATTGAACAACTTAAGGTGATTTTTTTCCTCTAGACCCCAATCACCAAAGATTTGTCACTGGCCTACAAAACACCTTTCCATACATTCACCCACCAGTTACCATTTGCGACCTAAACCACGTACTTAAGAGCCTGACGAAGCCGCCTTTCGAGCCCTTGGCAACTTGCCCTTGGACATACCTATCTATGAAGGTCGCCTTTCTAGTCACAATAACCTCCAGCAGGAGAGTAGGGGAACTTGCCGCCCTAATGGCGGACCCCCCCCCAATACGATTTTCAGCAAGGACAGAGCGACACTCCGGCCTCACCCTAAATTCCTCCCAAAAGTTCCCTCTCCCTCTCACATTAATGAACCGATACACTTACCTGTATTTTTCCTCAAGCCGCACACTGATCCAACACATGCAGCATGGCACACCCTTGACGTCCGTAGAGCACTCGCGTTCTACGTTGGTCGTACGAGAGCCTGGTGAATATCTCCTAGACCAGGGGTGGCCAACACGTTACAGACAAAGAGCCAAAATAGTGGTGGATACAGCGCAAAGAGCCGAGGGGAAAAAAGTTGTTGAGCAAAAAAAAAAGTGTCCCAGACGCCGCGTTTGGTCGAGCAAAAAAGAAAGGGGGGGGGGGGACACGCTGCCCTTTTAAGAGCAGAGCAGGCATTGCCATTTTAACGGTGGCCATTTTGAGCGGCCATTTTGAAGGATGTACAGGATGCCGTGGCACAGCTGCCCCTTGAAGAGGTGCGGGTGCGGGAGCCGCAATTTTTTCTTTGAAGAGCCGCGGGTTGGCCACCCTTGCTCTAGGGGCTTGGTGGCTAGAGTCCATCCCTATGGCCCCAGAGTCCTCCCCGCCAGCAACCGAGGCAACAGTTGTCTCAGCGGCAATGGAGCACAGATGGCAGAGGGACCTGGGGAGCTGCAGCTGAGGCCCCTTTGGGGTAGGACTCCGGAGGGGACGGCACTGCCCCACTCCGCTGCCACAGTGGCCTCAGCTGGTGCATCCTGCTGAAACTCGTCAGGGTCATAGCAGCAGCATTGCCCTCCCTTGGTATTTTACAGAGGCCCTTCCTGACCTCTTCAGAGTGGGGAGATTGAGCCGTGGGCCTTGCGCTTCCCCCAAATGAGTGTCCAGCCCTCCAATGTGGAAGGGGAGGGCTGCTCAGCAGGGGCAGGGCCAGGGGACGCAGATCGTACTTGGGGGCAGGGAAACCTCCCCCCATGGCAGTCGTGGCCAACCCACGGCTCACGAGCTGCATGTGGCTCTTCTCCCCCCCCCCCCCCCCCGGGTGCGGCTCGTGAAGCTGCCCCAACGCCCCTGAAAACGGCCCCTGCCTCCTGGCTCCATGTGCTCACCAGGGCAGGGAGCCGTCCCGTGCCATTAAAATGGCGTCTTCAAGATGGCTTGGCTGGCGGGAGCCTGATGTGGCTAAAAGCCTCTAAATGTGTTTCTTAAAGGGGCAGGCCTCTTTTTGGGGCCTAACAACTCTCCCCCCGCCCCGGCTCTTTGTGCTATATTCACACAACTATTTTGGCTCTTTGTCTGTAACGGGTTGGCTACCCCTGCACTAGAGGTAATGGCTGGCGCTGAGCAGCCTTGTCTCAGGCCCATGGGCACCCCTCCACTTCTGAGGTGGAGCGGTTGCCCTCCCTTCCCCTTAGGTGTCCATCTCCTGACCGATGCCGTGGCTTTGGGCATAGTGTCCACCCTGTCATTCAAGCCCAGCATTAGCATGGGTCCCAGATCCCATCCACGAGGCAAGGCAACCTGTTGGCTTAGGCCCTGGGGACTGTGCCCGCCTCGCCTGCTCCTAACCCCTGGCCTTACTCCCTGTCATGATCCTCCCCTGCTCCTGCCCTTACTCCAGGTCTGGACCCCGCCCCTATTCCCAGTCCCCTTCCCACTTCCGACCCTACTCCTCCTCCCACCCCAACTACAATGCCTGCTTCCTCCCACTGCCCCCATCCTACTGCTAATGCCACCCCCATGGGGCTATCTCATTTCCACTAATTTGGAGCAGTGTCCCCAATTTCCAGTTCCCCAGGGGCTGCTCTGTTCCTTCCGCTGCCCTCTCCCTCACTGGGGATGGGCAGCACGATGCCACCTCTTTTGGCGCTGCGCCAGGGATCCGATCCCCGTTTGCTCATCTCAGCAGCCTGCAATGCCCATCTGGGGGCCCTGACGGAGGAACACCCTGCTGCCCTGACCCCATCAATGTTGAGGGCTAAGCTGCACCAGTTCCTCGCGGATACCTGCAGGGCCGAGGACAAGGTGCAACTCGCCCTTCGGCGCTGGGGGAACTTTAACTGCATCCTCTGGGCCACGAGGACCCTTTTGCAGGAGGGGAGAGGGACCAAGAGGCAGGACATCTTTGCCTACCGCCGGGTCCACAAGTTCCGTCACGGTCTTTGGGTCAGGGAGCAGATTGGTTCGGGACCTGCAGGAGGCCAACGATTACCCTGCCTGCGAGGATCCACCCCAGCCCTTACTATGAAGTATACCATGTTTACAACATGAAATGCCCAGAGCTGTAGGGCAGGTCTCCGCAGGAGCTGCTTGCTCTCCTTTCGATGGGGTGGGTCCTCGGTGGTTTTCCTGCACGAGACCCACACGACTCCAGCTGTCAAGGCTGGCTGGCAGCTGCAGTGGGGGAACGGGGTGTTTTTTACCCACCTCAGCGCTTGCTCAGCTGGAGTGGTTAACCTGTTCTCCCTGCTTTATGGCCCAAAGTGTTGGGGGTCACTGAGCTTGTCCCGGGCCACCTGCTGCATGTCCGGGCCCGCGTGGAGGGGCTGACGTTGAACTTGGTCAACGTCTACGCTCCAAACGCAGACCCAGACCGGGTGACCTTTTATTGGCAGGTGGCCACCTTCCTCAGCACCTTGGATCCTCGTGAGTATGTGGTCCTCGGCGACTTCAACACCACCCTTGAGGACCGCGATCGCTCAGGACTCAAGAACTGCCAGGCCGCAGCGAGTGTCCTCGGAGGTCGTGGGCCATCACTCCTGGTGGACATCTGGACGGCCGGGTGGAGGATGATCGGTCCACTCCAGGTTGGACCACATATACTTACCATCTTTCCATATAGCACAGGCCCACTCCTCCAAAGTCCGGCCGCCCCATTCACGGACCACCACTTGGCCCTTCTCAGCACACAGAGGCCGGAGCCAGTCTATTGGCACTTTAACAATAGGCTGCTGGAGGACGTGGGCTCTGTGGCATCCTTCTGGGAATTCTGGCGGGCAGCGCCCGCCTTTCCTCAGCAAGGAGATGGTGGACGTGGGAAGGTGCGTGCCTGTCTCTTCTGTCGCGACTACTCCCGGGGTGCCAGCCGGCGGAGGGATGCGGCGATAGAGCGGCTGGAGCAGGAGGTATTAAAGCTTGAGATGCACCTGGTATCCAACCCCGAGGATCCACCACTCTGCGAGGCGTAGCGGGAGGAACTCCAGGCCCTCGAGGACCACTGGGCCCTTTGTTCGATCCCGCATCTATTTCCTTCAGGAGATTAATTGCGGCTCCCGCTTCTTCTACACCCTGGAGAAAAAGAGGGAGGCCAAAAAGCACGTCACCTGCTTCCTGGCAGAGGACAACACCCCCACCCCCCCTCATGGATCTGGAGGAGATGCGTGGAAGGCCAGGGCCTTCTACACCAGCTTATTCTCCCCCGATCCTGCAGAGTGCTCTGGACCGAACTCCCAATGGTCGGCGCGGGCGACCGGGTCCGGCTGGAGATGCCTCTCACTCTGGCTGAGTTCTCGGAAGCCCTCCATCTCATGCCCGTGAACAAAACCCCCGGGCATGGCTGACAGTGGGTTCTACCCGTGTTCTGGGACGCCCTTGGCCCAGACCTCGTCACCGCTCTGGGCCGAGTCCTTGGAGAGTGGTGTCCTCCTCTGTAATGCATGCGAGCTGTGCTTGCCTTTCTACCAAAGAAGGGGACCTCCGCGAATTTCGGAATTGGTGTCCTGCCTCGATCTTCAGTACGGACGACAAAATCGTGGTCAAAGCCATCTCCCTGCGACTGCAGTCCATGCTGGACCTATACTGTCCTGGGCTGTACCATCTTCGATAACCTGTACTTGGTCCAGGACCTCTTGGAGCTTGGGTGTAGAGATGGTTTGTCATTCACTCTCCTGTCCCTAGGCCATGAGTGGACCACGGGTATTTCCTGGGCAGTCTACAGGCCTTCAGCTTCGGGCCCCATTTCGTGGGCTTTTTCTGGGTGCTGTACATCTCCACGGAGTGTTTGGTCAGGCTCAACTGGACCCGACTAAGCCGGTCATCTTTGGGCGGGGCATATGTCAGTGTTGTCCATTGTCAGGGCAGCTGTATGCTCTGGCGATTGAGCCCTTGCTCTGTCTCATCTGCTGGAGGTTGACGGGGTTGGTGCTCCGGCTCTCGGAGCTGCGACTGGTCCTGTTGCCGTATGCCAATGACATGCTCCTCATGGTCCAGTACCTGGGTGACCTGGTGTGGGTGGGAGGCCTGCCAAGCCATCTATTCGGCAGCCTCTTGGCCCTGGCAAAGCTGCCATCTACAACACCAGGAGGAGGATGTTGGACGAGGGATGCTCTATGATTGTGGGATCTATTTCCACTCATCACGTATCCAGGCAGAGTTCCTCTGGCCGGCGCCTGCTGGCTCCTGGACAGCTTCGAGCAGCAGTGGGTGCTGTCCGAGGTTATCTGCTCATTGTCCCCTTCTGCTTCCCTTTGTTTTAAACCTATGACCCCCCTTGACCCTGTTATTTATCATTTGTCCCCAGTGATCAACTGAATTCCATTTGCAGTGGTCCCTCCTTCACACACAGAAGTTTTACCAAACAGCAAAATGAAGAAAATAACCCAATTGCGACTAAATATATGCTTTTTCTTTACTTGCTATCCATACCTCCAGGCCCAGTCCAGTCTCATGCCAACTTTTCTTGTAGGCATGGTAATTCTGGTTGATTATTTCATCTTTTTCATTCACCTGATAACTTAGAACTCACAAAGAGAGCAGGCATCAGGTATATATTTACAATTTAAATTTCAGCAGTGTATCCCACTGGTTCTTCTGGGTCACTGAACAACCTTAGCTACCTGAGTTAAACTTTAGTCACGAGTGCTGGCCAGCACGCCTCCTATACATCACATCCCCAGACTGTCGTTAGAAGAAAACAACTTTCAGTTACTACTGGTGTGCGTCAACTTGTGAATTGCAACTTTTTTGAGACAAGAACTTACCTTCTCTGTATTTATTTTTCAATTAAACTATTTTATTTAAGAAAAAGCACCATGCTTCCTGTAGTGAGCAGGGGTGGCTGTTCGCTCTCCGAGCCCAGGTGGGCCAAGCCGGGTCCTGTCCCTTTAACTCCACAGAGGCCAAGGGACGGGGCAGATAGAATAAAAGCCCAGCCCAGGAGCTCAGTAAGGCTCCAGCTGCCGGAGGAAGCAGAGGCCTCCCCTGAGCTCCCAAGCCAGGAGGGACCTGAGGACCTTGCAGCGGCAGAGGACTGGCCTGGACCACCAGGCCCTTGCTCCGAAAAGGAGACCTTCTACACCCTGCCCAAGGGTTCCAACTACCCTTAGGACCAGTAGCCAGCATGGAGCCAGGTAGATGCTGAGGGGGAGGTAGGCAGTGGCCCAGGGGAAGCCGACAACTGTCAGGCTGATCTGATAACACTTTAGAGTGCGTCAGAGTGTTGCGGGCTGGTTCCCTGCTGACCCAAGTGGCAGCCAAAGCTGCCACTGCTAGGGCTCTGGGTCGGGACGTGGTGGAGTAGGGAGGGCCCCCGTCCCCCCTGCCACCCCGCATACCGGGTGGCTGTCTCCCCCCTCCCCTCGCTGGCCTGTGGAACAGCGTTTGTTTGTTGACCCACCCTGAACCAAGGCTTGGGCCTCACCAACTGTGGGACTCCTTTACTCTGCTGCCCGCCTCTGAACCAGGGCCTGGGGCTTATTGACTGTGGGACAGTGTTAGTATCGCTGCTTGCCCTGCTCTCAGGAGCCACTAGACCTGTACTTACAGGCCTGAGCACAGGTCAGGGACCCAGGACTCAAGCTTGGTTTACACATGGTGGAGAATGTGGGCACAACCCAGCCCCCGGGAGTAAGCGGTGTAGGGACTGCTGGGGTACGTGCACACACACAAAAGCGGAAGATAGGGAAGAGGGAAATCCAGGGATGGATCTTGATAAATTCTTTAAATTTTTGGCTGAAAACCAACAGCAGCAACATCAACAGATGCTGCAGCAAATGGGGGTGGTGCAGCAGCAAAGACTCCTGTAACAGCTAGCAACCCAGCAACAGGAAATGCAGCAACAATGTTTTCTGCAGCTGGCCAATCTCTGGCCCCAACCTGGGGTCCCACCCCGCTCCTAGCCAGGGACTCCTCAGTGCCCCCGCACCCGTGCTCGCACAAGATGTGGATGGATGATGCCTTCCTAGAGACATTTGAGCGGGTGGCCATAGCAGCAGGGTGGGCTCGAGATCAGAGGGCTACCCTGTTGGCCCCCTCTACTTGACAGGAACTGCCCAGGTGGTTTATTGGGGGCTCCTGATTGATGGTGCCCACGACTACCCTCGGGTAAAAGCGGCCATTGTAAGTGCTTTAGATATCAAGCCAGAAACTTTCCGGTGCCGTCTCCGGACTGTCAGTTACACACTAGGGGCTCGACCTCGAGTGGTGGCCCAGGAAATTAGGGATCTCTATGAGTGGGGGGTTGTGCCCAGAACAGCACTTGGCCAAGGAGAGTGTGGAGCAAATTGCTCTTGAGCAGTTTACCCAAGTACTCCCACCCCGTGGCCGGGCATGGGTGCTCCGCCACCACCCTACGACACTGAGTGAGGCCATCACCTTGATGGAGGACCTTCTGGCTGCCGAGAACCTAGTCGGGCTGGTGGCTCGGGCCCCAGCCCCACTGCCAAGATTGGGGGTCCAGCACCAACCCCAAGAGGGCTACCGCAATAGGCCCTAACGTCCTGCAATCTGAAAGGCAGGTCTGTGACGTGGCCTGGCCGAGGAGCCGGGAATCTCTGGTGACTCCTTGCCCAGCGGGCCGGGAAGAACGCCGTAGTTCCCCACCAGATGAACCTGCCTGATCAGCTTGCCCAGAGCTCAGGATACTTTGCCTGCGGCTGCATGGGCCATTTACAGCAGGATTGTCTGGAAATGGACTGTAGCGGCCAGGTATGCACAGCTGAGGCCCAGGCCCGCTGGACCGGCCCCACCTAAGCTGACAAGCCTTGTGGGGATGGGACGCGTGAACTTATTGTTTTTCTTGACTCGGGCTGTGGACAGACCCTCGTGAAGGGGGTGGGGTCAGGATAACCCCTAGAGGTGGTTGGAGAGCTCAGACTCTAATGTATCCATGGCGACGAAAGACTTACTCCCATGCTAGGCTAGCCTTAACAGTAAATGGGGTCACAGAGGAGATGGTAGTGGGGTGGCTCCCACCTTAGCTTACCCCATCATTCTAGGCCAGGACTGGCGTGGGTTCAACGAGCTCCTCGAGAGACCAGCCTCCGAGGTCAGCCCCGGTTGCCCTGGAAGGAGCCCGCTGGGAGGACCAAGCCAGCCCACAGGCTGAGGGACCCCAAGGGAAGCCGAAGAGGGCCTCCATGATAGATGCCCCGAAAGTCTGGTGGGATCCCGTGATACCCCGGGAAGAACCTGAACGGCCAGCCTGGCGGACTTCCCCAAGACCAGCGGGATGACCCAACTCTGCAGTTCACCTATGACCAGGTAACCCATGTTAACGGAGTTGTGATGAGTCCCCAGAAACCTGAGTCATGGCCCCACTTTGAGCTGGTGGCCGACCGTCTGTACCGGTGTCCTGAGATTCACAGACCCAGGAGGTCCGATCCCAGCTACTGGTTCCTCACCACCACCGGAGGGCTGTCTTAAAGCTAGCCCACGACATCCCGTGGCTGGTCATCTGGGGCAAGACAAAACCTTGGCTCGAGTTCTTTCTCTTGTCTTTTTGGCCCGGGATTTACCAATAGGTCAGGGACTACTGCCGCTCCTGCCCTGAGTGCCAATTGGCCGCGGACTCCGGCCCCAGAAAGCCCTGCTGGTCTCCCTTCTGGTGGTTGGGACTCCTTCGAACGTGTTGCCCTTGACCTAGTGGGCTGCTGCCCAGGAGTAAAGCCGGCATCGCTACATCCTCGCTTCTTGTGGACTATGCAACCCACTTCCCAAGGCCATCCCATTGCGAAACACCGGGGCCCAGACTATCACCTCTGAACTGGTGAAGAACTTTGCCTGGGTGGGGCTTCCCCAGGAGTTGCTGACAGACCAGGGGACCAATTTTACTTCTCGGTTACTCTGCCGGGTGTGTGCCTTATTGGGGATACAAAAGCTGCAGACGTCGGTATACCGTCCACAGACCGATGGACTAGTTGAGTGGTTCAACCGAACCCTGAAAGGGATGTTGAGGAAGTTTCCTCCCATCGAGATGCAGCAGTGGGACCAACTCCTCCCACTCTTGTTGCTGGCTATCCGGAGGTGCTCCAGGCCTTTACCCTCTTCTCACCATTCAAGCTACTCTATGGGCATCAGCCCTGTGGGGTGCTCGACCTGATGCGGGAAGCCTGAGAACACCCCCCTCCCCTGAAAGGGCCTCTTCCAGTATGTCCTGCAACTCCAAGAACAGCTTGACCAAGCAGGAACCCTGGCTCGAGAGAACCTTCAGGCCACCCAGGTGGACCCAGGAACGATACCATACCCGGGGCCGGGGGGGGACCTTTGAGCCCGGGGACCGGGTGCTCCTCCTGCTTCCTCAGATGAATCAAAGCTCATGGCCCGATGGCAGGGCTCATATGAGATCATCCGCCAGATGGGGTCGGTTACTTATGAGATCCATCAGCCTGACCAAAAGAAGATGAGACAAGTGTATCATGTCAATCTTCTGAAGCCGTGGCGAGCATGGGAAGAGCTACTCATCAACCCCTGCTGGCCGGAGCCAGCACTGGGCCCTCAGATACCAGAGTTGGCTGAGGAGGAGGAAGGACCTCATCTGGGCAACACATCCGAAGATCTGCGGAAGCAAGCCCAAAAGCTGATAGCTTTTAAAAAAACTTTTAGTACTCTCCCCAGCCGGACGACAGTCATAGCCCACTCCATCCAGACACCACCTAGCCACATTGTGCGAGAACGGAACCACCCTCTCCCGAGACGGATGAGAGACTGTAGAAAGCAAGGTCCAGGCTATGTTGCACCTAGGAGTCATCGAAAGAGCTACAAGTGAATGGAGGAGCCTCCTGGTTCTGGTCCCAAAACCTGATGGGAGCATTCGATTCTGCATCGACTTCCGTAAGGTCAACGCAATATCAAAATTCGATGCCTACCCAATGCCCCAAACGGAAGAGCTGCTAGACCACCTTGGAACAGCGCAGTACATTACGACCCTGGACCTGGCCAAGGGATATTGGCAGATCCCCTTGGACCAGAGTTCCCGGGAGAAGACAGCGTTCACTACCCCCTCGGGCCTATTTCACTTTGTACAAATGCCCTTCAGCCTCCATGGGGCCCCAGCTAAGTTCCAGAGAATGATGGCCCAGTTACTGAGTCCCCATGCAGCCTACGCAGTGGCCTACATAAATGATGTGGTCATGTACAGTCGAGACTGGAACGAACATTTATTACATGTGGCGGCTGTCCTTTGAACACTCCGGGACGTGGGCCTCACTGCCAACCCTAAGAAATGCCATCCGTATTGGATGGCAGGAGACTACCCACCTGGGGTATCGGTTGGGGCAGGGATTGGTGCACCCTCATAGGTAAAGGAGAGGCCATCCAAAAGTACCCGCGCCCACCAACAGAAGGTATGGCAGTTCCTCGGGCTGGCCGGTTACTACCACCACTTTGTGCCTCGGTTTGCAGGCATTGCCGCACCCCTTATGGTGTAAAGGACGCGCTATGTAAGGAACCCACCCTATTCAGCCCTGACTTTGATGGACCTTTCATCGTACAAACAGACGCCTTGGAAGTCTGGCTGGGGTGGTACTCTCACAATACATGGATGGGGAGGAACACTGCGTCCTTTATATTAGTAGAAAACTCTTTCCTGGGGAACTGAACTATTCCCTCATCGAGAAGGAGCCCCTGGCCATTAAGTGGGCGATTGAGGCCCTACAATATTACCTTCTCGGAGACTCTCTTATACTAATTGCTGACCATGCACCCCCTCAATTAGCTGCATATCATGAGAAACTCTAATGCCAGGATAATGCAGTGGTATCTCACCTTGCAGCAGTATGCTTTTACCATACAGCACCAAGCCGGGAAGGAGAACACCAGTGCTTACTTTCTGTCCTGGGTGGGGGAGGATCAAGTGCCCAGCCCCGTAAACCGGGAGCTGGACTTAAGAGGGGGGCGGTATGTAGTGAGCAGGGGTGGCTGTTCACTGACTCCGATGAGGAAGAACCCCTCTCCGAGCCCGGGTGGGCCGAGACGGGTCTTGCCCCTTTAACTCCACGGAGGCCAAGGGACGGGGCAGGTAGGATAAAAACCCAGGCCAGGAGCTCAGTAAGGCCCCAGCCACCAGAGGAAGCAGAGGCCTGCCCTAAGCTCCCAAGCCAGGAGGGACCCGAGGATCTTGCAGAGGGTGAGGACTGGCCTGGACCGCTGAAGAGGAGACCTTGCTCCGAAGAGGAGACCTTCTACACCCTGTCCACGGGTTCCAACTACCACGACCCTTAGGACCAGCAGCCACCATGGAGCCAGGTAGATGCTGAGGGGGGAGTTAGGCAGTGGCCCAGGGGAAGCCGACAACTGTCAGGCTGATCTGATAACACTTTAGAGTGCGTCAGAGTGTTGCGGGCTGGATCCCTGCTGACCCAAGTGGCAGCCAAAGCTGCCACTGCTAGGGCCCTGGGCCGGGACGTGGTGGAATAGGGAGGGCCCGCGTCCCCCCTGGCACGCCACATACCGGGTGGCAGTCTCCCCCCTCCTCTCGCTGGCCGGTGGAACAGTGTTGGTTTGCTGCCCCGCCCTGAACCAGGGTCTGGGCCTTACTAACTGGGACTGCTTAGTTTTGCTGCCCCACCCTGAACCGGGGCCTCACTAACTTTGGGACTGCTTTGCTCTGCTGCCCGCCCTGAGCCAGGGCCTGGGGCTTATTGACTGTGGGACACCGTTCGTATCGCTGCCTGCCCTGCTCTCAGGGCCCCCCGTTTGGACAGAGCCACTAGACCTGTACTTACAGGCCTGAGCACAGGTCAGGGACCCCCAGGACTCAAGCGGCCAGCTTACACTTCCCCTTAGGAGTATGATGCAGTGGTTAAAGCACGTGACAGAGACTAAAGGGACAAGCTCCGGTCCCAACTCTGCTTGCTGCCATGCAGCACAAGCCTGGGACCGGCTCTGGCCACCATCATGCAACCCTGGCCCCTCACTCTCCCACCCACTGCCCCCAGCTTACCTTCCACACCATGGAAGCTGAGAGCTGCTGCGGGGCTCTGCTGATGAGGCGGGCGCAAGTAAAAAATTTTGTGTGCTCCTGCTCAAGCACACACCCTAAAGGGAACTGTGATGCCAAGTACTATTCCATAATAGTACATTGAGCACTACATGTGTGTCACGTAGACCAATTAATGTTAATTTTAAGTTACGTGACCGGCAATGGTGAAGTTGTAGAGCGATTACTTTGTTTTGTCTCACTAAAATCCCATGCTCCTGAATGTCTAGACACAACGATTTTGGAAATCATTGCAAATTTAGGTTTGGACATAAAAAATTGTCATGGGGAGAGCTTTGATAATGCTGCAAATATCGCAGGAAAACATTCAGGTCTACAGGCAAGACCGAAAAATGCAAATCCTTCTACTTCATTCATACCATGTTCCAGCCATTCCTTAAATTTAATCTGCAATGGTGCAGCTGTATCTCATGAGGGAGCGACACTTTTTTTTTTAATTTAGTTCAAAACTCATATGCTTTTTTTCGGTTTCCATTTTATGCTACAATCATGCTTGGAGCAGACAAATGGAAAACATTTGACAGTCAAAAGAGTTTGTGACACTAGGTGGTCTGCTCACGCATATGTTGTTTTGGCTTTGAAAATGAGCTATGATGTTATAAAGAGAACCTCAGTGGACATAGCCACATCAAATTCTGATAAATCACATGCAAAACCGGAAACAAAATCCTTAGCAGAAAAGTTTGAAAAATATGCTGTTGCTGTTTTTACTATTTTGTGGAACCATTTATTTCAAAGGATGAATGGAGTCACCAAATCACGGCAAAAAGTTGATACAAATGTATTGAACACTGCACAGTTGTTTGCTTCCACGGACCTATAGTCATTTTGTACTTCCATGACAAAACTTGTAGCTGAGGCACTAAAGTTAACAGCAAATATAGGTTCCTGTGACATATCTTATGAGAAGCATAAAAAACCCAGGAAGTGATTTTTTTCACTGAAACTAGAGACAATGAAATCAATTTAAAAGGGAAAGAGAAGATCATCGTTGAGACCGTCAATGTTATTTGTGACACAATAATAGTGCAGTTGCAGGGTAGAGGTGAATCTCTAAAGAGAACTGTTGATTTATTTTGCATGTTTTTGACAGAAGTCTGGATGAAGATCCTAAAGGCCACTACAGTGAGAAATTAAGTGAATTCTACCAAGAGGACATAGATACAAATCTTTTTGAAGATGAAGTGAAACATTTCATTCATTTTATTGAAAATGATGAGCTGTGTGCTTCGAGATCACCAGTTGATTTGTGTAGACTTGTACATGACGGTTTGCAAGCAACCTTTCCTAATGTTAAAAATATTTTCAAAATGGTTTCTACAATACCTGTCACAAATGGTTCTGGTGAATGTTCTTTTTCTGTATTGAAACGAGTTAAAATTATTTGCGAAATACGATGAGTCAGGAACATTTGACAAGTTCAGCAATATTGACAATTGAAAGTGCCTCTTTATTACTCACAATGACTTAATTGACGATTGTGTAAAGAACAATTGTAGAAAGAAAGCTATCTGGATAATTTTTTTTTCAAATTGAATAAGTTTCTTCAGAGGAAGTTAACTTTTATTTTTCCATTGATGCATCATCTAGACATTTTACTTTTACACATTTTTCACGTTGGCTTAATGCAAATACAAGCTTTCATCTAGACCAGAAGTTCTCAAACTGTGCTCGGAGAACTCATTCAGGTGCAGTGAGGAAAGGTTATTATGCTTTTTTTAATATATATATATAGAGAGAGAGAGAGAGAGAGAGAGAGTGCTCTTAGCCAAAGCACTTTACAATAGTTACATAAGAACATGAGAACATAAGAACGGCCGTACCAGGTCAGACCAAAGGTCCATCTAGCCCAGTATCCTGTCTGCCGACAGTGGCCAGCACCAGGTGCCCCAGAGGGTGGACCGAAGACAATGATCAAGCGATTTGTCTCTGCCATCCCTCTCCAGCCTCTGTCAAACAGAGGCCAAGGACCTCATTTATCCCTGGCTAATAGCCTTTTATGGACCTAACCTCCATGAAATTATCTAGCTTCTCTTTAAACTCTGTTATATTCCTAGCCTTCACAGCCTCCTCTGGCAAGGAGTTCCACATGCTGACTACCGCTGTGTGAAGAAGAACTTTCTTTTATTAGTTTTAAACCTGCTACCCATTAATTTCATTTGGTGTCCTCTAGTTCTTCTATTTAGGAACTAATAAATAACTTTTCTTTATCCGCCCTCTCCACACCACTCATGATTTTATACACCTCTATCATATCCCCTCAGTCTCCTCTTTTCTAAACTGAAAAGTCCCAGTCGCTTTAACCTCTCCTCATATGGGACCCGTTCCAAACCCCTAATCATTTTAGTTGCCCTTTTCTGAACCCTTTCCAAGGCCAAAATATCTTTTTGAGGTGAGGAGACCACATCTGTACACAGTGTTCAAGATGTGGGCGTACCATAGTTTTATACAGGGCAGTAAGATATTCTGGGTCTTATTTTCTATCCCTTTCTTAATAATACCTAGCATCCTATTTGCCTTTTGACCGCCGCTGCACACTGTGTGGAAGTTTTCAGAGAACTGTCCACGATAACTCCAAGATCTCTTTCCTGATTTGTCGAGCCAAATTAGCCCCCATCATACTGTACATATAGTTGGGGTTATTTTTCCCGATGTGCATTACTTTACACTTATCCACATTAAATTTCATTTGCCATTTTGTTGCCCAATCACTCAGTTTGGTGAGATCTTCTTGGAGTCCCTTACAGTCTGCTTCTGTCTTGACTATCCTAAACAGTTTGGTATCATCCTGCAAACTTTACCACCTCACTGCTTACCCTTTCTCCAGATCATTTATGAATAAGTTGAACAGGATTGGTCCTAGGACTGACCCTTGGGGACACCACTAGTTACCCTCTCCATTCTGAAAATTTACCATTTATTCCTACCTCTTTGTTTCCTGTCTTTTAACCAGTTCTCAATCCAAGAAAGGACCTTCCTCTTATCCCATGGCCATGTAATTTACACAAGAGCCTTTGGTGAGGGACCTTGTCAAAGGCTTTCTGGAAATCTAAGTATACTATATCTACTGGATCCCCTTGTCCGCATGTTTGTTAACCCCTTCAAAGAACTCTAATAGATTAGTAAGACAGGATTTCCTTTACAGAACCCATGTTGACTTTTGTCCAACAAATTATGTTCTTCTACATGCTTCACAATTTTATTCTTTACTATTGTTTCGACTAATTTGCCCGGTACCGAAGTTAGACTAACCGGTCTGTAATTGCCCGGATCGCCTCTAGAGCCCTTTTTAAATATTGGTGTCACGTTGGCTACCTTCCAGTCATTAGGTACGGAAGCCGATTTAAGGGATAGGTTACAAACCACAGATAATAGTTCAGCAATTTCCCATTTGAGTTCTTTTAGAACCCTTGGATGAATGCCATCCGGTCCCGGTACAAACATGGTTAGCTCATGGTACAAACAATATTTGGAAAGATCATTAAGTGATCCACCGAGACCCTCAGCAATTTTCAAGTGGTCTGTGGGGGGAAAAAAGTTAGACTAGAAAAACAATCAAGGTACCTACCTTATTTTCATTTAGGTGTTATTACTTATAATATAGGAGGAGGATGGGGAAAAAAAGAATGAAAAATGGGAGGGGCAGGAAGGGTGTTCTTTTTCTTGGCAGTTGGCTGGGTCCTTGGGGGGCCCCACTAACTCTAAATCCACCACTGCCTGCCACGTTTAGGAAGGACAGCAACACACACCACCACACTTGGCCAAGAACACTGCAGCAAAACCCTTCTGATAAGAAGTTGCCCCATGGCCCATTAAAGCTGTTTTGATTGGCAGAAGACTGAAAATGCAGCTGATACTGGTTAGCTGCGACAGAGCCAAAGGCAATCAGAATAACCCTTAACACTAATTTCAACCTCTTACAAATGCATTGTGTGACTGGGTTCCACCTTTTCAGGTGGATTACTTGCCTTAGAGGCTCACAGCAGCCCTCAATTTAGACACCAGCCTGCTGTTTGTTGAGCTACTCTCATCACTGGCCTGTATGGGGGAAAAGGGAGGGAACCAAACTTGATAGTCTCTGTGGCCCCTCCAAGTGGTACAGGGCAGAACAAATCCCTGTACCTAAGCTAGTCTTTTTCCCATGCTCATGGGAAACTGGTGGTTGTGGGGAACCCAGTGAGATCAGCTGCAGTTTCCTTAAAAAACAAACAAAGGCTTCAGTGCACGCTTTGCAGAATGAAAATTGTATCATCTCTTCCAGGCTGCACTGTCTCCCTTACTGTATAAAAAGTGGAAACTAGGTCAAATTACAAAGGATGAATATAAGCAAATAACGCACGTATGTAGGGGCAAGATTAGAAAGGCAAAGGCACAAAACGAGCTCAATCTAGCTAGGGACATAAAAGGTAATAAGAAAACATTCTACAAATATATTAGAAGCAAGAGGAAGACCAAGGACAGGGTAGGCCTGTTGCTCAATGAAGAGGGAGAAACAACAGCAGAAAACTTGGAAATGGCAGAGGTGTTCCAACTTCTTTGTTTCGGTCTTCACCAAGAAGATGGATGGTGACGGGATGCCTAACATAGGGAATGCTAGTGGAAATGGGTTTGGTTTAGAAGTTAAAATAAAAAAAGAACAAGTTTAAAAATTACTTAGAAAGGTTAGATGTCTGCAAGTCACCAGGGCCTGATGAAATGCATCCTAGAATATTCAAGGAGCTGATAGAGGAGGTGTCTGAGCCTTTAGCTATCATCTTTGAAAAATTATGGAAGTCAGGAGAGATTCCAGAAGACTGGAAAAGGGCAAATCTAGTGCCCATCTATAAAAAGGGAAATAAGCTGACTGGTCTGTAGAAGCCCATTGCTTCTTGTCCTACCTGTCAGGGTGGTTAAACACCAGAATAAATTGCCTAGGGAGGTTGTGGAATCTTCATCACTGGAGATATTTAAGAGCAGGCTAGATAGATGTTTATCAGGGACGTCTATTCTAGACGGTACTTGGTCCTGCTGTGAGGGCAGGGGACTGGACTTGATGACCTCTCAAGGACCCTTCCAGTTCTAGTACAGGTTGCATCTCTAAAATCCGGGATTCTCTGCTCTGGCAAGGTCCGTGGTCCGGCATGACCATGGATGTTCCAGGATCAGAGAGTCCCTGTGCGCTGCAGGAGGGTGGGGGCCCAGGAGCTGGCGCGTGGCTCAGTTGGGCTGCAAGGGGGGGGGAGCCAGGAGTTGGTGCGCTGCTCATTTGGGTTGTGGTGGGGGGTGGGGCTGCGAGCCGGCGCTCCGCTCATTTGGGCTGCAAGGTGTGGGACAGGGAGCCAGCGCACGGCTCAGCTGGGCTGGGGGGCGGGTCAGGAAGCCTGGAAAGGGGGGGCGGCAGCAGGGGGCCTGAAATGACCACCCCTGGTCCGGAAAAATCTCTCATCTGGGACTAGTCACATCCTGAGGGGTGCCAGACCAAGGAGGTTCAACCTGTATTCTATGATTCTACCTCTATAACTCATCCTGTCATCATGCAGTTGATTGACAATCTGAATGCTACAGTCCTATTGGTTAGTCAAATGCTATGGATTCTATGTTGGATTCCAGTCACAGCATCAAGTAAGAATCCATTTTTGAGCTGTGACATCAGTAAATTCCTCTGCTTGTTTTAAAACTCCTTAATTTGCTCCAGATAACCTTATAGAACATGTCTCTCCTCTGCTCTCTATATTCCTTCTGTTCATGCAGTCCTGGCCTCCCTTCTTTTAATCTCACTGCTGTTAAGGCAAGAGATTTCTCCTCTGCAACACTGGTAATCCAGACCCCCTTTCTTGAATTTCTGAACAACTCTCCATCAATGTTCCCTCATTTTTTCCTTTAATGTGCGGAAACAATTTTATGTGCATTGAGGCATGTGTGGCTGTGCACCACCAGTAGAAATACATCCTCTGTTAATCAGCTGGGCTGCACCTAAATCTCTCCTGGGTGTCCGCCCAAGCACTCCGCTTACAGGGAACAGTGCTCTCCGTATCTTTTCTAAGCTCAGCTGAACACACATTTTTCTCTCTGCCCCAGACATATTACATTACATGCAAAAACATTAGTGATCATGTTTATAGTGTCACAGGTGGCCATGGTGCTTTGCAGGGAGCAAGTATCAAATCAATTCTAAGGTTAAGAAATAAAATGAAATAACCTTTGCAGTTCCCGAGGTGTTTCTTTTTTTTATTTTAAGGATCTGCCAGTAATTTTAACGCAGTTGCAGTACATATCCTCTGCATGTCATACTACACATTTAACAACAGGAACTCTAACATAGTCACATCATACATTATTTAACAAGAAAAATACGAACAGAAATTTTGCTACCTCATTATTTACCCACTTTCCTAGATAATTAAGAAATATATTAAAGAAGACTCCACCATGAACTTGTTGTCATGATGCATATTGACCATCTAATTCTACTCTTTGTTTTTGGTCTGCTAGTCACTTTTTAATCCATCACAATACTTTGCCTCTTCAGGACAACTTAAACTTCTTTAGCAGCCTCTTGTGCAGGACCTTGTCACAGGAATATGCCTAGTTTGGGGTTTCTAGGTTCCACTGTTTCTGAGCTACATGCATGTCAACATTTCATGGAAGCATAAGGAATAAGCTAGGTTTCTCTCATTCATAACTAAAATACAGCACAAATTTTCCAAACATATTCATAACTGGACTAAAACTAAGTAGAGGAAGCTTAATGGAAACTGCTTCTTAGCTGTAGGATTTCATCTTAACTATAGAATTTGCTACCGGAAATAATAATGTATGCCTTTACCATTATGTTCCATTGAACTCTGTGAGCCAGCCTCTGTTGGAAGCAGAGGAGGATTTACAATTAAACATACCGTGCCCTGGCACGGGGCCCCCCAAATGACACAGGGTCCCCGGGTGGGGAGGGCGACTGGCTGCGGCTGCCCATGGCAGGGGGAGGGGCAGCAGCCGGGGGATGGAGGCACAGAAACTAAGGGTTCAGGCAGGGCTGCTGACAGAATAGCTAGCCCCCTGGGTGAGGTGTGGGGGGCAGATCTGGGCCCTAGAAGGGCAGGGCCTCGGGTGGAAGGGCAGAGCTGGGGGCCCAGCACAGGAGCAGAGCCGCCATGGTGGGGCTGGAGAAGAAGACTGACAGAGAAGATATGAAGATCTCCATGGCCGCAGAGGACAGCTTCAGCCATCCCAGTGGCCCTGCGTTGGCTGGCTCGGAGAAGTGGGCTGAGACCCACATGTGATCCACCTGAAGGTGAAGGGGCACAGTTCCATCAGCCACCTGAGCGCCTTCCCCTCTGCCCCGGGCTCTCCATCCCCCGGCCGCTCTCCCCCCAGCCGTGGGCAGCAGCCACTCCCCAGGTGGCAGCCAACAGCAGCGCAACATTACAGGGGCTGGAGGACTCAGGAGGAGGGGGCAGTGCAGCCAGTTGCCTGAGAGAAATGGGGCTTTCCCACTTCAAAGTGTGCCTTTTTCCTGCCGGCTGTGCAGCTTGTGGACTCTCCATCCCCTGGCTGCCCCCGCCCTCCCCACCTGGGAGCCCCGTGCCAGGGCACAGTATGTTTCTTTGTAAATCCACCTCAGGTGCTGGGGGCAACTGGCTTACAAGCCGGTTCCCCCCAGCACTGTCTCCGCCGGGGGGCAGGAGAGGCACAGCAGGGGAATGGGTGTGAGCTAGGATTCAGCTGTCCCGGCTCACGCCCTGTCCCAGAAGTTGCACCTCTGCTTTTGAAATGTAGCAAGAGCCACCAGCTTTCTATACATCTTACAGTCCGTTTATCCAATCCATACTTCCTTAACTTGCTGGCAAGAATATTGTGGGAGACCGTATCAAAAGCTTTGCTAAAGTCAAGGTATATCACATCCACTGACTTTCCCATATCCACAGAGCCAGTTACCTCATCATAGAAGCTAATCAGATTGGTCAGGCAGGACTTGCCCTTTGTGAATCCATGTTGACTATTCCTGATCACTTTCCCCTCTTCCAAGTGCATCAAAATGGATTCCTTGAGGATCCCCTCCATGATTTTTCCAGGGACTGAGGTAAGGCTGACCGGTCTGTAGTTCCCTGGATTGTCCTTCTTCCCTTTTTTAGAGATGGGCAGTACATTTGCCTTTTCGCAATCATCTGGGATCTCTCCCAATCTCCACAAGTTTTCAAAGATAATGGCCAAAGGCTCCGCAATGACATTTGCCAACTCCCTCAGTACCCTCGGATGCATTAAATCCGGACCCATGGATTTGTGTATGTCTAGATTTTCTAAATAGTTCCTAACCTGTTCTTTCTCCACCGAGGGCTGCCCACCTCCTTCCCATACTGCGTTGCTTAGTGCATTAGTCTGGGAGCTGACCTTGTCCGTGAAGACAGAGGAAAAGAAAGCATTGAGTACTTCAGCTTTCCCCACATCATCTGTCACTAGGTTACCTCCCTCATCCAGTAAGGGCCCCACACCTCTCTGATCACCCTCTTATTGCTAACATGCCTGTAGAAACCTTTCTTGTTATCCTTCACATCCCTTGCTAGCTGCAATTCCAATTGCGCTTTTGCCTTCCTGATAACTCCCTGCATTCTAGAGCAATATATTTATACTCCTCCCTAGTCATCTGTCCAAGTTTCCACTTCTTGTAAGCTTCCTTTTTGTGTTTAAGCTCACCAAGGATTTCCCCAGTAAGCCACTCTGGTCGCCTACCATATTTGCTTTTCTTTCTGCGCTTTGGGATGGTTTCTTCCTGTACCTTTAATAAAGCTTCTTTAAAATACTGCCAGCTCTCCTGGACTCCTTTCCCCTTCATGTTAGCATCCCAGGGAATTCTGCCCATCAGTTCTCTGAGGAGTCAAAGTCTGCTTTTCTGAAGTCCAGGGTGTGTATTTTGCTACTCCTTTCTTCCTTTGGTCAGGATCCTGAAATCTACCATCTCATGATCACTGCTTCCCAGGTTGTCACCCACCTCTACTTCCCTACTAGTTCCTCCTGTTTGTGAGCAGCAGGTCAAGCTGCGCATGGCCCCTGGTCGGTTCCTTCAGCACTTGTACCAAGAAGTTATCCCCAACATTCTCCAAAAACTTCCTGGATTGTCTGTGTACTGCTGTATTGGTCTCCCAACAGATGTCAGGGTGATTAAAGTCCCCATGAGAACCAGGGCCTGATCTGGAAGCTTCTCTCAGTTGTCCAAAGAAAGCCTCGTCTACCTCATCCACCTGATCCGTGGTCTATAGCAGACACCAACCACAACATCACCCCTGTTGCTTCCACCTCTAAACTTAACCCATAGACTCTCAACAGTCTTTTCTCCTCTAATACTGGAGCTCTGAGCAATCATACTGCTCTCTTACATACAGTGCAACTCCTCCTCCTTTTCTCCCCGCCTGTTCTTCCTGAACAGTTTATACCCTTCCATGACAGTGCTCCAGTCATGAGTCATCCCACCAAGTCTCCGTTATTTCAATCAACTGATAGTTCTTTGACTAGGCCAGGGCTTCTAATTCTTCCTGTTTGTTTCCCAGACCTCTTGCATTCATGTACAAACACCTTAGATAACCAGTTGATTGCCCTACCTTCTCCATCCGAATCAGGGGTCCTCCTTTGTTGCTCGTTCCTCCTTGTGTTTCTTCCCGGTATCCGACTTCCTCACTTACCTCAGGGCTTTGGTCACCGTCCCCCAACGAACCTAGTTTAAAGCCCTCCTCACTAGGTTTGCAAGCCTGCCTGCGAAGATGCTCTTTCCTCTCTTGGTTAGGTGGATCCCATCTCTTCCTAACAATCCTTGTGCCCGGAACAGAGTCCCATGGTTGAAGAAACCAAAGCCCTGTCTCCGACACCACCTGCACAACCACGCATTTACTTCCACGATTCGATGATCCCTACCTGGACCTTTTCCTTCAACAGGGAGGATGGACGAGAACAGCACTTGTGCTTCAAATTCCTTGATCCTTCTTCCCAATGCTACATAATTTGCAGTGACCTGCTCAAGGTCATTCTTGGCCGTATTATTAGTTCCTACATGGAGAAGCAGGAAGGGGTAGCAATCCGAAGGTTTGATCAGTTTTGGAAGACTCGGTCACATCCTGAATTCGCGCTCCTGGTAAGCAGCACACTTCTCGAGATTCCAGGTCTGGACGGCAGATGGATGACTCCATCCCTCTTAGGAGGGAATCCCCGACCACCACCACCCGTCTTTTTCTCTTGGGGGTGGTGGTCGTGGAACCCCTATCCCTAGGACTATGCATCCCATGCCTTCCAGTAGATAGTGTCTCCTTCTGATTTCTTCCCTGAGAGGTCCCTGCCAAAGCATTCTCCACCGTAGTGCCTGTGCAGAGAGCCAGAAAGCGGTTACTTACCTCTACAGGAATGGGGGATACCTGAGTTGGCCTTCTTCTTCTTCTAGAGGTTACATGCTGCCAGTTTTCTTCTTTGTCCTGTACTGCCCTTGCTGGCTCTTCAGCCTGCTGTGCCTGCAGGATTAAACACTGCCTTCTGTCGAGGAAGTCTTCATCCTCTCTGATGGAACATAGGGTTGATACTTGGGTCTCAAGTCCTTTAATTTTTTCTTCCAAAATGGCAACCAGCTTGCACTTCGTGCAGATGAAATCCCTTCTTTCTTCTGGGAGGAAGACAAACATGGCACATGCTGTACAGGTAACAACAGTAGACCTACCACTATCCATACCTGCCTTCCTTCAGAGAGATTCCTCAGATGTTTTTAAATGTCCCCTTGAAGGGCAGAAGAGAAAAAAAAATTCAAGGAAAAGACCTTGCTACGTTTCAAAGGCAGAGGCGCAGCAGGGATGGCGAGCGCCCCCCTCCCTCCTTATTGACTAATTGAGTAGTCAGTGGAAATTTTATCGATTACTTGATTAGCTGATTAATCGAAATTTAACATGCCTAGTTCAAATAGTTCACGTTAGTAAACTTCTTTTCCTCTCTAAAGAGAGCTTCCCCCAAGCATAATATACAGGTGGGTGTTTTGGCTACAAAGTAGTATGATTGCACTTGGGAAAGGTACAAATCTGCTAGGGCCTGTGCTGTTGGTTATAGTACTACAGTAAGCTATGGTACAGTTAGGGATGTTAGATATCGGGTAATTGAATAGTCACTTAACCGCATTAAATCTTTGCAGTTACATGACTATTCACTAGTCCCCGGGGGCGGGATTGGCAGTCAATGTGTTCTGGCCCCACTTCCGGGGAGTCCCCTCGCACCCCGCGCTGCTGCCTCTGTATCAGAGGCAGCAGAGCAGGGTGGCAGCAGCTCCTGTCCATGGGGGGTCCGAGCTCCTCACAGACAGAGGCTACTCCACGGGATGTGGATCAGCCTCTGTCCACGGGAGCCAAGCGGCACTGCGCAGCCTGTACTGGGGGAACCAGCTTTTAAGCTGGATTCTGCTCTCCCTCCCCTTGCTTCCTCTGATACAGAGGCAGCAAGTGGGGGGGCGGGTGTGAGTAGTCAACAAGATTAACCGATAATTGTCTGGTTGACTACTTGTTGACATCCCTAGGTACAATTTCCATTATAAAGAGTGAGGTGTGGTATTTTGGTCTATCCCCAGAGCTGGCAATCATTTCCCCAATTCTAATCCTGATTCTTATGCAGTTCCTTCATTTTACCTTGGATATGTCACTGGACCATTCTTCCTCAATTTCTTCAGCTGCAAAATGGGGGGATAATAATGAGCTATTTCACAAGGATGATATGTTGCGTGGTGTTTTGAAGATGAAAAGTGAAGGTGCCCTGATCTGTGACTAGAGCTCCTATGTACTACAGTATACACATATTAATAATGTTTATAAACACTAAGCATTAGCAGAACTTCAGGTAGTAGTTGCTTTTTTTTTTGCCTCAGTGGGTCTGTCAAGGCTTCTTCCCCACTCTGGCATGATGAATGCAGAAGTGGGGGCTTGCAAAAGTACCCCAAAACCTTATATTTCCAGGCTTTGGTATAAAACTTCCCCCCCAAAATCTTAAAAGGTTAGCCAGCAACCTGGGGACTAAGGGGTTAACTATGTCCCTTACCTAACCAGGTAACAGGCAGCCAATAGAAATGTAGGTAGGAATTTCAAACTGGGACAAAGGAATTTTGGGGGTTTTCCCTCCTTTGTCCTGGGCAGTTTTCTCACCAGATACTGAGGGAGACAGACATGTCTCTCTCTCCAAGAAAAGACTCTTCATCTGTAAGTAGGGCAAAGTTTAGATAAATCCGTTAGGTTTTATTGTTTTATGGTTTGGGAATGGGAGTATGATGTCTGCGTGTTTAAAAATGGGTTTTTCTCTCCTTTGTAACTAAGTTTTAGCCCATGGTGGAATTCCCAGTGAGTTTATTAATTAGTGACTTTTCCATCTAGTCATTATGCTTGTAACAGGAGTATTGTGGTGATAATAAAAGTTCTTTCTCTTTCTTTTTTATTAACCTGGTATTGGTTAATTTTTGTGTGTCCTGGTTTTACTTTAGGGTGGAGATTTCCCAAGTAATCTCTTCCCTGCTTTCCTTATCATTACTTGGGTGGTGGCATAGCGGTGGGATCGTTTTGAGAACCCAGGATTTTTAAAAGAGCACAGGTTTTTCTTTTGAGTTGCGAGCTTTGCAGGCTTGTTTTCTCTTGTTTTTTTTCTTGTTTTTTCTGTGCTGCCTTGGGAGAGGCAGACAGAAGGTTAACCTAAAGCCAGACACAGACCATCCAACCCAACCAGTTTGTTTTGTTCTAGCTTTCAGGATAACTGGATAGCTAGGCTAGTTAAGGCATGATGTCCAGTTCTAGGACAGATTCATACCCCAAGGAGAAGATGGCAGGAGCAAGGTATAGCAGCCCTCCACTCCCCTCATCAATGCCTTCTATATGGGAAGCTGCCTGTAAGGCAGTCGGCAGACCTCTAACTGAGAAAGAGGTGGAGTTATTACTACAACTGGAGCAAATACGCACAAAATATCAGGATAGAGCGGCCCAATGAGAGCGCAAGGAGAAGCGCGCCCAACATGAAGCCGAGGAGGAGGCCGAGGAGAAGCGCGCCCAACAAGAACATCAGGCCAGGCTAGCAGCAATAGAAGCAGAGAGAAGGCGAATGGAAGCGGAAGCACAGGCAAGAATAGTGGAAATAAAGGCAGGGACGAGGCGAATGGGAGCAGAAGCACCAACTTCACCAACTGACCATCCTGCTCCCATGAATGTTCTAGTCCCTGTTCAATATCCCAGGAAACTCCAGACCCAGAGAGTGGAAGAACAACAGAGACCATATCCTCCCAGGAGTTCAGTGTACAACTGGGTGGGTATGGGATGTGATTATGGCAGGGCAAATCTGTGTAATTGGGCTGGTACCTTAACCCAGCACCAGAACAGGTATGAGGTTTGTGAAAGGAGTGAGTGTGATTCTGGGAAGTTGTCTGTGGCTAGTCAGTCCTATTGAGACCAAGGTAAAAGTTTCTCTAAGGGTATGTCTACACTACAGCGCTATTTCGAATTAACGCATCTAGACACAAAAACTAATTTGAAATAGCGTTTTGCTATTTCGAAATAGCGCGTCCACACTGATTGGACGCTGGATCGCATTTAAGGGCAGCTGAAACTGGTTCCAGCAGGGCATCAGGTCAGTAGTTGCTTCGTGTGGCTGCTGTCTGAAGCTATCTGAGGCTCATGCTTAAAGGGACCCCCCTGGACAGCCGGTTCTCAGCTTTCCCGCTTGCTTGCCTACCTCGACGAGGGACAGCAAAGCGTTTTCCTCTCCGCCTGCTTCGGTCGCTCTCATTTGGGACACCGCTGCAGTTGGCACCATGGAGCCAGAGCTGCCCCAGGGCACTCTAGTGCTCATGTTGAACGTCTTGCTGCAAGCCTGGCAGCAATTGCTGGAGGCTGCCTGGCACCTTCTGCTGCAGGCCATCCCCCTGGCCCTCCCCTTACCCGCCCTGGGGGCCCTGGAGGAGCGGCGCCCGGACGCCAGCGTGCCCTGCCGCATCTGGCGTCTGGACACCAGCAGCAACTGGTGGGACCACATCGTCCTGGAGCGCTGGGGAGACCAACAGTGGACCCAGAACTTCAGGATGAAGAAGGACACCTTCCTCGAGCTCTGCGAGTGGCTCGCCCCTTCTCTGCAGCGATGGGACACATGCATGAGGCCCGCCATTCCCCTCCACAAGCGGGTGGCCATCGCGCTCTGGAAGCTCTCCACGCCGGATAGCTACCGATCCGTGGGGAATCAGTTCGCTGTGGGGAGATCCACCGTCGGAGCGGTGCTCATGCAGGTACATCACTCAACGGCCACTGGGCCAGGAGGGGGGGCTGCAAGGAGGACATGGGCTGCCCCAGGGAAAATGGGGGGGAGGTGGTGAAAGTGCCCTCCCTGGGAGGGTTCAGTCTGTCCCGGCCGCGCTACAGACTGCCCGCCGTGGCCAGGATTGCAGCGGGAGTTTCTCCTAGGAATGGGGCGCGGGGCAGTGGTGGGGAACGAACACTCCCAGCCACCCGGGCACCCCAGTGACCCTCGGTTTTGTGTGTCTCTCTGCAGGTGGTGAAGGCCACCAACAGGGTGCTGCGCTGTAGAGTCGTCAGCCTCACCGACCTGGACGCGGTCATCCAGGGGTTCGGCGCCCTGGGCTTCCCCAACTGCGGGGGGGCAATCGACGGGACGCACATCCCCATCCGTGCCCCGGACCACCAGGTCTCCCTCTACATAAACAGAAAGGGGTACTTCTCCGTGATCCTGCAGGCCGTGTCTGACCACCGGGGCCAGTTCACGGACATCAATGTGGGCTGGTCCGGCAAGGCACACGACGCGCGGGTGTACCGCAACTCCGTGTGCCAGAGGCTGCACGCCGGGACTTTCTTCCCCGACTGCCACATCAGGGTCAGGGACGTGGACATGCCGGTGTGCCTGCTGGGAGATGCGGCCTACCTCCTACAGCCCTGGCTGATGAAGCCCTACACGGGACACCTCAGCCCCTCCCGGCAGGCCTTCAATGCCAGGCTCAGCAGGGCCCGCATTGTGGTCGAGGGGGCCTTCGGCCGACTGAAAGCATGATTTAGATGCCTCCTCACCCACCTCAACCTCTCCCAGCACAATATTCCGCACGTGGTGGCAGCATGCTGTGTGCTCCACAATTTATGTGAGAGGAAGGGGGAGGCTTTCCTGCCAGCCTGGATGGCAGAGGCTGACCGCCTGGCTGGCCAGTACGCACAGCCCCGCACGGCTGCTAGCCAGGAGGCCCTTCGGGGGGCTGTCCGCATCCGGGAAGCCCTGCGGGAGAGCTTCCAGGCGGACGAGGACTGAAGTCCCCCTGGCGTGCCCCACTGGGGCCTTGTGCCTTACATTCCACCCCCACCTCCTTCCCCTTTCCCCTCCCTAACCCCCCTTCCTGATATACAATAAAAACACCTGTTGCCACAAAAAACTCTCTTTATTTAACATAACGGGGGTGGGAGGAGAGGGGGGAATGAGGGCGGGAGAGGGGAGTGGGGAAACCTGGGAGGAGGGAGCTGGAAGGGGAGGCAAGGAGGAAGGGGAGGGGGGAAGCTCAGGGTTGGGGTCTTGCTGGCCCTCCCATCTTGCAGCACTGTGGGTACCGGGGCCTCGCGTTCCCGGGGAGTGGGTGTGGAGGGTGGGGCAGGAGGGACGGGGGGTGCAGAAGAAGTGGGAGGGGGAGCAGGGGTGAGAGGAGGAGCGATAGCTGGGCCAGCCACAGGGGCTGGAGCAACAGGAGGCAGCAATCGGTCCGCCAGGGCCTGCAGGTGCTCGTGGAGGGCATGGCCCTGCTCCCGCAAGCTCTCCTACTGCAGCTGCAGGTCCTCTTGCACCCAGTGCTCCTGGCTGTGGACCTGCTGTCCCTGTAAGCGCAGCTGCTGCCTCTGGAACTCCTCCAGGTTGCGGATGCACTTGCTGGCCCGGGTGCGGGTGGATGGTCCAGGCGGGGTGGTGCGTCCTGCACTTGCAGGTGCTGCGGCTGCGGTGAAACAAGAGAAGTGGTCAGTTCTCCCTGGGGACACAGTGGGTGAAACCCAGCCCCCCTCTGCAAGGCGAGGACAGCAGGTCTCCACACCTGCTATCCCCGGGAGTGTGAGCTGGCCCAGGACTGCACCCCAGCTCCTGTGCTGCCTATAGTGTGATGTGGGGCCGGGGGGGGAGAGGGGAGGGGAGATGTGCCCTGCCTCTGTGTAGAGGGGGCGTCTGGAGGGAGGGCAGTGTGCGGTGTCTCTCCCTGGGGTCAGGAGCCTGTCGTGCCTTCACGCGTAGACGCGTGTGGGGAACAGGCCAGGGCCCCTGCATGGCACCCAGCTGGGGCCACATGTCCTGGATGGCACGGCAGAGGCACAGGTTGCCGCCTGCTCCATGGTCGGCAAGGCCCACGCGCATGGTCCCTGGGCTCCCCTTCCCCCCCCCCCCCCCGCCTCGCATAAGGGGACCGTGATGGCACTCACATGTGGAGGACTCCCCGGCCTCAGATGAGGCTGCTGACGGGCTCTCTGGTTTGGCTCGAGGGTCCTGGGTGCAGGGCACGCTCCTTGTAGGCTCCTGGCTGCCGTCCTCCTCCTCTTCCCCTGTGTCAGGGGCAGGGCCCTCTACCCTGGGGTCGATGACAACCAGGGGGCACGGACCATCTGACCCCCCAGAATGCGGTCCAGGGCCTCGAACTGTGGGCAGGCCTCCGGGTCAGCCCCTGGTTGGGAGGCCCTGGCATAGGCCTGCTGCAGCTCTTTGATCTTGCTCCGTACCTGCTCCTGGCTGCGCATGTGGCCTCTGTAGACGGCCGCATTCCTGCGCCTAGTGCAGATATTGTGGGCATTGGAGGCCTCCCCCCAAACCTCAATGAGGTCCACGATCTCCGCACTAGACCAGGAAGGCACCCGCCCGCCTTTTGCGGCCCCTGGCAGGCTCCTGGGTCCCACCAGCCTGGTCCTGGGGAGCGGTGGAGGGCTCGGTGGCAGTGGGTTGCTGGCTCATCCTGTGCCAGGTGCATGGTCTGCTGGCTGTGTGGTGGCAGGCTTGCAACTGGCACAGGCACTGTGGCCAGAGTCTGCCCCTTTAAGGGCTCCGGGGCTGGGGGCGGAGCAGACAAGTTTTCCTGGTTGTGCCCAGAGTGGCCACAAGGGCTACCTGGGAAGGGTTGGAGGCCCCCTAATTTGAAATAAGTGTCTACACAGCACTTATTTCGAATTAGCTATTTCAAATTTGGCGTTATTCCTCGTAGAATGAGGTTTACCGAATTCGAAATAAGGGCTCCACTATTTCGAATTTATTTCGAAATAGCGGTTTGTATGTGTAGACGCTATTAAAGTTAATTCGAAATAACGGCTGTTATTGCAAATTAACTTTGTAGTGTAGACATACCCTAAGTGTTTGCCTGAGGGAAGATAGCTCTGTGTCTATGCAGGAGAGCTGTGTGGCTGTGAGTAAGATTCCTGCTTGTCTGCCTGATTCCTCAGAGGTGAGGCTGGAATCAGAAACAGGGCAGGAAGAGCCTAGTGATCAGGGAAGTGTTTCTCTGGAACAGTCTGGAGTGGCTGGCCAGAGTGAAGTTTTAGCTGAGGGAAAAGATAAAATTCTGGAGGGTGATGAGTTGTTGGCTGGTGAGGTTTATAAAACCGAACCTGCACAAGCTGAAGGTGATTTACTTGAGGGAGCTCAGTGTGAGCAATCTCTGTGTGGCAGTTTGGCTGCTGGGAGGGGCAGTGTGACGGGGCGGACAGGCCCTGCACTGAAGGGCAGGGGGTAGCCCAGGCCCAGCTGGCTGAGAAGGTCCTGCCCCTCCAGCCTTGCTGGGCATGCTCCCAGCAGAGTCTGGATATAAAAGCAGAGAGAGCCCTGCAGCCAGGGAGGCCGCAGGGGGAAGGAGTAGCCTAGGCCGTGCCGGTGTTTCTGCAGCAGCTGAGACCGGAGTCGCCGCCCGTGCCCGACCTGGAAGCAGAGCCAGCAGTCGCCAACCCCGGGGAGGCAGGAATGCACCCGCAACCCCGACAGCGGCCCCAGCAGGTACTGACTCTGAGGCAGATGGACTGCAGGGGAGCCAGGGCGTGGTAGGAAGCAGCCCAGGGCAAAGGACTAAAAGTGTGGCTCGGCGTGTATCGGCCGGATTCCCCGCCCAACAGGCAGGAGCCACAGTTCCTGCCTAAAGGGCCCTGGGCTGGGACCCGGTGGAGAGGGAGGGCCCGGGTCCCCCTACCACCCATTTTCCCTGCCCTGGACAATCAACCCTTGGTCCAGGAGAGGCTTTGCCAAGCAGCTAGGCCTCAAGAGCCGCATTTACCCCGATAGAGGGGCCTGGACTTTGTATTGGAACTGCGGGTACTGTAGCTGCCCGGATAGAGGGGCCCGAATGGGGGCAAAGAAACCTTGGGGGGGGGTGTACCCCACGCCAGGGGCATACCCCCCAACAGGCAGTATGCCTGAGGGGGAAGGGTTTTTTGTCTGCAGGAGGTGCCTGTCATCCTGGAATGGCTGAGGAGAGTGCTGTGGGTCCAGATTTAGTTCTGGAGACATCTGAAGCCCAGAAATGGGAGGCCCCTAGGTTTGTGTGTGCTGGGGGGGGTGGGTCCAGTCAGTGTCATGTCAGGAACCCAGGGATGGGTGTGTCTAGACTACAGGGTTTTGTCAACAAAAGTGGACTTTTGTCGACAAAACTATACCTGCGTCTACACTACCGCTGAGTTCTGTCGACATAACGTCGACAGAACTCAGCAGTTTTGTCGATGCCGGTAAACCTCATTTTACGAGGCATAACGCCTTTGTCGACAGAGTTCTGTCGACAAAAAGGGCAGTCTGGACGCGGGGGTTTCTTTTGTCGACAGAAAAAGACCTCCAAGGAAACCCCCTGCTGGACAGTCCTTCTTCAGGAAAAACCTCTTGTTCCTGTCTGTAGCCATGTTTTAAAGGCACAGACATCCCTGGCAGGCATTCTGACAGGAAGCTGGCCACAGACCAACACAGTCAGCACATGGCTCTCCCAGCTTCACTTGCACGTGGCCATGTGGAATCAAGACTGAGGGGAAAAACAACTGAGGAGAGTTGGCAGTTTTTCAAAGGGACGTTGTTAAGGGCCGAAAAGCAAGCTATTCTGCTGCGTCGGAAAGATAGAAAATATGGCAAAAGACCGCCTTGGCTTAACCATGAGATCTTGCATGATCTAAAAATAAAAAGAGTCATATAAAAATGGAAAGTAGGACAAATTACAAAGGATGAATATAGGCAAACAACACAGGAATGCAGGGCAAGATTAGAAAGGCAAAGGCACAAAATGAGCTCAAACTAGCTACGGAATAAAGGAAACAAGAAGACTTTTTATAAATACATTAGAAGCAAGAGGAAGACCAAGGACAGGGTAGGCCCACTGGTCAGTGAGGAGGAGAAACAGTAACAGGAAACTTGGAAATGGCAGAGATGCTTAATGACTTCTTTGTTTGGTCTTCACCGAGAAGTCTGAAGGAATGCCTAACATAGTGAATGCTAGTGGGAAGGGGTAGGTTTAGAAGATAAAATAAAAAAGAACAAGTTAAAAATCACCTAGAAAAGTTAGATGCCTGCAAGTCACCCAGGGCCTGATGAAATGCATCCTAGAATACTCAAGGAGCTGATAGAGGAGGTATCTGAGCCTCTAGCTATCATCTTTGGAAAATCATGGGAGACAGGAGAGATTCCAGAAGACTGGAAAAGGGCAAATATAGTGCCCATTTATAAAAGGAAATAAGAACAACCCAGGAAACTACAGACCAGTTAGTTTAACTTCTGTGCCAGGGAAGATAATGGAGCAAGTAATTAAGGAAATCATCTGTAAACACTTGGAAGGTGGCAAGGTGATAGGAACAGCCAGCATGGATTTGTAAAGAACAAATCATGTCAAACCAATCTGATAGCTTTCTTTGCTAGGATAACTAGTCTTGTGGATAAGGGAGAAGCGGTGGATGTGGTATACTTAGACTTTAGTAAGGTGTTTGATACGATCTCACGTGATATTCTTATCAATAAACTAGGCAAATACAACTTAGATGGGGCTACTATAAGGTGGGTGCATAACTGGCTGGATAACCGTACTCAGAGAGTAGTTATTAATGGTTCTCAATCCTGCTGGAAAGGTATAACAAGTGGGGTTCCGCAGGGGTCTGTTTTGGGACCGGCTCTGTTCAATATCTTCATCAATGATTTAGATATTGGCGTAGAAAGTACACTTATTAAATTTGCAGATGATACCAAGCTGGGAGGGGTTGCGACTGCTCTGGAGGATAGGGTCATAATTCAAAATGATCTGGACAAATTGGAGAAATGGTCTGAGGTAAACAGGATGAAGTTTAATAAAGACAACTGCCAAGTGAAACAATCAGTTTCACACATACAGAATGGGAAGCGACTGTCTAGGAAGGAGTACGGCAGAAAGGGATCTAGGGGTTATAGTGGACCACAAGCTGAATGTGAGTCAGCAGTGTGATGCTGTTGCAAAAAAGCAAACATGATTCTGGGATGCATTAACAGGTGTTGTGAGCAAGACACGAGAAGTCATTTTTCCGCTCTACTCTGCGCTGGTTAGGCCTCAGTTGGAGTATTGTGTCCAGTTCTGGGCACCGCATTTCAAGGAAGATGTGGAGAAATTGGAGAGGGTCCAGAGAAGAGCAACAAGAATGATTAAAGGTCTAGAGAACATGACCTATGAAGGAAGACTGAAAAAATTGGGTCTGTTTAGTTTAGAAAAGAGAAGATTGAGGGGGGAAATGATAGCCGTTTTCAGGTATCTAAAAGGGTGTCATAAGGAGGAGGGAGAAAACTTGTTCATCTTGGCCTCTGAGGATAGAACAAGAAGCAATGGGCTTAAACTGCAGCAAGGGAGGTTTAGGTTGGACATTAGGAAAAAGTTCCTAACTGTCAGGGTAGTCTAACACTGGAATAAATTGCCCAGGGAGGTTGTGGAATCCCCATCTCTGGAGATATTTCAGAGTAGGTTAGATAAATGTCTATCAGGGATGGTCTAGACAGTATTTGGTCCTGCCATGGGGGCAGGGGACTGGACTTGATGACCTCTCGAGGTCCCTTCCAGTCCTAGTAGTCTAGGTTTCTATGTGTGCAGCTCCAGAGCCACGAGGCCCCCAAGGCCCTTCAAGGGAGCCAGCCCAAGTTCCCTCAGGCGAGAAAAAGAGAGCCCCAGCCTGGTCAGGGCCAGAGGTCCTGACACTACTCACACTGTGGGGGGAGGAGGAAGCAGTCCAGGCCCTGCACACCCAGCGCAGGAACGCCAGCATCTATGGCCACATGGCTCAGAGGCTGGCCGATAAAGGGCACCATCCCCAGGACACTGCAACAGGTCCGGGCCAAAGTTAAAGAGCTTTGGCAGGGCTACGTGAAGGCCCGAGAGCAGAGCTTAGCATCAGGTGCAGCCCCGGTGCACTGCACCTTTTATAATGAACTGGACCGCATCCTGGGAGGCCAGGAACCTATGTCTTCACTGGTGCTTGTGCAGACAGGGTTGCACACACCGGTGCAGCAGGGCCAGCAGGAGGTCCCCAGGGAAGATGTGGAGGAGGAGGAGGAGGAGCAGACGGAGGACACCCTGACCCTGACCCTGCAGCCTGTCCCGGAGACCCAGGAAGCCTCGCAGGCATCCTCCGACGCTGGCGAAGGAACATCAGGTGAGTGCAGTCAGGGTCACAGACACAGAACGGGGGGAGGTGGGAGCAGAAAGGATGCAGAGCAATGTGCACCTCTTGGTCCTCCTGGACAGCTTGCATCTCTCTGTGCATGTGCAAGCAGGCCGGTGGGTGGGGGCCATGGGAGACCCAAGGTGCTGCAGGCCCCTGTCCCACTGTGGCTGCACACTTACCTGGCCTGGACGGCCATGGTGGAGGGGGGGGGAGGATGTAGGGGGGTGGAGGCGGACATTGCCCTAGCCACAACGGGGCCCCTGTGCGGCTGAGGCGGCTGGCAGAGCCAGACGTGGCCTAACAGTAACAACATTCCCATCCCTTGCTGTAAGGATTTGTGTGTGAATTCCTAACACTGATCGGTTCTCCCTCTTCTACTCCACAGCCAGACCTGCTGCTGCTGACCGCCGAGTGACACCTGTGCCACCACCCACCCAGTCCCACAGCACCCGCAGGCATTGGAGGGCCTATAATGACCTCTTGCAGAGGCATGTGGAGGTGATGGAGAACATTGAGGGGACCATGGCCGAAAGAACCAGGGAGGAGGCGGCTCGCTGGCATAATCGCCTGCTCGACGACTTCCTACCGCAGTGGAGCGCAATGTGTGCCACCGTCCAGGAGGCCCTGGCTGTGCCGGGTCCTCTCCCCCTGGGGACTCCTCCTGCCCATCCAGCTCCAGCCCTCTCTGACCCCCCTTCCTCTCCCTCAGCCCCCACTCACTCCCTGCTAGAGCAGAGCCATCTGCAGCCCCGACTCGAGCCCGAGGACGGCAGGGTCCACGGACAAAAGGTGGCAAAGCCTTGCGGCCCAGGCAATACCGCCATTACCCTTAAGTTGTCTGCCCTCCCTCCCTCCAGGTTGACATCCCCACTCCTACCCCAGTTATAAACACAGGTTAATAGTTCAAAAAAAAAGTTTATTTTTTAACAGTTGTTGAACAATTCTATGTTTTATAACAGTTCTAAATTCTAACGTTACTTGGTAATAAACATTATATTTTTCATATTTAACATGATGTGTGTGTCTTAACTGTTCGGAGGCTGATGCAGGGATGGATTGTGGGAGGGAAGGTTTTGGGACGGGGGGGCCCAGGCCCTCAGGCCCCATTGGGGAGACCTTGGGGAGTCATTGGGTTCCAGCTGAGAAGCGCTCACGCAGAGCTTCCCGAATGCAGACCCCCACCTGATGGGCTTGGCGAACGGCAGCTGTCTGAGGCTGCGCAAACCGCCTCCCCTCCACTTCAGCCATTGGCCCCCAGCCTGGGAGGAAGGCTTCCCCTTTGCTCTCCACCAGGTTGTGGAGGACGCAACATGCTGCCACCACCTCTGGGATATTGTGTTCCCCCATGTCGAGGCGAGTGAGCAGGCACCTAAACCTCCCCTTCAGCTGGCCAAACGCGCATTCCACTTGTAAACGTGCGCGCGTCAGGTGCGTGTTAAAGACTTCCCTGCTTGGGTTCAGATGCCCTGTGTATGGCTTCATGAGCCAGGGCATGAGGGGGTACGCCGCATCGGCCACAATGCAGACCGGCATCTCCACGTCCCCAACAGCAAAGGTTCGCTGGGGGAAGAAGGTTCCAGCCTGCAGCCTTTCGTAAAGGTGCAAATTCTGGAAGATCCAACCATCGTGTGCCCGGCCCGACCACCCCACACAATTGTCCGTAAATAGTCCACGGTGGTCAACCAGGGCTTGCAGCACAATGGAGAAGTACCCTTTTCGGTTAATATAACGGGCTGCTCGATGGGGCGGTGCACGGATGGGAATGTGAGTTCCATCGAGCGCTCCTCCACAGTTTGGGAATCCCAGCCCAGCAAAACCGGCCATGACGGTGTCTAGTTTTCCGAGGCGGACAATCCAGTTCAGCAGCTCTGAGTTGATGGCCCTCACCACCTGCAGAAATAGACACATACAAACAAACAAACACACGCAATATGAAGTTAGAGGGGTTGCCCAAGTCCTTGGGAGGTACCCCCCTTCCCTCCCCCCCAAGACCCCAAGAGTCCCCCGGTGATTGCTCCCAGCAGTACGGTGGAGTGAGGCCAGGAGCCGCCCTCTCCTGGTACAGTCCCCTACCTCATGGACTCCCCAAGGGGCTTACCTCCCAACAACACGCGCGCCAACAGTAGATCTCCCACACCAAACTGGTGTCCCACTGACCGGTAGCTGTCAGGAGTGGCCAGCTTCCAGAGGGCAATAGCTACCCTCTTCTCCAGCGGGATGGCAGGGCGCAGGTGGGTGTCCTGTCGTTGCAGGGCGGGGGCAAGCCGGGTACAGAGCTCCAGGAAGGTGGACTTCCGCATCCTGAAGTTTCGGAGCCAAGCCTGGTCATCCCACTGCTCCATTACGAGCTGGTCCCACCAGTCCGTACTTGTCTCCAGCCTCCAAAATCGTCTCTCCTGGAAAAAGTTCAGAGGCAAGAACAGTGCTGCTGCATCCTGAAATAGGGGCTCCAGCCTGGGTGCAGGATCCGGACCGGGCATTAACAGCATGATAGTCTCATGCAGTTGCAGCAGCATTTGAAGCACTGTGGAGTGGGGCCAGCGCCTGCCCAGGGGCAGCTCTGGCTCCATGGCAAACAAAGGGATCAGAAAAACCTTCCAAAAAAAAAAACCACCCCAAACTGCTGTGCTGTCCCAGGAAGCAGGATACTCACAGCAAGCACTGCAAAACCTTTGCTGTCCCTCTAGGAGGTAAGCAAGGCAGCTGCAGCAGCAGAGCAACGGCTGGTCGGGGGGTCCCTTTTAGCACGCGCGTCTCTGCAAAGGGCAGGCAGCAGAACCAGGAAGTACATGCTGCCCCTGTAACCGGGCAGAAGCAGTTCTGGGTGCCTTCTTCTGTCGACAGAGCGTCCGGCAGTCTGGACGCTCTTTGTCGACAAAGCAAATGGCTTTGTCTAGCTGCTTGATGCAGTCTAGCTAGACGCTCTTTGTCGACAGAAGTTTTGTCGACAGAATCTGTCAACAAAACTTGTCAACAAAACCCTGTAGTCTAGACGTACCCGATCAGACAAGTCTGGTGCTTGTGTGTTACCTGTTGCTGGTGTGTTGCTTGGAGGGAGGAGAGTGACTCTGTGTGATCAGGGTACTACCCTAGCCAGGACACCCGGGGAGCAGCAGGGTGTGGTAAGTGTGGCACCTACAGACAGTATGGAAGTGTGTAGCAGTCTAGAAAGCGTCAAGGGGGAGGGAGCGGCGAGGAGTCCTGTGGCACCTTATAGACTAACCGAAGTGTTGGAGCATAAGCTTTCGTGGGCAAAGACCCACTTCGTCAGATGCGTCTCTGACTTCTTACCAGGGAAATCTGTTTGTTTTCCTGAAAGGGGGTTATGTGGAGACCTGCCTGTTCAGGGAGTAGGGAAAACTCAGGAGGAGTTGGTGGTGGCTCAGCAGAGCGATGCTGCTGTAGGGCCAGGGAACGGTGAGTTTTTGCTTACAGAAGGTCATAAGGAAGAGGATCCTTATGGTGATGTTGGCCAGCAGTTTGCTGTGCCTGAAGGGGGTGAAGGTGACTTGGGTTTCGAAAGATCCAATGTGGACAAGGGTGAGGAAGTTGCAGAGGGATTGGAGGTTGTTTATGATGGAGTGGAGACAGCCAGGGGGATGAAACAGCCCTCTGGTGACCAAGTGACTGTGTTTGACCAGCTTGCTGGGAAGTGTGGGTTACTGAAACAGGGATGTTTCCAGTCTGATTCTGTGAAGGGACCAAAGATCCATAAGTCTATTAAACCAGTACACCCAGGCCCTGTCTCTGTGAGGCAGTGGCCCACCTGGAAAACTAGATGGAAAACTAGACTGAAAGCAGCAGGGTGCCAGGTTAGTGTCTGGACTGCTTACTACCTGATTAGCTGGGGAGAGAAGGAAAATTCCATGGCCATTGTGAGCAAGGGAGACACACCCAGCCAGCCCTTTGTCTTTGTTAAGATGGAGACTTCAGGATTTAAACTCACAGGGCAATGGGGGAAGGGCAAGATGTGTGTTGCCAAGGAAGGCTGCAGTTTTTTAAATCTAGAAGCCCAAAATTGTCAGGGTACACTTGCTATGCATTTGATCCCATTGCTGGTGTCAACTTTTGTAACCATTGTACTGCTGTTACTAAGAATTGTAACAATGTCCAATGTGCATGATCTTGTGCCCAAACCCTGGAAACTGTTAAGAAATGTACCCAAGGACACACTGTATGTTCAAAAGCCTCGTGATACTGATGTTTCACTGTTAATACTTGTAATTAGTGTTGGAGCTTCTCACCTGAGAAGGGGCATTCCAAAATTGGTGTGCGATGTGAAAGGGGAAACTGAGGCACGGCAACATTTCGTTTTCATGGCTAAAAGCCAAGATGCCTACCATATGGGGAATAAGGATAAATACATTAGCTCAGTGTTAATGGGATTTCAAACAATTGCCAAAGCTGGCATGGATAAATGTAATATTTTCTTTAGCTGAGCAAGGGCATTGCTGTACTCACTAATGAGTATTGGGTCCAAATTTTGTGAAAAGGGGCCCATGTAAGGTGTCTACAGAAAGCTTGTTCTCTGCTGATTCTATGTATGATACTTGTGTACGTGTGTGATGATTGTTTATGAAGTTATGGAATGGACTTTGTTCTTGTATGTTAAAATTTTTCTGTCTGGGAGGACTAAGTGGGCGTGGACTGCCTACTGTGAAGAATGCTTACTCAGTGAATGGCTGTGCTAAGTAGCACTGCCTCATGAACAATGACCTGAGGCCTGCATCTGGGAGCAAAGCAGCTTGCAGGGAACTGTTTGCATGTGACCAGCTCCAGTTGGAAGACAAGAACATCAAAGGGCCCTCTGAGGCTGACACTAAAGACTGTTAAGCTAGCAGTTTGTACTATCTTTGCTAACCACCTGCATCAAGCACTCAGTGATTGATGTATGACATGTGTTCTCGTTAACTATCTTACTCTCAACTTTTTCTTTCTTTTATTAATATACCTTTAGGCTGTGTCTAGACTGGCAAGATTTTGCGCAAAAGCAGGTGCTTTTGCGCGAAAACTTGCCAGCTGTCTACACTGGCCGCGAGAATTTGTGCAAGAGCACTGACGTTCTACTGTGCGAAATCAGTGCTTCTTGCGCAGATACTCTGACGCTCCCGCTCAGGAAAAAGCCCTCTTGCGCAAATTGTTTTGCATAAAAGGGCCAGTGTAGACAGGCAGCTAAGACATTTTGCGCAAAAGCAGGCTAAACGGAAAAAAGCCCTAGTGGACGCTTGGAGGCTCCGTAGCCGCAATCAGCTCCCGGACTTCCTGGTAACCCGAGACCCCTTAAAGCAGACGCAGGCTGCTGAGGTCACAAGGCAGGAGCCCTTCTCCGACCTCTGGCCAGAGGTCTGCCACGTGGCCCCTGCCATCCAGCAGACACCCCCAAGCACGATGGCAGCTCCAGGTGGGGATCAGCCACCCGCACTCCCAGCGCAGGAGGCCCCCAGGGCCAGAAAAAGAAGGGCCCCATCCTGGTCCTCAGGGGAGCTGGAGGCACTGCTCGACCTGTGGCAGGAGGAGGAGGCCCTCCATGACACCCGCTCCCGGCGCTGGAACGCGGAGATCTTTGCCCGCATGGCCCAGGCGCTCGCCCAGCAGGGCCATCCAGCCTGGACCCTGGAGCAAGTCCGGGCTAAAGTAAAGGAGCTGCGCCTGGGCTACGTCCGGGCCAGCGAGGGCCAGGGGGCAGGAGCCGACACCTGCCCCCATTACCGACGGCTCCACGCCATCCTGGGCCAGCCAGCACCGCAGGCACCGGACGTCCCCGTGGACAGCAGCATGCGCCCCCCCATCACCAGGACCACCGAGGCGGGGAAGGAGACAGCAGCAGCAGTGCCGGAGGACAGGCCAGCACTGCCACCCTGCAGGCCCCCTCCGGCAGCCCCAATGTCTCCCGTGCATCCTCGGAGGCCGGGGAAGGATCCACCGGTGAGTGTTGCACTTTGCACTCACAAGGGCGGGGGAGGGGAGGAGGAGGAGCCAGGCACCCAGAGGAGGGAGGGGGAGAACACGTCACTCAGGCCACGTGAGCTGCACGCTGTGTAGCATTAGGCAGTGAGCAGCATGTGCAACCACGTGCAGCCTGGTGACCGAGCGGGATGTGGCCGCAGGCAGCTGCAGGGCACGCCTGGGACCGTGCTGCTCACACATCCGGCAGGACCAGGGGGGAAGGGTGGATGCCGGCTGGAACCAGCCAGGGCCCCAGGGACTCAGGCCAGAGCCCGCACCTCCGCAAGGGTGCAGCACACAGAACGGCACACTGTCCCATGCCTGGCTGTGAGGCACAGCCAGCTGCTCCTGGGAAAACCGCAGCGTCACAGCCCTGTGAGCGTGGCCCCCACTGAGCCCCTCGCCTGCTCCCGGTGCCTTGGCTGGCTCCCCGAGGGAAGTGCCCACTGCCGCCACACATGTCCCTGGGCTACGTGTGTGAGGGCTAACAGGAGGGGGAGGGGGGAAAGCGCTCGGGCCGGCCCTAGGGCCACCTGAGTTTTGCTGCAAGGATGGTACACTCCCCAGTCACTCTCCTGGTTCCATCCAGGAGACATCCCACGCGATGGGGATCTGAGAGCCCAGACCACATCTGCCAGATGTGCTCCCAGGCACTGTGTGGGGATTCATCTCGCTCCCTGTCAAACACCATTGATTAGCCCAAAGCCTCACAGCCTCACAGCAGGGAGTTCCACAGGTTAACACAACACAAGCGCCCTCCCACCCTCCACGGGCCAGGACACAGACCGGTGGTTACAATACATGGAGGAGGACCCTACTCCAGGGGCGGTCCTGTATGCAAACATAACACGGGGGGGAGGGGGGTAACCGAGTGGGCCCAAGCCACACTACTGTGGTGTCACCTGGGCTCAGGGGTGGAGGGCATGAGGTGTGGGGACAGTGGCCGGGCTGCCTGACTGACCCATCCTTTCTTCTGTTCCCTGCAGCGGACCAAGCACAAGCCGGGACCTCTAGTCCTGCAGCAGCGCAGCAGCAGCACCCCAGCCGCCCAACCACTGAGGCGGCGGCTCCGCCACCGGGACCAGCTCCTTCGTGCCACGTGCAGGCCGTGCGCGCCGAGGCAGCCATCACTCGGCACGTGGAGGCGGACATGCAGTGGCGCCAGGAGGCCTCGATCGCCACCCAGTCTCACATTGGCCATGCCGCCATCCATTGGCATGGCCATTCCATGCCCCATGCCCCCACCATCCCTCCCCTAGCACTGCCCCTGCCCCCTCCTGCAGTGGCCCCTCCTGCTCCTGTCCCTGCCCCTCCTGCTCCTGCAATGGCCCTTCCTGCTCCTGCTCCTGCTCCTGCCCCTGCCCCTCCTGCTCCTGCTCCTGCCCACCTCCCCGTGCAGCCTGCCCGATGCCTGCCCCCATGTGCAGGTCCACCCCACAGGAGCAGTCGCAGGGGCCACCCTCCCAGGAGTAGCTCCTCCCCTCCCAGTTCAGGTCTCCTCCCCTCTCCCCTTGTAAATAAAAAAATACAAGTTTTTTCTGTTCGAAACAAAACTGTGTTTGGTGTTTATTGGGAGGTAAGGGGAGGGGAGGGGAGGGGAGGGGGAAGGGGAGGGGATAGGAGGGAGTTGTAAAGGGAGACCGAGGCGACCCTACTATGGGGCCTGGGCGAACATGTCCATCAGGGCCTCCTGGATGCGCACCCCATCCTGGTGCACCTGGTGGATGGCAGCTGTGTGGGGCTGTTCATAGCCCTGGCCCTCGGCTGCCATCCATGCGGGGAGGAAGGCCTCCCCACTCCGCTCCACAACATTGTGGAGCACGCAGCATGCGGCCACTACCTCCGTGGCATTCCGCTCACCCATCTCGAGACGGGTGAGCAAACACCGGAAGCGGGCTTTCAAGCGGCCGAAGACGCACTCCACTTGGTTACGGGCCCGGTTGAGGCGGTCGTTGAACCGGGCCCGGTTCTGGTCCGGCCGCCCCGTGTAGGGCCGCATTAGCCAGGGCAGCAGGGGGTAGGCCGCGTCCCCGACGACACATATGGGCATAGGCACATCCCCAACAGTAAACTCCCGCCGGGGGAAGTAGTTGCCCGCTTCCAGCCTGCGAAACAGGCCGGAGTTCCATAGTATATGGGAGTCGTGTGCCCTGCCGGACCAGCCCGCATGAACGTCTAGGAAGCGGCCACGGTGGTCCACGAGGGCCTGGAGTACGATCGAGCAGTACCCCTTCCTGTTCATAAAATGGGCCGCTCGATGCTCCAGGGCCCGGACGGGATGTGGGTTGCATTCCAGGGCTCCCCCGCAGTTGGGGAACCCGAGGGCAGCGGCTGGCCACGGTAGTGTCCACGCCGCACAGGCGGATGACTCTTGGGAGCAGGACGCCGTTGATGGCATGGACGACCTGCAGAAGGGTGCAGAGAAACACAGGGGAACACATCACATAAGGCAGGGTGAGGTGGCGCCTCCCTTGGGCCCCGTGATGCCCTCTGTGCTCACACACACACACCAGGGCCCCTCGCCCACGGCCCCTACCCCCACCAGCAGGCCTGTGCAAGGGAAGGACGGCCCAAACCCCTGGGTGACCCAGCCTGGAGTCTTGGCTGCCCCTGGGCATGGAGTGCAACACCCTCCCCACCCCACTCCCCCTGGGACTTACCTCCATCACGATGACACCGACGGTGGACCTGCCCACCCCGAACTGGTGTGCCACCGATCGGTAGCTGTTCAGGGTGGCCAGCTTCCATAGTGCGATGGCGACCCTCTTGTCGATGGGGATGGGTGCCCGCAGCCGGGTGGTGGCTCTCTGAGCGCAGGGGCGAGCCAGGCACACAGCTCCAGGAACGCCCGCTTTCGCATGCGAAAGTTCCGGAGCCATTGCTGGTCGCCCCATTGCCCCAGGACCAGCCGGTCCCACCAGTCCGTACTGGTGTCCAGTCTGCACAGTGGCCTCTCCACCTTGGGGTGGGGATGCCACAGGGACGCCATGGACTCTGTGGTGAGGGAGTCCAAAGCGATCTGCGCCTCCAGGTCCTGGAACAGGAGGGCAGCAGCCTGGAGCACCAGCTGCAGGCATTCCAAAATGGCCGGCAGGGGCCAGAGCAGGCACATGGCCACCCCTGGCTCCATGGCAGAAAAAACAAGGCAGATGAAAAAAAAACAAGCAAAGGCACTAAGTGACAAGAGGCAGTGGTGTCCTAAAAGGCAGAGGGCAACCACCAAAACTGCTACGGCTGACAGTCCCTGCAAGAGGTCCTATAGCACGCAGCAGGAGAGAAACGGCTGTCCAGGGAGATCCCTTTCAAGCACGTGTCTCAAAGGAGCCCAGCCTCGCCCGGAAAGGGCTGGTGCCCTTTTGCCCTCTTCAAAATGGTTCCGGGCTTCTGATTTTGCGCAAAAGCGTCCCGCCAATGTAGACACGCTTTTGCGCAAAAGCGCATCGTTATAACGATAACTCCGGGACTAATCTAGATAAAGAAAGAAATACTTTTAACGGAATAACTTTTCCGTTAAAAGTATTTGCTCAAAATCATGCCAGTCTAGACGTAGCCTTAGAGTTTAGATTCTAAAGGATTGGCCCAGCGTGCTCTTGTGGGTAAGATCTAAAGTGAAAATTGGCCTGGAACTGTGGCTGAGTCCTTTGGACCAGGAGGATCTGTTTGGAGTTGGTGAGTGTGGGTTTTACAACCTCTCACCTGTGTGTGAGGCCTAAGTCTGGTTGTGGAACAGGGAAGCTGGGGTGTCTAAGGGGTTTTGCTGGTGAGGCTTCCTGCTGGCCAGGTTGGCAGCTGAAGTGCTCTGTGTAACTGGTGGGGTGCCTTGGGAAAGGACCCCAGTTGAGGGCAGTAAGTAGCCCTGGTTTTAAGCAAGTCGCCCTGAGCTGACGCCCTCAGCAGTGCCCAGACCTGGCCTGGTGTATGACAGTGGTGTATTCAGTAGGAGGCACAGAACCTGGTCAATTGAGCTTTAGATCAGGACCCCACACTATTCTAAATTTGATTTTGAGACTGAGAGTTTGATTGCTTAAAGAGGCATTTCCGGACTCAATTACTTAGGACACTCTCAGTATATCTGTCATGGTACTCCACAGATGTGGAAGGGTCTTGTTTAATTTTCATGTATTCAATAGTCTAGTCAAGTGTGCATATACATATTTACTATGTTTTATCTCAGACCTCCAGGAAGAAATCACAGCCAGTGTGGCAAAAAGCTGTCCAGCACCGTCTGCGATTTGGGGGGCATGTCATGACCATGAGGGTTAGCCAGCAACCTGGGGACTAAGGGGTTAACTATGTCCCTTACCTAACCAGGTAACAGGCAGCCAGTAGAAATGTAGGTAGGAATTTCAAACTGGGATAAAGGAGGGAAAAACCCAAAAAGTCCTTTGTCCCAGTTTGAAATTCCTACCTACATTTCTATTGGCTGCCTGTTACCTGGTTAGGTAAGGGACATAGTTAACCCCTTAGTCCCCAGGTTGCTGGCTAACCCTCATGGTCATGACAGGGTCACAAAGAATAAAGTGTATAAGTATTTTTCAGATATTTTTTTTATGACAACTGTCTTATTAGTGTTCTTGTTAATTCTTGAGTTGTCCTTATTTCCCACATGAAAGTTACAAGCATAATATGCTTTATAGGACTAATGCACTGAGCTGAAAGAGAGGGGTTTATTCTAACATATGCATGATGGTTTTCTGGCTAACAGTTGGGTGACTTTTTGTTTTTCAGAAAAACAAAAATAAGAAAAAAGGCAAAGATGAAAAATGTGACTCTGAAGTGACCACTCCAGAAAATAGCTCTTCTCCAGGGATGATGGACATGCATGGTGAGTGGAACAGGGCTAACCCGAGCTACTCCATGAACTGTTATAAAGGAAGTTACCAATGGACAAGATTCCTACTGGACTCAACAGGAGTTGCTGATGTGTACATGAGGACAGAATTTGGCCAAGTGAAAATAATCAAAAAAGAAATGCATGGCACCAGATCAATGTGTGGTATATGTCCATTAACATGGGTCATGTTAAATGCAGTTTTCACTCAGGCTGTGTGTAAAAGAAAATCCCTATGTCTGCTGTGAGAGGAGTGAAGATGCCGAAATAAAACATGGAAAGGACAAAATAAACATAAGCCCAGTATCCAAGGTGCTGTTTCACTTATCTAAGTAGTAGCCTTGTTCAACTTATAGACGCTGCTTGCTTTGGTAGTGGAAAGGTAGTGACTTCTTCTCTATGTATTTGCTAACTTAAACTAGCTGCAAATGTCTTCACAACGTGTCTGGCCTTGAAGTGCACAGGTAAACTACCTAATGAAATACCCTGTTCTGCATTTAAAGTATAAGATTTGTCTTGAAACCATTTTTTCAAATTTAGCAAAGCAGAAACTGTTTATTGAAGTATGTTTTAATAGTGTTAATGAAATAAGTTTTAATAATGTTAGTAATTTTAAATAACCTGTGTAGGGAAGAAACATGCTCATTTATATTAACACCTATTTGCCCTCCCCCCCCAAACTGCAAAGCAGCTGAAAGAATCTTGCTTTAAAAAATTGTGGGGAGAAACTAAACACACAACTTCATCCCCAATGTAAATATATCTGGAAGCTCTCCTGCAACTTCAGCTATGTTGTCTGTACTAGGGATGTTAACCAGTGATTAATTTACTAGTCGAGTAGTCAATGGAATTTCCATCGACTACTTGACTAGTCGATAGGCACTTCTGGGTTCTGCCTTTGAAATGTACAAGAGTTCCCAGCAGGGGCTCTTGTGCATTTCAAAGTTGGAACGTCATGTGGAGCCCAGGGCCAGCGGGAAGTCCCACTGACTCCGGGCTCCACAGTAACACATAAAATAGAATTTCTAGTTTTGAGCTGTGATGAAAAATAATACAAGAGAGTTTCTTGGCAAGTAATTGAATCTTCAGCAAGATTATAAATTCATGAGAACTTTTGCGAAGAATCCTCCTGGAAAATGAAAGTTCCTTTGTGCCATAATTGGTATGATTAAATAAGCACATTGGGCTAATGTTATGATGAATGGGGAAACCTTATTTGCAGATAGCCCGCTTCTTTCTTGTGCCAGGCTTACACTTATTTAACCCTATTGACTTTAATGGAGTTACTTCTGATTTACACCGGTGCAAGTCAAAACTTGAGGCAAAATTATTATTTCAGTACCAAGAAAAAACATTCATCTCCTGTAGTATTTGCCACTGGGGAGACTTCTTGATAAAATTAAATGAATCAGAAAATGAAATTTTCAGATCCCAGAACAAATGCTGATAGATTAAGAAAAATAAAATGAATTGTTGAGTGTTATCCTAGTTCCTATCAAAACAGCCTGGCTGTGTCTACTTTGGCAAGATTTTGCGCAAAAGCAAAAAAAGAAATCTTTGTAAGAAATCGGTAAAAAATGTAAGAAATCAGTGCTTCTTGCGCAAGAACTATGACGCTCCTGCTCAGGAATAAGCCCTCTTGCGCAAGTGTTCTTGCGCAAGAGGCCAGTGTAGACAGGCAACATGAATTTCTTGCGCAAGAAAGCCCGATGGCTAAAATGGCCATCGGAGCTTTCTTGCGCAAGAGAGCATCTACACGGGCACAGATGCTTTTGCGCAAAAGCACATCTCTTGCGCAAAAGCACATGCCAGTGTAGATGCTCTCTTGTGCAAATACTTTAACGCAAAAACTCTTGCGTTAAAAGTATTTGCGCAAAATCTTGCCAATGTAGACACAGCCCCTATGTATAGCTCAGCCATATTGAAATTTCTTAACTTCTGGATTTCTAGGCAACAACAATGCCCAAAGATACTTCCCCATCTGAGTTGGAGTCAAAGATGCAAAATTTTAGCTTCAGCAGCTTGCATCTTTGTCACAGACTTCTTGTGTGACTTTGTCTTGGACAAATCATTTATTCTTTGTCCATTCCCCATTTGTGAAATGGGACTAATGCTACTTTTTTCTTGCCTTTTGTTCATCTGGTCTATTTAGACTGTAAATTCTTTCAGACAGGGATTCTCCCAGATTTTGTGTGGTAACTATCTCAGTTAGGATGTGATCTCAGTTTGAGACTTTAGGCTCCACATCAATAAAAATACGTGTTCTCAATGAGAATACACTAGAAGGCCCCTGGAAAAATTTAGCTGTTACAGAGGGATACTGTGTGCTTGATTAGCAGGTTGTTTTATGGGGATTATGTTACATCTGTGCTCCAAGATCTGTACTGGCTGGCTATCAGTTTCTGGTTCCAATCCAGCTGTTGGTTTATACCTATATAGTGGTTTGGGAGTGCTTCTTCCCCTGCACAGATGATGTTAGATGAGGCACTTAGGTAGCCCCAGGTTTTCCCAGGAATTGGGTGCAGGCAGGGTATTCCCCCTAAGGAGCTCTTGATATTAGGATTTGCTTCTTTCTTTGACTTGACATGACCCAGGTTTGTAGACCTTCAAGAAGCTCTGGAAGGCCCACCTGTTCTTTTGAGTAGAGGGAGAGGCATGAAGGAGCATGTAAGTCTGCAGATTAAGTATTAATAGTTGGGTACTGATGCTCTTGATGGATGAACTGATACAAATTACACTGCTCTTTAGTCAGTCTCTTTTGTTCATAATATAGAATTCTGGTTTCTGAAAAAAGATGTATATAATATAAATCCAAGGATTTTGTACTGCTGTTGGTTAGAGCCCTTGGTCACCATATTTGGAGAAAATACACACTAGAGTTAAGCTGCAATATGTACAGCAGACTGTCAGTTGAGTGAAGGGGACTTAAGTGTAAGGGATATGTGAATCTGAACATTCCTTTCCTCTCCCAAAGTTCCCTCTGAAGTCACTGGGATTCTTGCGTATGCAAAGCTTGCAGGATCATGTCCAATATTAACTATGCAATGATGTATAAAAATATATAACTTCAAGAAGAGCCAAAATCTCCTGTTTCATTCATTTTTCATCAAGGTAGAATTTTTTTCCAGATGACAATAGCAACCAGAGTTCAATAGCTGATGCATCTCCAATAAAACAAGAGAACAGTAGTAACTCAAGTCCAGCACCTGAGCAGAACTCAGCAACACAAGCAGATGGCACTGAAGTAAAGTCTGATGAAACTCAAGCAGATGCAAAGGAGCAACCTGGTTCAGAAGGTAATACATATAGATGTATCTCGTGCCTGCAGCTTTTCTAATAGGAAGCATTAGTTTAAATGAACGCTTACATTCAACATTCTTGGTAAGAAAGAAGCTCAAATAATAGAACTGGAACAGAGTGACTGGCATGTGATACTAAACACAACCATCCATTCTTTCAACACAACAAAACAACAACTACAGCTCTCAAAACAACTCACAAATAAAAAACGATGAGTTGTAACAGTCCACATGTTATTAACTCTTTAACTTCTCCATAATCATGTGGCTTAAGTCTTCTAAACTTCATTGTAGTAATGCTATGTAAATCAGAGTAAAAGTCCTTGGTATGTAAGTATTTCATTTATGTACTTAAAAGTCCTATTCACTTCACAGGGAGCAAGAGCAGGTTTAAAATAAATTACAAAATTAATTACTTCCATGAGAGTTCTACTGACTTCAGTAGTAGCTGTCCCAGTTCTGAAATCTTTACTGCGTCTATATGCTTTGCGGTTCCAAAACAGATAGTGGAAAATATTTTTCTGCTTGGTTTTATACCTTAGAGCAGTGGTCACCAACCAGCAGCTCAGGATCTACTGGTCGATCCTGGAGCCTCAGACAGGTGATCCTGGCTGGTTGGCCAAGAGGTTACCAAGTGCTGGCACTTGAGCTGCCCCTCCCCCCACTGCTGTGCATCTCCTGCCCTTTGCCTTGGAGCTGCCTCCCTACCCCACCCCTGGGAGCCTCCCGCTTGCTGTGCAGGACAGGGAAGGGAGAGGAGGAAGCGCTGATGTCAGGGTGCCCCCTCCCACCCTGTATCCTATCTCCACAGAGCAGAGAGGGGGCACAACAGGGCTTGGGATGGAGGGAGTTTGCTGGCTGCTTTTGGGAGTGGTGCAGGGCCAGGGCCAGGGCCAGGGCCAGGGCAGGGGTGAGCCTGCCTTAACCCCACTGCACCACCACCCAGGAGCCACCTGAGGTAAGTGGTGCCCAGTCAGAGCCCACATCCTGAAACCCTACCCCAGTCATGTACCCCCTCCTGCACCCCAAACCCCTGCCCTAGCCCTGAGCCCGCTGGACCCGAACGCCCTTACAGAGCCTGTACCCTGAACTCTCTCCTGCACCTCAACTCCCTGCCCCAGGCTCTGCTCAGAGCCCCTAATACTCCAAATCCCTTAGCCCAAGACCAGATCTTGTGCCCCAACCCTCTGCCCCTGCCTGGTGAAAGGGAGGGAGGATGGGGGAGGGAGGGAGGATGGAGTGAACAGAGGCAGGGCTTTGGAGAAGAGGCATGAAAGAGGTGGTGCAAGGGTATTTGGGTCTGAGGTAGATCCTGGATTGCATTTAAATTCAAAAAGTGATTGTGTGCTTAAAAAGGTTGGAGACCCCTGCCTTAGAAATTCAGGTCCTGTCTGGGTTGGAGGACTGACTATGAAATGGTTACATCACAAGAACTAAACAGGTGAAATCGGTTTTGCTAAGAGGATAAGAGATTTTTTTTTTATTGACTCTAGATACATTTTACAAAATAAAAGTTTAAAATGTTAATTTTCAGTTACTGACATGTTAAAAGGAAGAAGTTGCTTCAGTGTTCAGAATCCTTGGGCTTTCTTGAGAACTCACAATCAATTCCCTTATATTACTCATTGATGCAGCAGTGAAAGCAGGGAAGGTCAGACTTGACATTCCAGATATTCAAGTAAAACAGGAGTGGGGAACATTTTTTGGGTCAGGGGCTACTGACCGACAGGAAAAAAAAAATCAGGCAGGCAGGGGGCAGCGGGGGCTGGAGTGCCAGCGGGGGCTCCTCAATGCTGGGGGGAAGCCCTGAGCCCCGGGGGCCGGATCCAGGCAAGCCAGGGACTGCATCTGTCCCCTGGGCCTTAGGTTCCCAACCCCGGAAGTTTAAAAAAAAAAAAAAACCAAGTAGGGAAGGGTGGAAACCTTAAAATAAAAAACCTTTTAGGCCTTCTTAATCTGTACCAAGAAGCAAAAAATAGGCATAAACCCTAATCTTAAAAGAAAAATCCTTTGTAGGTCGCTGTTCAGACAGTTTCAAAGCCTTGATCCTGCCATGTGCTCAGCCAGTGGGAGTTAAGGATGCACTTTACCTAGCATGATTGGGCTCTAAATGAAAATGGAACTCACAAATATTACTATTTTGTAACTTTTATGTGTAATTTTTTATTTTAACTTTACTTTAATTGACTTTGCTACATTTCTTTTAAAGCCAACTCTGAATCTGTATGCCCAGTTCTTCGAGAGACGTCTCAGTGGGTGCTCCACAGCAGGTGTCGGTGCATCCCAGTGCCGCAGACTGGATTCTTCACAGCCTCCCCTCAGTTCCTTCTTACCGTCCCCAGCTTAAGATGGAGCTCGGCAGTGCTCTTCGCTCATCAGTATACCCTGTAGATAAGTAGTTAAATTTTGGTTATTTCTTCTCCGTTTACCCCACGCTTCATCCAAGTTCATCTCCCCAATCAAAAGTTTTTTTTCTCCAAGTTGTTCTCCCCTTGTTATTGTTGTTACTGTTCACCTTGTGAACAATGCCAGGATCACCAGGGTTTAAACACTGCTCAACATGTAACGACGCCATGCCCGTCTGCCATTCAAAATGCGTCAGATGTCTCGGCGAGTCCCATGTCCAGCAGGACTGCCAGCACTGCGCCAAGCTTAAGGCGCAAACGTACAGAGACAGGACCTTCGCCTTAAAAATGCTCATGATGGAAAAAGCACAACATCCATCCTCTGACCCAGGAACGGAATGCCCCAACAAACCAAGATCCAATAAGGGGAAAAAATCCCCCAAGAAATGTGCCTCATCTCTGCCTCACAAGGCTCAACCGCCCAAACGGCACTCCGCTGAAAAATCCGCACCAAGGGCTGAAAGGGCACCATGCTTCAGCACCTACGATGCCCTGGGTGTCTCCGGGACCAGTCGGGCCATCTCCAAGCATATGACGCATAGAGCCCGCACTGAGGCTACAGGCCTGACTGTGCCTGCCTCACGGCCCACTGCGGCACCAAGTAACTAGAGCACGGACATGTCGGTACCGAGGCCTACTGATACAGCATCGCAACACCTAGCTGCACCAGCCATTGGTACCGTAGCAACATCCAACGGTGCCGCAACCACCTTGGCACCACAACACACATTGGTACCGACTACCTCCACCTCTGTACCGGTACTGACCATGGCACCGTCCATGACAGCATCGTCCACTCCGGCACCGAGGTACATCCACCAGAGAGACCCATCTACATTTAACTCTCCATTCCTCGGCACCAACACATCACCAGCCACAGCGGCACCCAAACATGCCTCTTCGCCCACGCTGTTATCTAGCGATGATGACGGGGAAGTAACATTTTCGCCCCAACTGTCACCCGCCACCGAGATATCAGTGCCTTCATCCCATCCCAGCTTCAGGCACCCGTTTGGCACCGGCATTCCTTCCTGGGACCCACACCCATGGATGCCAGCACCCATGGCTTACGCCTCCCAGTGGCAATATTGGAGCCCATAGGCATACAACTACAGAAAGAAACACACAAAAAAAGAGGGAAACTCAGCTTGTCCTTTCTCCTCCACCACAATCTCCATCACCACAGAGGATGCAGCAGGAGACGGCGGATCCACAATCCCGTGAGTCGGGCCCAGATAGGTCCCCTGACACAAACTCATCCTCCTCGCCTGATGCAGCAGTACTGCTTCTATCACCCACTGCAGCCGATGACTTCACATCCTTTCAGGATCTTTTCAAGAGGGTAGCAGCTGACCTTAATATCACCATGGAGGAGGTCACGGAGATGCAACACGAGCTTACCAACATCTTCCAGGCCACTCCATCGGCTAAGATTGCTCTGCCCATAAATCCTGCCGTTATGGATCCTTCCAAGACTCTGGCAGACCCCTGCCACCATAGCTCCTGCTAAGGTGTGCACCTGCACGGCCACCTCCTCTGCAGAGCCGCGCAGCAGCACTCACCTTCCTGCTGGAATTTCTCTTACCCACCCACTCCCAAATTATCTAGTGGTGGAGGTGGCCCATCAGAGGAATAAGCAGCACCAGCCCCACTCCACCCCAGCTGATAAAGACAGCAAGCAACTGGATTCATTCGGCAGGAAGATTTACACATCATCCACCTTGCAATTCAGAGTCGCTAATTATGCGGCGTTGCTCAGCAAATATGACTTTAACAACTACTCAAAATTCAACACCTTTATTGACGATATACTGGAGGCGAAGAAACAGCAATTCAAAGCGGTCATCGCGGGGGGCCGTGCAATATCACAGACAGCTCTACAAGCTGCTCTTGACGCGGCAGATACGGCCATGAGATCTACAGCAACTGCAGTGGTCATGAGACGAGCTTTGTGGTTCAACTCTTTAGCTTTTCCCCGCGAGATAGTCAACCGTAGAGGATTTACCGTTTGAGGGCGAGAAGTTGTTTTCGGCCAAAACCAACGAAGTCCTTCACTCCATGAAGGATTCCAGGGCAATGCTCCAATCTCGTGGTATCCATACACCTGCAACCAAGAGGCGGCAGTATAGATACCAACCTTACCTTAGACCAAGGTATCCAGCATGCACATACCAGCAGTAAAGACAGGACCACCAACTTCAACACCAATATGGTAGTGGCAGGCAGCAGTGTAGACGCCAATCAAAACAGCGCTACGAACCAGCCACAACAACAAAACAAGGAAATTTGAGGCGTCTGTCAAGGGGCCGAAAATGATTCCACCCGCTCTAGAGTTTTCAATAAATAAGACTTTTAACCGTCGCCTTCTGCCCTTTTACACCAACTGGCAGGATGTAACATCTGATAGATGGGTGCCACAAACAATCCTCTTGGGATACACCATCCCCTTTGTCTCCATCCGTCCCTCCCATCCTCCTACCCCATCCCTCTTCAGGGACCACTCACAAGGCCATCTTAAGACAGGAGGTTGATCATCTCCTCTGATTGGGTGCTATAGAAGCGGTCCCACTCACACTGTTTCCTCACACTGAAAAAGAATGGGGGATGGTGCCCAATTTTAGATCTTAGAGGCCTCAACAAATTCCTGAAAAGGTAAAAATTTAAGATGGTAACGTTGACCACCATTATTCCGTCTCTGGAGCTGGATGATTGGTTTTCGTCTCTCGACTTACAGGATGCCTACTTCCATGTTACGATTCATCCCGCTCATAGGCATTTTCTCTGTTTCATCCTAGGTACCAAACATTACCAATATAGTGTCCTACCTTTTGGACTCTCCATGGCACCGAGAGTTTTCTCCAAGATGCTTGCCATGGTCACCGCCCACCTGAGGAAACAAGACATCATTATCTTCCCTTACCTTGACGATTGCCTCATCAAGGCAAAATCTGAATTGGAGTCTCGTCCAAGCACTTACTGGTTATGACATGCTTCCACCCTCTGGGCCTGTTAATAAACTAAACAAAATCAGTGCTCACACTGACACAATCCATACAATTCATCGGAGCACAGCTCAACTCAACAACCGCCATAGCCTCCCTGCCACAAGGCAGATTCTTAAAAATCCACAACCTGGTTCTCAAATTGCGTTTAATGCCATGAGTCACAGAGCACAACTGTCTCCAGCTACTCAGCCACATGGCAGCATGCAACCCGGTAGTACCAAACACATGTCTTTTTATGCGATGCCTACAAGGCTGGCTCAGCACAGTCTACAAGCCAAATCATCACCCCCTCATCAAAACCCTATCCGTTCCTCCGACAGTAAAAAGTGCAATACTATGGTGGACAAAACCAGACAACATATGTACAGGTATCCCTTTCCAAACACCAGAACCCTCGGTGGTCATCACCACAGACGCCTCCCTCACGGGATGGGTGGGGAACCCATGAAGAGGTCCACAGCTCAGGGTTTATGGACACCAATAGAACGGGCTCTCCACATAAATGTCCTCAAGCTCAGAGCCGTATGGCTTGCTTGCCAACACTTCTTGCCATGCTGGCCCCGGCAGCCTTGATTCCCCTTCCTGAACAGAATGGCCCTGTGTCCCCCAATCACACTTCCACGCAACCCAAAGCTGTTATATCAACCAGGGCTCCAGACTCAGCATCCACAATTTCTCAGACTTCAGCTAAAAGCCTGGTAATGAGATGGCTCTCAGGGATAGAGCCGCAGTGCTCAAGTCAGGTACAGAATGTTCTTCTACACAGTAGGGCGCCCTCAACTCGAAAGACATATAGTGACAAATGGTCACGATTTGTTCAGTGGGCTGGCAACAGTTCTCTGGAGATGGCCCCATTACCTGTGATATCGGACTACTTATTGCACCTTAGACAGTCGCATCTCTGTCAGCTCCATCAAAGTACACTTGGTGGCTATTACAACATTCCATAAAAAAAATTGATGAAACTACAATTTTTGCACATCCAATGACGAAATGGTTCATGAAAGGCTTACAGGCGCTATACCCTGATGCAACTCCCCCACGTCAACCTTGGGATTTACATTTGGTGCTAAACACCCTCACTAAACCCCCATTTGAACCGACAGCTACATGCTCACTCCTCCACTTGTCACTGAAAACGGCATTCCTAGTGGCTATAACATCAGCCTGGTGGGTAAGAGAGATGACTGCCCTAATGGCAGATCCCCCATATACTACCTTCTTCAAAGATAAAGTTTCTCTACGCACCCACCCCAAGTTCCTCCCCAAAGTACGCTCATCCTTCTACATCAGAATACAGGTAGGTGAATAGTCTTTCCCAAACCTCATGCCAATATCTTCGAAGAACAAATGCATACCCTCAATGTATGCAGGGCACTTTCCTTTTACATCCACAGAACAAGGCCTTTCAGAGCTTCGCCCAGGCTATTTATTTCTATAGCAGAATGCAATAAAGGACAGCAGATATCATTTCAGAGATTATCACACTGGATTTCCTACTGCATCAGAATTTGTTACCACCATAACCAATTTTCACCACCTACCTGCTACATGCCCATTCCACCAGGGCTGTAGCCACATCAGTAGCTTACCTCCGCAAGGTTTCCATTGGGGACATATGCACTGTGGCAACATGGACCTCCGATCAAACATTTGCCAAACACTACGCACTTTCACAGGGAACTCTCTTCAACCAGAGTGGACAAGGCTGTATTGTCTATGGCGACTTACCAGATCTGTATCAGAGGGGTAGCCGTGTTAGTCTGGATCTGCAAAAGCGACAAGGAGTCCTGTGGCACCTTATAGACTAACAGATGTATTGGAGCATAAGCTTTCGTGGGCAAAGACCCACTTCATCAGATGCATCTGACAAAGTGGGTCTTCATCTGTTAGTCTATAAGGTGCCACAGGACTCCTTGCCGCTTTACCAGATCTGAGGTCCCTCCCTCCATAGGACATATTGCTCTGCAGTCACCTGCTGTGGAGAACCCACAGGGATGTCTCTCTCTCAAAGAGGCGGTTACTCACCTTCAGCAGTAGCTGACATTCTTTGAGATGTGTGTCCCTGTGGGTGCACCACTACCCTCCCTTCCTCCCTCTACTTTAGAGACCTTTTACCAGGCTGGGGTTTCTGGGTAGAGAAGGAACTGAGGGAAGGGGGTACGCGCATGTGCGATTGCGCTGTGTGGTGCCCACGCGACCTGCTTGCCGCGCATGTGCGCCCCCCCCCCCCCCAGGCACCGCTGTGAAGAACCCGGTCTGCGGCACTGAGACGCACCGACACCTGCTGTGGCGCACCCACAGGATGTTCATCTCGAAGAACATCAGTTACTACTAAAGGTGAGCAACCTCCTCTTTCTAATAAGTACATAATGTATTTTTTTTTTGCTGTGCAGAAAAACAGCCAAACACGATGCTGGTAAAAATGTTTTAAATCTCACTTTGTTAATGCTGTATTCTCTTCAGTGCCCTGTAAAAGTTTAGTAATGAAACATTTGCTGTGTATTTATGCAAAATCTTACGTTGTGATATTTTGAAAGAAACCATTTTCTCCTCCCTAGTATAACAGATAGATAGAATGTGGTAAAGAGTATATTTTAATAATCTGGTTGCAAAATTCCTGCCATAACAAAGCATTTAAATGGGCTGTGGCAAATCTCTTCCTATTGATTCAGTTCTTAACTTAGTAGATCCAACATCCAATTTAAATTTAGATCCGTTATTTCAGTAATAATAGGACCATGTACATTATGCTAACTACTGTACCTTCAATTACTAGAAAGTTTAAGTGTTTGCTGCAGGGCAATTTGGCAGCTAAATTATTACCAAAGTAGACGCAGGAAAGCCAAAATGTATAAAATAGTATTCTCAACTGACTGTGCTCACGAAAGACTATACAGATTTACTGCCAGATGGTAAACTTGCCTTTAACATGCTCATGGGTGAATCCAGCTGATTACATAATGTACATGCTCCCATGACGAAATTTAGGTTCAAGGACAATCTTTCCTTGGTTTGGTTCCAGGGCTATTACTGTGAAATGAGAAGGAGAACCTAGGGCAAAATGCAAACTAATCTGGTCTTTTTTTCTGGTTGGATACTGTGTTTATTTAGTGACTCTAAAGCCAAATAACCCATCATCCATTGGAGAAAGATGCTGTTTGATCAAATAGGTTTGCTTGTGACCTTGCCAAGCTGAATTTAAATAGCAGGTAATAGATTAAGGACGCAAATCTGTTCCACTGTACATCTCATGTGACGACTCTGAAGTCATTGGGGCAACTTAGGGGAGAATTGGTCTCTAAGTGCTTAAAATCAACATTTTTATAATGAACAAATATTTTAGAGCATTTTCCTATGTATACTAATTATTAGCAGGTCTGAATGTCTGAGGACAGGTAATAGGACATGGATCCTTTCGCCTACAGATCACCAGTTCAACTCTAGCACAAGTCTGTAGCAACCAAAAGCCTACTGATATGATGATTCTTAGAAATATGTTTGGATATTTGCTTATTTCATCATTGACAAGTGTCCACATTACAGAAGCTACCACGACTATCACTAATTAATGGGTTTTGTTAACTGTCAGTATAGGCAAAGGGTGGAATTGCACACACAAATTGAGTTTCCTGCAGTGACAGCCCCTGAAGGTCAGAGTGGAAGTCCATTGTTGAGGCATTGTATAGGGAAAACTGGCACTGACCATGTTGACTTATTCTGAGGTTGGAAGACTATTGTTAAATTAACAAGTATTTTCAGAAATGCACATCTGTGATAGCTTTTTTTTAAGTACATCACAAATAGTATACAAGTCTCAGAGGGGTAAGCCGTGTTAGTCTGTAACTTTAAAGAAACAACAAGTAGTCCTGTAGCACCTTAGAGACTAACAAATAAATAAATAATAGTATCATGAGTTTTCATGGGCAAAACCCACTTCCTCAGATGAGCAGAATGGAGGAAGAATAAAACGATGGGAGGTTCTGCGCCCTGGCTCACTGCGGACAGAGGCTGCTCCGGCCGGGAAGAGCAAAGAGTGTTGGATCAAGGCCATAGACTGTAGCCAGTCTTCACATGCATGAATTAGGGATGGACCAAATGTAGGTCTGTAGCTGGTTCGGCTTCCCGGAGGGGTTCCTCCGCCTCCGGGTCAGTGGGTGGCCACTCCGCTCCACTACTGCGGGTACTATCAACAAACCCCAAGTCAGTAGTCCAGGTGCCCGGCCTTGGTTCCAGGCGGGCGACAGATAAACAGTCAGTTCAGATGCCCTGTCCCTAGGGCAGGGCCGGGCAGTGGACACCACAGTTATAACCAAGAGTTCAGTGGCCCACTCCTTGCTTCAGGCGGGGCAGCGACCAAGCACCCAGATAAGGAGCCCTGCCAATAAGCTGTCACCTTAACAGTCCAGGAGCCCGGGCCTTGTTTCAGGCCAGGCTGCAAATACACACAGTAAAGGGCCCGGACCTAGGTCAGGGCGGGGCAGCAAATAACAGTTATCACAGTTTAGCCGTTGGTTGGCGGCGGGTTGTCTCCTAGCTCAGGAGAGGTGCAGGCAAGTTGCCTGCGGTGGCGGAGAGGGGGAGACTGCCACCTGGTAGGTGGGTGGCAGGGGGGGGACGCAGACCCGCCCACTCCACTGCGTCCCAGCCCAGGGCCCTAATAGGAGCAGCACAGTCTGCTGCTGGGTCAGCGAGGGCTCCAGCCCGAAACGTGCTGACCTGAGGCGCTTAACAGTCCTCACTATTCCCTGGGCCACTTCCTTTCTCCCCCTCAGTGCATACCTGGGCGTCAGGCTGGTCTCTCGGGGGGTCCCAGGGTTGTTAGGTCCAGGTGGCCCAGGCCAGTCCTCGGCTGCTTGCAGATCCAGCGGTCCCAGCCGGTCCTCCAGTGCAGGCGGTCAGGCTGGTCCTCGGGATCAGGTATGGCTGGAGATCCAAGCCAGTCCTTGGCCCCTTGCAGGTCCAGCGGTCCCAGCTGGTCAGGCACAGCTAGAGGTCCTGGCTAAATCTCAGCCTCCCAGGCAGGGAGCACCAGGCAGACCTCTGGTCCCCCTAGAGGCTGGGCCCTGACTGAGTTCTCAGGCTGGGCTTTTATAGCTCTGGCCCCGCCTCCTGGTTTCCTGTCAGGTGACTGGGCGGGGTCAGGTTTGGCCCAGAAAGGCTCCCGGAGGGGTTCCTCTGCCTCTGGGTTTGTGGGTACCCTCAGCGCCTGGCTCCAGAGAAGGAGGAGCAGGCTGTGGCTCCCCACATTGACTGGAGCTCTCCCTGCCCTGCCTGCTGAGGCCCCTGTTGCTGCTGGACCTTCTGCCTGGAGATTGCTGCTGCACCTTCCACCACCACTGCTGCCGCTGCTGGGGGGGCCTGCCCGCCTGTTGTGTCCCCCCCCCACTCCAGAGAGAAGAGGACCCCACCAGCACCCACCACCTGGAGGTCCTTCCCCAGCTGACTGCCTGCTGCTTCTGCACCACCTGTGCCCCATGGAGAAGGAGGAAGAGGAAGGACCATCATTTGGACTGTGGAGGGGGTTTGTTTGTTTGATTAGAACTGAGCAGGAACATCTGTGCTCTGGGGTGGTGGTGAACTCAGCTGCCGTGAGGGGGGCTGGGGAAGAGGCCTGAAGGCCTTCCCCAGTCCAGCTATGTGCCCCACTGCCACCCTCCACCAACCTCCCCCTTTTTTTAACATCTGGACTTTCTCCTTGCCCCTTGGTGGGGCTTGCTGCCTTGCCTGAAGCACCACCCAGGACTGTGCCTCGGCAGCAGCAGGCAAGGACTGAGCCCCCACAAGTGCTCGTGGGCGTGCTCCCCACCCCTTGGACTTGGCCCCCTCCTCACCTACATTTGGCTGGGGGCCTCCTCACCCCTGCTTGCCCTGCGTTGCCCCCACCACAGCAGCTTGCCCCGCATTAGCCAGTTTTGTTTTTCCACCCCTCCTGAGCTTGCTCACCTGCCCTGCCCAGCCCCAGAGAGTTTGTTTGTTGCCTGCCCCACCCCTGGCCCGGGGTTAGCCTGCTGTGGTGTGCCCTGTCCTCCCAAGAGCTTTGCCCCGCCCTGCCCTGCCCTGCCCTCTACTCACCCAGCATTATCCCTTCCCAGCCTCTCGCTAGTCCTCTGCCACTGTGATCGCGAACCCTTCTCACTTCCCTGTCCTCTCTGCACGCCTCTTCCTCCGCCTTCAGCCGGGAGGGAGGAGTGGCTGCCGCCCCTTCCTCGGTCACCTCTTCCACCCCCACCCTGAGCCCGGTGCCCTCCTCCCCAGCCTCTGATTCAGCGGGAGGAGTGGCTGATACTCGCCTGCCCCCCCAATTGAGCACTCCTTCCTGCCTTTATTCCAGCTGGGAGGAGTGGTTGGCTCAACTTCCGCCCCAACCTTTCTTCCATTGACCCCCACCCTTCCTGCCTGCTGAGTGGTGGGGAGGAGCACTAACTTTTACCCCCTTCCTGCTGTCTGTGCCTCCTCCAACCTTCCCCGGGATGGAGGAGGCCCTGCCCCGATGCCACTAACCCCACGGTCCCCACCACCACGGACCCCGCAGACAACTGCGGCTGACCTCCCGATCCCTGGTCCGGGTTCCGCCGCTGCCATGGCTGATGCTCCCCCCGATGTGGGAGAACTTTCCACCTCGGCTGGCAAGAAAGGCCAGGGGAAGAAGAAGGGCAAAGGCCCGGCCCTGAAAGCCAAACCTCCCGTGGCCGAGGCTGCCCTGCCAGCTGCGGCCCCGCCATCCGCCGCCACCACTCCTTCCCCTGCCATTCCCTCCACTGGCTCTGGGGGAGATCCATCCGCAGCCCCCAGAGCGTACACCCAGGTGTCTGCTGCTGCCCCCCCGCGTGCCGGTGCGTCATCTGCCCCGACCGCCGCCTCCAGCTCCATCCCTGGTGGCCGGGGCCCCTTCCCTACCCTGACGAGGAAGCACGGCGTCCGCTGCCTCCTGGTTGCCGCCTCGCCCCACGTGGAAACGTACGTGCGGGCGTTGGCGAGGGTGGTGGGGTCCTCGGCCGTGGTGGCGGCCTCCAAGATGTATGGAAAGGTGGTGTTCTTCCTTGCCTCGGAGGCCACTGCCCAGGAGGCGGTGGAGAGGGGCCTGGCGGTGGGTGGTGTGCACGTGCCCTTCGAGCCGCTGGAGGACCTGGGCATACGGGTGGTCCTCATCTCCATTTCGCCTCTTCCTCCCCAATGCCGCCCTGCTGCCTGCCCTCTCCACCCTGGGGCGGCCCATCTCACCATAAGCCCTCTCCTGTCGGGCTGTAAGGACCCTGCCCTCCGTCACGCCCTGTCCTTCCGCCGGCAGGTGCAGCTGCAGATGCCACCGGCGGCGTGCGGGACGGGGTGGCGCTAGAGGGGTCCTTCCTGGTGCCCTACCAGGGGCCCTTTACCGAGTCCACTTACTTTTCAGGGAGGCCCGGTGCTTCCTCTGCCGGGCGATGGGGCACGCCCGGAGGGACTGCCCTCTGGCCCGGTCGGAGGAGTCATCCGGGCCCCTGGGGCCCAGGAGGATGCCAGCCCCAACACCGCCAGCCCCCCTGGTAGTCCGGCCTCCACGGCTGCCCCTCCTCCAACTGACGGCTCTGCTCAGGAGCCGGAGGCGCCCCCTCTGGCGTGTCTGGGCGAGCAGGCGGGCCCCGCCTCAGCTCAATCTGTCTCTGTGGGGCCCGAGGAGGAGAGGGTGGCGTGGTCGCTGCTGGGCGAGGGAGAGGGCTACCCCCAGGAGGTTTCCCTACCCCCTCTCCCTCCCTTGCCTCCAAGACCCCCTCAGAAACCATCTGCGCTCCCCGGCCCTGCCCCTGCTGACCAGCCCTCCACCTCCACCTCGGAGGGCTGGACGCTCATCCGGGGGAAGCGCAGGGCCCGCAGACTCAATCTCCCCCCTCCGATGAGGAGGGCGGGAAGGCCCCCCTCCGCAAAATACCGAGGGGGGGGCCAGCGCTGCCGAAAATGCCCCAGACGAGCGCCAGTGGGAGGCGCTGGCTGAGGAGGAAGCCACGGCAGTGAGGGGGGACAGCGCTGTCCCCCCTGCGGAGCCTCCTCGAGGCCTCGGGTGGAGCTCCCCCGGCCCCTGTACCATCCGTGCCCCCCGTCGTCACCACCGTGGTAATTGTTGCCTCGGTGGCTGGCGGGGAGGACTCTGGGGCCGTGGGGATGGAGATCAGCTCCATCTTGGAGGAGATTGAGGCCCTGGGTCTGACCCCGCTCGCTCAGGGGGAGGACGACCCCCTGCCAACGGGCCTCGGTCTGGGCGGCGACTCTGCTGCGCCACCCTTCTTCCCTCCCTGTGCCCCAGGCGGCCGCCTCGCCTCACTCTCGGGATGCCCCTGGTGTTGCCCATCAGCCGGGCCAACCCGGGCGCTGCGCTGAAGCCGCCAAGCCTCAGGGGCACCGGCCGCGCCGAGCGGCCGGGTCCTGGGCTTGAGGGCGCCTCCTCCACCCTTGAGGTGGGGCGGTCGCCTTCCCTCCCTGTTGGGGGCCCAGAAAACAACACTCTAGCCGACGCCGTGGCTGCAGAGATACGCTCTGCCCAGCCATCTGCGCCTGGCATCGGTGTGGGCCCCGTCCCCACCTCTGCCCCTCCAGTCCCCAACCCTGTTCGGGAGGCGCCGCAGCTTGGTGGCCTAGACCTGGGGGACTTTCCCTTAGCCCCTGTCCAAAGCTCCCGACCCTCCTGTCATCCCCGTTCATGCCCTCGGTCCCAATCCCACCCCTTTGTATGAACCCGTATCCAGCCCCGAATCCAGTCCCGTTCCAAGCCCCTCATCCCCACCTCTGCTCCCGACCTATCGTCCAGCCCCAATCCTACCCGCCGCCCCGTCCCCACCACGATGCACACTCCCCTCCACCGTCTCCCCATCCCCCTGTTATTGCCACCCCCGTGGGAGCCCGTTGCGTTCCCGCTAGCTGCGAGTGGCCCTCAGGGGGTGGTATTCGTGTCCCCAGTCCCCTAGGGACTGCCTTGTTCCCTCCGCCGCCCCCTCCCTCGCCGGGGATGGAGACGGGCAGCGCGGCACCGTCGCGTTCCTGGCGCCGCACCGGGGATTGGAGCCCTGCTTGCCCATCTCCGTGGCCCGCGAGGTCCATTCAGGGGCCCAGACAGAGGAAAAGCCTGGTACCCCCTCGGCGCTGGGGGCCGAGCTCCGCCAGTTCCTCACGGACACGTGCGAGGCTAAGGGAAAGGTGGAGCTGGCCCTTCAGCGCTGGGGGGACTTTCACTTAGTCCTTCAGGCCACACGAGCCCTCTTGCAGGAGGGGAGAGGGACCAAAAGACAGGACATCGCGGCCTACCGCCGGACCCACAAATTTTGTGACGCTCTCCTGACCTTCGGGTCGGGAGCGGCCTGTTGCACGCCTGCGGGAGGCCGACGATCACCCTGCCCGCGAGGATTCACCCCAGCCCTCACAATGAAATACACGACCATCATGACATTAAATGCCCGGGGCTGTGCGGCGGGTCTCCGCAGGAGCCGGGTGCTCTCCTTCCTTCGGGAGGGGGGGTACTCGGTGGTTTTCCTGCAGGAGACCCACACGACTCCAGCCATCGAGGCTGGCTGGCAGCTGGAGTGGGGGGGACGGGGTGTACTTCAGCCACCTCAGCGCTCAGGTGGCTGGGGTGGTCACCCTGTTCTCCCCTGCCCTACGGCCCGAGGTGCTGGGGGTCGTCGAGGTCATCCCGGGCCGCTTGCTGCACATCTGGGCTCACGTGAAGGGGCTGACGTTGAACTTGGTCAATGTCTATGCCCTGAACGCGGGCCCGGACCGGGTCACCTTTTATCGGTGGGCGGCCGCCTTCCTCGGCACCCTGGATCCTTGCGAGTGTTTGGTCTTGGGTGGGGACTTCAGCACTACCCTTGAGGACCGGGACCACTCAGGACTCGAAGTGCCAGGCCGCGGCAGGCGTCCTCGGAGATCGTAGACCATCACGCCCTGGTGGACGTCTGGCGCGACCACCACCCGGATGACACCACCACCTTTACCTACGTCCGGGTGGGGGACGATCGATCGTGCCACTCCCGGTTGGACCGCATCTATTTATCACATTTACACCTAGCACGAACCCACTCCTTCAGCGTCTGGCCGGCCCCGTTCACAGACCACCATTTGGTGTCGTGAAAGCCTCTCTGAGTGCAGAGAGGCTGGGGCCGCCTACTGGCATTTTAACAATAGCCTGCTGGAGGACGTGGCTTCGTGGTGTCCTTCCGGGAGTTCAGGCTGGCCTGGCGGGGCAGCGGCCCGCCTTTCCTTGGCGCGCGATGGTGGGGACGTGGGAAGGCGCGCCCGTCTCTTCTGCCATGACTACTCCCAGGGCGCCAACCGGCGGAGGGATGTGGCGATAGAGCAGTTGGAGCGGGAGGTTTTGAAGCTTGAGAGGCTCCTGGCGTCCACCCCTGAGGATCCACCTCCGCGAGGCGTACCAGGAGAAGCGGGAGGAGCTCCGGGCCCTGGAAGATCACAGGCCCGGGGTGCCTTTGTTCGATCTTGCATCTGTCTCCTCCGGGAGATGGATCATGCTCCGCTTCTTCTATGCCCTGGAGAAAAGAGGGGGCTAAAAGCACGCTACCTGCCTTTTGGCGGAGGACGGCACCCTCATGGATCCAGAGGAGATGCACGGAAGGGCCTGGGCCTTCTACGCCAGTTTGTTCTCCCCGGATCCGACCGAAGCCGACACCTGCAAGGTGCTCTGGACCGAGCTCCTGACGGTCAGCGTAGGCGACCGGGACCAGCTAGAGCTGCCTCTCACTCTGGCCGAGTTCTCGGAAGCCCTCCGGCTCATGCCCACCAACAAAACCCCGGGCATGGATGGGCTGACCATGGAGTTCTACCGCCTGTTCTGGGACATCCTGGTCCCAGACCTCGTCACCGTCTGGGCCGAGTCCTTGGAGAGCGGGTCCTCCCTCTGACATGCAGGCGAGCTGTGCTCACCTTGCTGCCAAAGAAGGGGGACCTCCGGCAGCTCTGTTTTCTCCACCCGAGGGGTCTTCCGCGAGACCTTTCAGAACTGCCGGAACTCTACCAGGAACTCCTCCAGACCTGGAAGCTGTTCTCAGCGACCAGGTGTGTTGTGGCCACCAAGGGAGCAGACCTCCTTGCGGAGCCCCTGCTCCACAATCCAGCCTTGTGCGTGCAGGTGGCGGAGTCTCCCTTGGTGCGCTGGAGGCTGATCCTGGCAGAAACCACCAGGGTCGGAGACCTTCTGGACTACGACAAGGGGGACTGGGTGGATCTCCCTGCGCTTGCTCAGCGCATGGGACTTTCCACCCTTTGAACCCCTGCCCCCTGCGCCTACTCCAGGAGGTGAAGGCGGCCTTGTCGCAGCCCACTCTCGATTTCCTGCAGCAATCCCTGCGAGAGGGTATGCCCCCCCCACACACACTGCAAACCCTCTTTATTGGGCCCCTTTTCCATGGGCCCCCCCCGGCCTCCCCATCCCTGGACCCCCAGCTGGCTGCAGGATCTGCAGCCGGTCTGTCTTGGAACTGCACCTAGGGACCATCTGTACACGGTCATGCTCCACATGCTGCATTTCCTCACCCTCGTGTCCCGCCCCGACACCAACTGGCGGGACTACTTAAGATCTGTTGAGGGTGGGGAACCCCGATGGGCCAGCGTGTACTGCACCTTAATCCCACGGCCCATCGGGACATCAGTTGGTGGCTCCTTCATGGAGTCATGAGCACGGGCGTATACCTGGCACGGTTCACCCCCATCCTGGACACCTGTCCTTTCTGCAGCGTGAGGGAAAACCTGGCGCACGTGTATCTGGAATGCGCCAGGTTGCAGCCCCTATTCCGGCTCCTCCAGAACCTCTTATTGAGGTTCTGGCTGCACTTTTCCCCACACCTTTTTATTTACTCACACCCCATCCGTGGCCCCACAAAGTCGCGAGACCTCCTTCTGGCCCTGGCGAAAGCTGCTATATACAGCACCAGGAGGAGGATGCTGGACAAGGGGGTGCTCTGCGACTGTGGGGCCTACTTCCGTTCCTCCCTGGTCTCACGTATCCGGGCAGAGTTCCTCTGGGCGGCGTCCATTGGCTCCAAGACAGCTTGGAATTAGTTGAACCCCAGGTCCAGTTGTCCCTCCCGCAAGGCTGGGGGAGGGGCTTTTAGATTTCACATAGGCCCCACTACGAGGTCCTATCTGCTCTGTAAAAGCAGTCAGGTCAAGGACCTGTTTATACCACAATAAGCTTGCTTGTGTTCACATGCACAAAAGGTTAAAACACTGTTAAGTCTTGTAATGTAGAGAGAAGTGAACTGTAGTTTAACAGTATCAGCAAATTGTACTATAGAAGATATAGGAAGATATAAGGAATTAAGGCCCTTGCTTAGAAGTGCTTTTAATCTGGAAGTGTGTTAGTGTTTTTTTTTTTATAGCCACACAAACAATTCTATGGCAAATTAGAGGGGAAAAAAACCCACAAAAACAAACGTTTTGTATCTGACTGAGTCACTTTGAGAAATATAACACTTCAGACCGCATTCAATAAAAGATTTTGTGGAGAAGGCTTGCCTTTCAGTATATGTGCAAAGTTTCAATGGGTGTTTAGTAACCAGTAAAGAACGTTTAAATCTTACTCTCTTTTTTCTAGGGGGATTTGATAATGTAAAAAAATAAGAATTAAATACAGAGGCGATGAGTATAGAATGGAGGAAGGGAATCTATTCAAAAGTTGCTTATTAGAGCAAGAGCAGCAATGAAAGTTGAAACCGAATAGGAACCATTACAAACTTGAAACACCTTAGAGATTTCTCACAAACATCCAATAGACTTAAAATTCCTATAACCTATATACCGATGAACCTAGATTCCTAGTTACGGTGTTAGAATGATTTTGTGCCACTTTTTGTAGGAATAGGTTTTAAGTGTCATGGGGGTTAAATTCCAGTTCAGGTAACTAGGTTCTTACTATCTAGCTGCCATGGCCTCTCACCCAACTTTGTTGGATATGTTGTTCTTTCACTTCCTGTCTCCAGCCCTCCATCCCACAGGTAGCTGTATGTCACTACTGGTTGTAATAATTTCCACATTATTTATATACTTCATCTAGTTATTTTGACGATTATTGTCTGATAAGTACTTTGAAATTTTGTGTAATACAAGTGTGGGTCATGACCGCGTCCAGCGGCTAGTCCAAGTAACTGTACACTTTACAACCAACAGGTAAAAAGAGTTCTTTAATTTAGTACAAGTGGCAGAAGCCCGTGGTTTCGGTGGTGAATAATATGGGTTCAGTCCACACTGACAATTCCAGCGTTATAATGTGTATGCAATCACAACTGGTTATATTTGAATTAAAGGTATTATATATGCATTACCATTAGAGAGTAAAAGCTTTTATTGAAAGTTGATTCTTCATGTTTAAAACAAGCTTTTACTCTTTCAGATACTTCTGATGAACAGAATTCACAGTCTTCAATGGAAAATTCCATGAATAGTTCAGAGAAAGCAGAAATTCAGTCCTCTGGAGGAGAAAATGATACAACTACAGAGGCATCTAAAAACTCTCAGGTAATTTTAATTAAGTACAAAAAAGCGACTTTTTACAAATATCTTTTCCAAATTCAATATGAACTTTAAAAAAAGTTATTAAAGAAAAACCGTCAGGAGACCAACCACATTGACGTTTTATTTCCTTAGCTGTGTTACTAAGATCACCTTGGACTATTAACAAAGCATTTTAAATATCCGATGTGTTTTCAGTATTTATTTGGACTACTGTTTCAGTTTCATTCATTTTTAGCAGTAAGAAGACTGATCAGTTTTACTTGCGGGCTCATCTTCACCAGCTCAGTTCTGATGTGTAAGAAAATGTTAGTCCAAATAAGAATATTTTTATTTACTTGCGTTTTGGGCACAGCCTACTAAGGATGTGAAAGGTTAACTGGTGGGGGCTGGAGCAGCTCCCTGCCTACTGCAGGTGAGGAGCTGCTCCTGCCCTACAGGGGACTCACTGCAGATAGGGGCTGCTCTAGACTACGGAAGCAGACCCTGTCCAGGGCGGGCCTGGGTGCATCACAGGCAGGGGCTGCTCCAGTTGTCCGGAGCAGATCCTGTCTATGGTGGACCCAGGCACGTCTCAAACAGGGCTAGGCTGGAGCAGCCCCTGCCTGCAGCAGTTGGGAGGACCACTCCAGCCCAGCTGGTTAACATCATGTTTAACCGGTTAACCAATTAAATGGGATTTTACATCCCTACAGCCTACTGGATGGTATACTTTTAATTTCCATTTGTAAATAAATATATTGTCTTTATAAAGCAAGTACAGTTGGAAAAATATAATCAACTCAGTGGGCCAGTTTCTGACTTGAGGCATGTCGCGTGGTTCGATTTATTTTAGATCCAGGGGAAACCAGGACACTCCAGGGCTACTTAACCACTTCCTTATTTATTGCAAGCTTTAAGCAGTTAATACCGTTGTTTAAGTTTTACAAGCCTTAAAAACAATTACTATACAATTTAAACCTTACATACTATAAATTCTAAAGCAATTAATACAGCGCAAAGCAATGCAAAAGCAATTAATAAAAGATCTACTATAATAGAATAATAAAGCCTAGTTCACTTACACTTCACCCGTATGCCACCTACAGTACCAGGCAGGAGGTCGTGGTTAGTTTTCTTCCCACGCATTGGAACGCCATGCACTGGGTCACCGGTGTGACGGGCCTATTTACTTCTAGTTACATCAAGCAGGACCTGTGGGTCAATCCTGCCCATTCCCTCCCATCGATTGTTCTTACTAAATCTGCATTGTTATGCAAAACATTCCTGACTCTCTCAGCTTCTCCCTCCCAAGCCATGCCTGCGTGCTTATGTGCACCAGACTTGAGACAGGCCTGGGTTTTGCTTTATAGGGATCTGCACTGTGTTAAAGGCAGACATTGTTACCCCAAAATTATTCTCACTGGAGACCACCCAGGGTTACACTAGTATGGGTTTATTTCCACTAGGTAAAACTAAAGAGGAGAAAGCAGCCACCGACGGTTTAAACTAAAGAAGATAGAACTCACTCTCTCTCTCTCTCTCACACACACACAGCCAAGCAAGCACACACCCCTCCATTCATTCATTCAGGCACTCAGGGTATGTCTACACTACAGCACTATTTCGAATTAACTTAATTCGAAATAGTTAATTCGAATTAAGCTAATTCGAAATAACGCATCTATAAACAAAAACTATTTCGAAATAGCACGTCCACACTGAGTGGACCCTGAACCAAAGGTAAGGCTGGCCGGATCCAGTGCCGGCAGGGCATCAGGTTAGGACTTAGTGTGTGGGGCTGCTGCTGCCTGAGGCTAACTGAGCTCCATGCTTAAAGGGACCCTACCCCCACCCCGGACAGACAGTTCTCAGGGTTCCCCGCTTGCTTGTCTACCTCGATGAGGGACAGCAAAGCAGTCCTGTCTTGGAGTGCCCTGAGTGCCCAACTGGGACACCACAGCACTCGGCCACATGGAGCCAGAGCTGCCCCTGGGCACGCTGGTGTATCTCGTGGAGTCGTTGCCATCAGCCCGGCTGCATTTGCTGCAGGCTGCCATCCGGGGGGTCAATCGGGGGGCTGTCAGGATCCAGGAGGCCCTGCAGGAGAGCATCCACCCCTCAGAGCCTCCCCAGTCCTCCCCACCGGGGGCTCGTGCCCCATTCCTCCTCACGTCCTTCCACTTACTCTCTCCCTAGCCCCCTTCCTGATGTCAAAAAAGACACGTATGTTCAAAAATAGAAACTGGGTTTATTGAACAAAACTGGGGGATGAACCTCTGGGGAGACTGGGAAAAGGAGGTGGAGAGGGGAAGAGAGAGGGTGGAAGAGGGGAGGGGGAAACCTGGGAGGAGGGAGCTGGAAGGGGGAAGCAAGGGGAAGAAGGGGGAGGGGAAGCTCAGGGTTGGGGGTCTTGCCAGACCAACTTGACTTTCATGCTAACCTGCTCCTGGGTTCGCATGTGGCCTTTGGTGGCCAGGCTGGCAGCTATCCTGCCATAGACGGCCGTATTCCTCCATCTAGTGCGGAGATCATGGAAGTTGGGGGCATTCCCCCCAAACCTGAATAAGGTCCATGATCTCCACCCTGGACCAGGAAGGCACCCGCCTTCTCCAGCCCCTGTCAGGCTCCTGGGAGCTGGCAGACTGCTCCTGGGAGCAGTGGAGGGCTGGCTGCCAGTGGCTTGCTGGCTCATGTTTTGGGGCCACTGGGTCAGGGGCCCCGGTGGCCACTGCTGGCTCTGGGCTGGCAGGCTTGGAGCTGGCACAGGCACTGTGGCCAGGGTCTACCCCTTTAATGGCTCCGGGGCTGGGGGAGAGGAGAGTAAGTTTTCCTGGTTGTACCCAGAGTGGCCACCAGGGCTCCCTGGGAAGGGCTGGAGGCCCCCTATTTCAAATTAAGTGTCTACACAGCACTTAATTCGAAATAAGGGCTCCACTATTTCGAATTTATTTCAAAATAGCAGTTTGCCTGTGTAGACGCTATTAAAGTTAATTCGAAATAACTGCTGTTATTTCGAATTAACTTTGTAGTGTAGACATACCCTCACACACTTACACAGACATATGGGTTGCAGGAGCCAAGGCATGTGGATCCTGGAGGGTCTGTCTGCTCATCATGGCTGGGGAAGCTGGTCAGGAGGAGAGGCACTGGAGAGGAGCTTCTCAGGGGCAGGGGAAGGAAAAAGAGAGAATCTCACATGTGCTCCCTCTCTTTATAGTGTCTGAATGGCTCCTGTGACTCATTCACCTCGTCATCAGGGAGCATGCCCAGACTTCCCTTTATCCAGCAGGGAGCATGCCCAGACTGTGATGACTCATTGACATGTGGTCCATTGTTCCCAGTCTTCTTCAAACACACACTCACACTCACACTCTCTCTCCATTCACCCAGGGGAGAATGCAGCTCAGGGAAAGTTAGAAGCAAGGTGGCTGAGAGTTACAACAATTACAAAGTTGCAGTTTACAGTAAATTTGAGAGTTACACAGATTACAAAGTTTGACAAAGATCACAATGAGTTGCAGTTTAAAACCTTAGACCTTACAGTTTGGTGTAGTTTCAGAAAATCCATGTATATAAATCAAGTAAGCTCAGGCGGAGGCTTTTTTATGCAACAGACATCACCATTTATCGTCAAGGCAGGGCTGTCCAGGCTCCCCCACAAGGCATGTATATGTCTTCAGACATGGCTGGGAAAGGGGCTGTGGCTTGGGAATTATCCCACCTAAATCTGCACTACAGGTCCTCTCTGAGACTTGGTGGTTGTTTCACATCCGAGTGCACATGTGCCCACTCCAAACCTCACATACCCTGTCCTGCAGCAATTGCTGCTGCTACTAGGAGGAGTAACTTCTGGGTCTTCGTTTTTTGTTGCGCCTGAGTATGGCGCTAAGGTAAGTCACAGTCTGATCACATGTTGGTGCTGTTACTTTGGAGTGTATATGGTGGCTTCGTGCCTGGAATCAGGATTTTGCCCTGTTTGAGTAGGTAACAAGACCAAGCAAGGTGATGTGCAGAAAGCTGATTTCAGGAAGTGTGTTCATTTGGTTATATCATTCACATCCTAAAATATCCCCCCTGCCCCAAGTAACATGAGAGTACTTACTCTTTATTTTAATCTGGTATCTACAGCATCTAAGATTCAGTCCAATGATAACATGAATTCTCTCTCTTTTCTATTAAGGACTCTGAAGGAGTGCCACCTTCTAAAAAGATGAAAATAGAGGCTTCCCAACAAAATGTTGAAGAGATTTAGACTATAGATTTTCTTGATCAGTTTTTATGTAAGATACATCAGTGGGCTTAATCCTAGAACAACCTTACTTCAGCATCTTCTCTTGGATGAGGACAGAACTCCTAACTTTTCAAGTTCCCAAGCAAAAATCCAACAAAAACCTAGCAAAGGTTTAACATCTCAGACACTGAAAACTTTTTCCTGTGAAACAAATATTGAGAACTTTTAAGTTACTGTCTCTGAAATGGTTGGAGCATACAACTCAGGAGGGGGTCTACACACTGTTTCTAAAGTCAAAATTTCAATTATGTTGCTGCTGTTTTGTTTTTGTTTTTTCATGTCTCTATTTAACAATGTAAGATATTTAAAGATGGTACAGGTCAGGTATTAGCTTCCATGTGAACTTCATTGTTCTGGCGTGATGTCTGTTTTTGTTTTGTGCCTTGTGTTCTGAAAACAGCTGCAAAACAATTTTAAAAATTAGCACTGTCTCCTTTGCAAAGTGGCCTATGTTTGTATGATGCCATGTAGTAAGTTTTTTTTTTTTTGGGGTTGTTTTTGTTTTTGTTTCTTTTCATTTTAAATCCCTGGTGCTTAAAACTTAATAAGTAGAGATAAGAGAGATCTGGAAGCCATTTTCACACTTGGAGTCCAAGGAGACAAAGAAGCATCAGATTTTATTTTTCTGCAACTACAGTGGAGACCTTTTATTGAATGCTTAGCATTTGCAAACTGTAAATCTGGTCTTTTACACTTTAATATGATTTATTTACCACTTACATTCCAGATCTAAATAAATTTAGTACAAGTAAAGTAGATTAAGTATTAGGTCCAGATCTCTGTTCTGATAATAGGTTTTCACTGAACTGGATTTCATTGTACTGTTCTTTAATAAGACGCTTACTGGTATGTTCTAGGCTATACTGTATCTGGGATTTTTTTTAATTTTTCAGCTAATCTTTGTAAATAAATTGAGATTATGGAAATAAGACATGTAGAATTATAGAGCTGGAAGAGACCTCAGGAGGTCATCAAGTCCAGCCCCCTGCCCAAGGCAGGACCAATCCCAACTAAATCAACACAGCCAGGGCTTTCTCAAGCCAAGACTTAAAAACCTCTAGGGATTGAGATTCCACCACCTCCCTAGGTAACCCATTCCAGTACTTCACCACCCTCCTAGGGAAATAGTTTGTCCTAATTTCCAACCTAGACCTCCCCCACTGTAACTTGAGACCATTGCTCCTTGTTCTGCCATCCGTCACTACTGAGAACAGCCTCTCTCCATCCTCTGTGGAACCTCCCTTCAGGAAGTTGAAGGCTGCTATCAAATCCCCCCTCACTCTTCTCTTCTACAGGCTAAACAAACCCAAATCCCTCAGTCTCTCCTCGTAGGTCATGCGCTCCATTCCCCTAATCATTTTGGTCACCCTCCGCTGGGCCCTCTCCAATGCATCCACATCCTTTCTATAGTGGGGGGCCCAGAACTGGACGCAATACTCCAGATGTGGCCTCACCAGAGCCGAATAAAGGGGAATAATCACTTCTCTAGATCTGCTGGCAATGCTCCTCCTAATGCACCCTAATATTCCATTAGCCTTCTTGGCTACAAGGGCACACTGTTGACTCATATCCAGCTTCTCATCTGCTGTAATCCCCAGGTCCTTTTCTGCAGAACTGCCACTTAGCCAGTCGGTCCCCAACCTGTATCAATGCTTGGGATTCTTCTGTCCCAAGTGCAGGACTCTACACTTGTCCTTGTTGAACCTCATCAGATTTCTTTTGGCCCAATCCTCCAATTTGTCTAGGTCACTCTGAACCCTATCCCTGCCCTCCGGCGTATCTACCTCTCCCCCTAGCTTAGTGTCATCTGCAAACTTGCTGAGGGTGCAATCCATCCCCTCATCCAGGTCATTAATAAAGATGTTGAACAAAACCCGGTCCTAGAACCGATCCTTGGGGCACTTCGCTAGAAACCAGTACTGGTAGAAATGATCCTTTCTTTTCAATTATGTTGAAGTGTGCTTATGCTAGGCTTGTTTGAGAGGCTCTGAGCATGTGCCAACTCCTTCCAAGTCAGTAGCATTTAGAGGTGCAGCGTATCTATGTGGATCAGGCCTTTAAGGACCTGATGTTTCAAGGGCTCAGTACTTCCATGGAGGTGCCAAGCCCCCTCAAAACCCAGTGATGTCAGTGGTAACTACTTGTGTAACTAAGGTATATTCATGAGAGGTATAAATGTTACTGGATTGGGCCTTAATCTTAATTTGCTGTCAGAGGGAGATGGGTCTTGTAATTTAAAACCAGATCCCACATCTCCAAAAATTGTGCAGGGTTTGTAAGGTAAGAACTGTAAATATTTTTAAATTATATCTTTTCCCTGTCCACACATTTTCATAATTAGCTCTTTGTAAACTTGCTTATTTCTGAATTCTCCAGTGGTGAAAATGGCTTGAGCTTTGACTACTGCCTTGTGTTTGCAATTACCACCTTAGTTATGAAGAACAGTTGGGAGTAGGAGAGGAGTGAAGAGCCAATGCTGACCTTCCATATGATGTCTGTTGGATTAAACTCCAAAGTGACTTGCTATGCTCAGTTTGGGAATTTTTCCTTTTATGTCACAATAAACTTTTTTGGATCTCAACTAAATAAAATTTATTTGCAAATCATTCATGAAACCCATGTGCTTCCTAATAAGTTTTTGGGTTCTCTGGCCCGATCATGAAGTCCATTAACTTTCTGAAAGCAAGGAAATGAGGAGCCAAAAGTTATATTTGCACAATAAACATATTGGAATGATAGAGTAATTTCTCTCTTGAATTATGTGTGTATGCTTAAAAATGTAGATAACTGGTCAATGACTATTAGTTTGTAAGTATATTACACTCAGATGTAATTGATATTTTATGAGAAGAATTCTCTTTGATATATAAAATGGGCAATTTTTAAAAAATGCTTTGATTCACTAGCATTGTAATTTTGAATGCTAAAACTACCTGAATCTGATGCCACTTTTGACAAGTAGTCATGTTTACTGATCACCATCTTCAGAAGCGTCCCAAATTTTTTTAAATTTTCTATAAGTTTCCAAAGGGTGAGGTAGGCTTTTTTATTTCAAAGCTGATTTCTGTACTTAAAGAATAAAAATACAAATAGCACTAAAATACCTCAAATTTTTCATTAGATAGAAATGTTCATTGGCATTGCTGACACCACGACGTTTAACTATAAAATTCCTTCTTTTCCTCCTGTGGCTTCTGCTCAGAACTCAGCGTGGTGTTCTTCTAGGAGTGTCCCTGTGGATGCTGCACCTTAGCTGTCTGAGTACTGCTGTGCTTCTAATCAGAGATTTTAGGTAGCAGTGCCCGCCAGCATGCGCCGTTTGAAATGGCTACTCCGCATGTGCTTCAGTTCCTTCTCTACTGCCGTTGGCTTTGCTCAGAACCCAGCCCTCAAGTGTGTGTTAGTTGTTAGTAGCAGTTTTTTTCTTTGTTATTATTCAGTTTTAAAAGTTCATAGCTGTAGTTTAAAATTTTACTTTTCCCTTAGGACAAGTAGACTAGTTACTGTTAGTTTTAGGCTTCACGGTTCCGGTCTTCCAGCAACTGTTTTTTCCTGGGACGTGCCTGTTAGACCAGGACTGAATCCTGCTTATTGGGACACCAGGTTCTACACCCGCACCATATCTGTATCACCGTGCATTAATCAAGTCAAACAGAAATGGCTGAAACAACAACTATTTCTTCCTCGAGTGCTTGCTCATGTCCATTCCACTTAGGTGTGCGCATGCCGCATGCACGGATTGTCAGAGAGTTTTCCCTTGGCGGTACCCGTCGGGCCAGCCAGGGAGCCCCCTGGAGTGGCACCACTATATTGGTGCATATATACCCCGGCTGGCCCTCCACCCCCTCAGTTCCTTCTTACCGCCCGTGATGGTCATCAGAGCTCCCGTCTCGCTTGCCTGCAATCATGATCTCAGCAGTATTCGAAAGTCTTTAGAGTAGTTATCACCTAGTTAAGCCCTTCGTTCTTTCCAAGTTGCTTTCCTTGTTAGGTACCTGTTAGATAGAGTTAGGTAAGTGTGTTTGTATAACATGTATAACTATAACATGTTTATAGTTATGAAATAAATGGTCTGTTTTTTACTCATGCTATTTAAATCTAAAATGAAGCATTTATAATTATACATTTTGTAGGGACAGAGTTCTGCGGCTGGGGGCAGGGGAGAGGGAACAGGGTGCTGGGAGGGCAGAGGACAGGATTCTGCAGCAGGGGACAGGGTGCCAGTGGGGACAGAGTTCGGGGAATGGGGACAGAGCTCTGTAGCTGGGGACAGGGGAGTGGGGACAGAGTTCGGGGAGTGGGGACAGGAATGGGGACAGAGTTCTATAGCTGGGGACGGGAATGGGGACAGAGTTCGGGGAGTGGGGACGGGAATGGGGACAGAGTTCTGTAGCTGGGGACAGGAGTGGGGAGAGAGTTCTGTAGCTGGGGACAGGGGAGTGGAGTCTGGGGAGCGGGGGCAGGGTGCCAGTGGCAGCAGAGTCCCCTGCATCTGCCTCCAACCCAGGATTCTCTTTCTCCCCGAGGCAAGCCAGCACATGCCTCCTCCGGCGCACTCCCGCGGCACAGGGAAACCCCGAGCGTGCCTGCCCCGGGCTAACCCCGCCTCCCGTGGCAGAGCCAAACCCCACGGGAGCCTGCCTCAGAGCCTGCCCCAGGCAACCCCACCCTCCCGTGGCAGGGCCAAACCGCGGGCGCCTGCCCCGGGCCAAACCTCCTTCCATGGCGCGCCCGGCCCTCCCCGCAGCGGCCAACCCCGCGGGCACCTGCCCCAGGGCCAAACCCCCCTCCCGTGGCGCAGCGCGGCCAACCCCCTCCTGCAGCATGGCCAACCCCCGCGGGCGCCTGCCCCTGGGTCAAACCCCCTTCCCGCGGCACGGCACGGCCTAGCCAACTCCCTCCCTCGCAGCGCGGCCAAACCCCGGGGCCGACTCCCGCTCTCACGGCGCAGGGAAACCCCTGCGCCCAACTCACCCTTCCGGTGCTGGCGGCGCAGGGAAGCCTCCGCACTCCTCCTCTAGGGCCAACGCCCCTTCCCCCAGCACGCAACAGAGCTGTGGGAGGGGGAGCAGCCCGCGCACTTCCGGAACCCCGGAAGTGACTCGGGCTTCAGACAGGATTTCCCATCCCGCTGGGAAGCCGGCACTACACTAGAGGTAGGTGGGGCTTCGGGTGGGGGGAAAATGGGGCGGGTTGCCCGAACGCTCGCGATCGACTGGTCGAGGCCTCGCGATCCACCAGTCGATCGCGATCGACGGGTTGGTGACCACGGCCCTAGAGGCTGCGGTAGGAGCGGTACTCTCCCAGGAAATAGACCGAGAAGAACACCCCATCCTCTGCATCAGTTGGAAGCTGTTTCACGAGCGCAAGTACTCAGTGATTGAAGAGGAGGCCCTGGCCATAAATGGGCATTGATGCCCTGCGTTACTACCTCCTTGGAGACTGTCTTATTCTAATTACAGACCATGCCCCTCTAAAGTGGCTGCATACGATGAGAAACGCAAATGCCTGGATTATGAGATGGTACCTGACCCTTCAGCAATACGTGTTCACCGTCCAGGTCCGGGAACGAGAATGCTAATGCTGTGACTGTCTGCCCCGCCTGGGGGAGGATCAAGAGGCCAGCACCGGAAACCGCGAGCTGGGCTTAAGGGGGAGGATGTGTAGTGAGGCAGAGTGGCCGCCTACTGACCTGGAGGGGGAAGAGCTCCTCTGTGAGCTCTCTTGTGCAGAGCCTGGCCCTGCTCTCTCATCTGACCAGAAGTCAGGAGGCATAGCTACCACTATAAAAAGCCAGCCAGAGCCTACCAGAGCCAACCAGGGCTACCACTATAAAAAGCCAGTCAGAGCCCAGACACCAGGAAAACCAGATGCCTGGCCTGTGCCCCTGAGCTGGGAGGCAGAAGATTGTCCGGGACCACTGTGCCTGCAGGAGGCCGAGGATTGGTCTGGACCACTGGGACCCCTGCTGGAGCTGTCGACCCCAACAAGCTTGCCGGAGGACCAGGTATGGGTGGAGGGGAGAACGAAGTAGCCCAGGAATAGCCGATCACAGTTTGCTTGAGCCAGAGTCCGGGTCAGCATGTTGTGGTCTGGATCCCCACTGACCCAGCAGCAGACTGCTCTGCTGCAATTGGGGCCCGGGCTGGGATGCAGTGGAGTGGGTGGGCCTACATCCCCTGCCACCCAACCCCTGGGTGGCAGTTTCCCCCCTCCACCATTTCAGGTGAACCCCCTGTGCTGGCCGGATCTCCACCTGAACAAGGAGACCCGACTGTTGGTTAGTGTGAACTGCTAACGGTATGGACCAACTGTTGGTTTTGCAGCCCCGCCTAAACCAGGGCCTGGGCCACTGACTATTTGTGTTACTGCCTGCCCTGCACCAGGGCCTGGACTTCTGTGATTATTTGTTGCTCTGCTCTGCTCTGCTCTGCTCTGCCCTGCACCAGGGCCTGGGCTACCAATTCGGTGACTGTGTGTTTGCCACCCTGTCCTGAACCAAGGACTGGGCCCCTGTTCCTGTTAGCCCCGCCTGCACCAGGGCCTGGGCCTTTCTAATGAACGCTGGTTTGCCGCCCGTTCTGACCCCAAGCTGGAGCCTTATAGATGGGCTGTTGGCTCGGCCCAAGCTTGGGACTAGACTGGCAGCCCTGAAGAGGGCAACTGATTTATCAACCCCCTGTTTTGTTCTGAGTATAGGCCCGAGACCCAGAACTACGGAGACTCACATGGGCCTAGGAGGAGTGGCCGCCCACTGACCCGGTGGGGAAAGAGCCCCTCAGCGAGCCCTAGCAGGCTACAGTTCTCTATTCAATACTACAAGATTTTTAAAATAAGATGACAAACTGTCTTTTTGTTCATCTTTTTGCTTCACCATTTTTCCCGCTTTTTGACTGCCAGACTCATAGTATCGTTTCATTATTGCTAAAACTGACCTTTATTTTTAGGCAGGTGAAAAAGTCTGAAAGAGCAGGAGTGTACCTATGGCTGGGCTGTGGTCTTGACCACCCCCATTGCCCAATTAGGTTTAACACCAGTGGCACTGGAACATTAATAGTGGGTGCTGAAAGCCAGCCCCTGTCTCTCTTAAGCGCAGGTCCATGCCTTGTTGGCTGGCCACAGGTACTAAGGGTTCAGGCAGGGTTGCTGAGAGAATAGCCAGGCCCCTGGGCAAGATGTGCGGGAGGGCAAATCTGGGCCCCAGAAGGGTGGGGCCCCAGGTGCAGGGCGGAGCTGGGGCCCAGTGCAGGAGCAGAGCCCCATGGTGGGGCAGGACAAGAAGTGTGACAGAGAAGATAGTAAGATCTCTGTGGCCACAGAGGACAGCTTCAGGAGCCCCAGTGGCCCTGCGCTGGCTGACCCGGAGAAGTGGGCAAAGACCACATGTGCTCCACCTGAAGGTGGGGGTGGGGTGGGCACAGTTCTATTGGCCACCTGCCCCTCCCTGCTGTGGGCTCTACGCCCCTGGCCACTCACCCTCAGTTGTGGGCAGCAGCCACTCACCAGGTGGCAGCCAACAGCAGCGCAACATTACAGGGGCTGGAGGACTCAGGAAGAGGGGCAGTGCATCCATGCAGCCAGCTGCCAGAGAGAAGTGGCGGTTTCCCACTTCAAAGTGTGCTTTCATCCACTGGCTATGCTCGCCACGGCCGGCCGGCCGCCCTTCCCACTCCTGCAGGCAGCTGCCACTCACCAGGTGGTGGCCAGCAGCATGAACAGTTTTAGAAATGATTTCAAATTTAATTTGGACATGAATAACTGAAGCAAAATCCTTAGCAGAAAAGTTTGAAAAGTATGCTGTTGCTATTTTTACTATTTTGTGGAACCGTTTACTTCAAAGAATTAATGCTGTCAGCAAATAACTGCAAAAGGTTGCTACAAATGTGCTGAATGCTGCACAATTGTTAGCCTCAGTTAGAAGTTTCGTCATGGAAGTTCAAAATGACTATAGGTCTATGGAAGTAGAGGCACTAACAGTAACAGCAAATATAGGTTCCTATGATATATCTGATAAGTGTAAAAACCCAGGAAGTGATTTTTTTGATGAAATGAGAGACAATTAATTCTCTTTAAAACAGAAAGAGAAGATTCTCGCTGAGACAGTCCATGTTATTTGTGACGCAACAATTATTGAAAATGCTGAGGTCTGTGCTTTGACATCACCAGTTGATTTGTATAGACTTGTACATGATGGTTTGCAGGCAACTTTTCTAAGTGTACAAACCATTCTGAAATAATTTTTAACAATGCCTGTCATAAATGGTTCTGGTGAACGTTCTTTTTCTGTACTGAAAGGAGTTAAAAATTGTTTGTGAAATACGATGAGTCAGGAACATTTGACAAGTTCAGCAATATTGACAATTGAAAGTGCCTCTATTACTTACGATGACTTGATGATTCTGTAAAGTAAAAGCGTAGAAAGAACGCTATCTGAGTAACTTTTTTTTTTAATTTGTAAGCTTCTGCCAAGTCAGTTAACTTTTCTTCTTCAAGTGCTTCCTCGTGTCCATTCCTCTTAGGTGTGTACGTGCCGTGTGCACGGATTGTTGGCGAGTTTTCTTTAGCGGTACCCGCTGGTCAGCCGGGAGCCCCTGGAGTGGCGCCCGATATATCCGTGCATAAATACCGCTTCTGCCCCCGAGTTCCTTCTTACTTCCCGTGATGGTTGTTGGAGCTCTTCTCGCTTGCCAGCAAGCGTGATCTGAGCCTAGTTAAACCCGTTGTTCTTTCCAAGTTGCTTACCCTGTTACGCACCTGTTAGATAGTTAGGTAAGTGTGTTTGGGTTGTGGCTCCCCTGTTGGGTCCCCTCCCCTCCCCTCCCAGCCCACGGGGCATGCCAGTGCCTCACGGCTTTAAGCCCTATGGTGACTGTTCCAAGCCTATGCCCTGTGGTGACCCGCACGATTCGTGCCTGAAGTGTTTGAGGCCCACGTCCCGGCAAACTGCAGAATCTGCTGCAGTATCAAGCCCCGGACTCAGCGCGAGAGAGATTCGCGCCTGAAGATGCTCCTGATGGAGTCGGCGCTTGGCCCGGCCCCGTCAGCGGACTCGGCACCAGAGTCCCGCAGCGCACCGCCCTCGGTGCGGGAGACTCCCGGGTCTTTAGGGGCCTCGTCGGCATCGAGGCGCCCTGCAGCGTGGCACCATTCGCTATCACCAGTGCAGTGCAAGAAGAGGAGAGCGGAGAGGGGCAGGTCTCCACCCCGGCATGCGGCTGCGGTGCGCCCCCAGTCGCGGCACCCTGTCGCGTCCTCACCAGCCGCGAGGTCTGCTGCTCCTGGGCCGGAGCTTGGCCAGTCGAGCGCGACCAAGAGCCGCGGTGCAGTGGAGGAGCCGGTTCGGTCGAACGGCCTTCCACCCCGGACACGCTCGAGGCGGTGCGGGAGCTGATTGAGCTGACCGCTGACTCGCCATTGCCTCCTGGAGCGCCGGGATCGCCTCGCCCTGCCTCGCCAACGGCACCGACCCAGGTAGGCCCGCGCCGCCTCGGCACCAGCGCCCTGTGCGGTCCTACGTTCCCCGGCGTGCACGTCTACGCCGCCACCGACATGTCCTTTGGTACCCGTGGCCTCGCTCTCTCAGGAGTCCAGAGAGAGCTCAGCGTCGAGCACGCTCATCCCAGCACCGGAGCTCCTCATGCCCCCACTGCCGGTGTGGCACCGGGGCAAGCCGGCATCCATGGTTCGGCACGCGGAGAGGCACCGTTCCCCGGGTCCGGCTTCTGCCCTGCGTTGGTCGGAGTCTGACTATTCGTCTGATTCTCACATGGAGTCAGTCGCACGGTCAGGCAGTGGTTCTCAACGTGGGCCATACGGCTCTCAGGGGCCACGCCTTACTTCTAGGGGCCACATGGAAAAACGGAACATTAGGGGCCACAGTAAGTTTCTGAGGGGGCCACCCAAACTTAACTGCCAGGCGTATGATGAATGAGGCTCAGAAGGGGGCCATGAGCAAAAAAGGGTTGAGAAACACTGGTCTAGGGCATCGATCTCTCACTCCAGCTGCCGGCGCCACTTCAACTCCCGGCGCCGATCCCGGTCTCCACGCTACTCCAGATCCCGGCACCATTCCAGGTCTCGGCGCCGCTCTCACTCCCAGCACCGCGAGCGCCATGACAGTGTCTCGGGCCATTCGCAGACCTGGCCTCCGCAGTGGCAGCATCCGGACCAGTGGCCATTTTGGATCCCGTGGGCGTACCACCAGGCCCAAGGGAGCACTCCTTCTATGGCGGGATCCTCGTGTTTGGGGATCCGGGCCCCATCTTCGGCCACGCCAGTGCCCAGTGCCCCGGCACCGCATGTTTTGGCGGTACGGGGGGAATCTCCTCAGCCCCGTCGGAGGAGGGCGGGGACCACGGTCCGTCGGGGCAGTCTGCTCCTTCTCAGGCGTCAGAGTTGCTGCACGAGATGGAGGACTCGACTGTTCAGGAGTATTCATCGTTCTCCCCTGACGAGGCCCTAGGGTTGGTCTCTTCGTCAATGCCGGCTATGGACACCCGAGCTCATCAAGAGCTCCTCTGGAGATTGGCCCAGAGCCTCGGGGTCCAACTCGAACGGGCTTCCGAGGACACCGATCCTATGTGTCACGGGTACGCCCCTGGCGGGGGATGTGCCCCTTAAGGTCTCGTGTTCGCCGGGTCCCTAGATCCGGCATACACGGCATTAATGATCCCAATATAAAGTCCATGCCCCTCTATCGGGTAAATACGGCTTTGGAGGCCTAGCCACCCAGAGAAGCCTCCTGGTCCAGGGTTGATTATCCAGGGCAGGGAAAATGGGTGGTAGGGGACCCAGGCCCTCCTCTCTCCACCGGGTCCCAGCCCAGGGCCCTTTAGGCAGGACTATGTCTCCTGCCCGCTGGGCGGGAATCCGGCCGATACACGCTGAGCCACGCTTTAGTCCTTTGCCCTGGGCTGCTTCCTACCACGCCCTGGTTCCCTGGGGCCTATTCGCCTCCGAGTCAGTACTTGCCGGGCTGCCGCCGGGGTTGCGGGTGCGCTCCTGCCTCTCTGGGGTTGGCGGCTGCTGGCTCTGCTTCCGGTCAGGCACGGGCGGCGACTCGGTCCCAGCTGCTGCAGAAACACCGGCCCGGCCTGGGCTACTCATCCTGCGGCCTCCCTGGCTGCAGGGCTCCCTCTGCTTTTATACCCAGGCTCTGCTGGGAGCATGCCCAGCAGGGCTGGAGGGGCGGGGCCTTCTCAGCCAGCTGGGCCTGGGCTACCCCCTGGCCTTCAGTGCGGGGCCTCTCCGCCCCGTCACACACCTTCCCCCTTAAATGGGTGGTTATGGTCTGATTTGACCAGGTTTCCTCCCCTACCCGGGAAAAGAAATCTGCATTCACGTGAGTCTTACCTGGGCGGTGGGCCACTTCAAAATCGTATGGCTGTAACGATAAGTACCAACGCATTATCCTGGGGTTGGTGTACTTCATGCTGTGCAGCTATCTCAAAGGGGCGTCGTCGGTTACCAGTTGGAAGTGGCTACCTAATAGGTAGTACCAGAGAGCATCTATGGCCCATTTTACTGCCAGTGCCTCTTTTTCAATTGTGGAGTACTTCTGCTCCCGTGGGAAGAGTTTCCGGCTCACATAGAGCACCGGGTGCTCTTCACCATCCACTTCTTGGGCTAGCCCCTCTCAGAAGCATCTGTCTGGAGGATAACGCCCTTAGAAAAGTCCGGGGGAAACAACACTGGTTCTTTCATCAGACGCCTTTTCAATGCTTGGAAAGCCCTTCACATTCCGGTGTCCATCGTAACTTTGTTGGCATGGAATTCCTGGTCAGGTCCGATAGCGGCGCCGCCAGTGCTGAAAAATCGGGTATGAATCGGCGATAATATCCAGCCAGTCCCAGCAATTGCCGAACCTGCCTCTTCGTCGTTGGCCTTTTCCACTCCTGGAGGGCCTGTACCTTATCGACTAGGGGTCTCAATGTTCCTCTCCCCACTGTGTATCCCAGATAAGTCACCTCCCTTCGTCCCAAGTGACATTTCCCGGGGTTCGCCGTGAGGTTCGCTTCCCCCAGGGCCTTTAGTACCGCTTCCAGGTGTTGGAGATGTTCGCCATGTGTGGCTGTAGACCACTATATCATCTATGTACGCGTGGCATATAGCTGGTGAGGGTGTAATAGCTGGTCTACTAAGCGCTGGAAGGTGGCGGCTGCCCCATGTAGGCCGAAGGGCATAGTGACGAATTGGTATAGCCCGAACGGTGTGGGGAAGGCAGTCTTTTCCTTGGAGGCAGGGGTCAGCGGAATCTGCCAGTACCCTTTTGTTAAGTCCAGCGTGGAGAGGTACCGTGCTTTCCTTAGCCTCTCGAGTAACTCGCCCACGCGTGGCATGGGATAGGCGCCAAATCGTGATATGGCGTTGACCTTCCAAAGTCAATACAAAATCGCATCGTCCATCGGGTTTTGGGACCAGTACGATGGGGCTGTGCCACTCGCTGCGTGATTCTTCGATTACCCCCATCTCCAGCATTGCCTGGAGTTCTTTCTTCACAGGCTCCCACATTTTCCTGGGTAGTGGGCGGTGCTGGTCCCGAACTTTACGGCCTGGTAGGGTGCTTATATGATGACTCATCACACTAGTCCGGCCTGGCTGGGTAGACAAGACATGGGCATATTTCTGGACTAAGCGGAGTAGCCCCTCTTCCTGGGCAGGGCTCAGTTCTTCACCCAGGGTGACCAGTCGGTTAGTGGGTGGGTCGACGGCCAAAGGCCCCAAGTCCTCGTCAGGTGGGCAGGGATCGATCACGAGTCCTTCCTGCGCCTTCCATTTTTTTAGCAAGTTCACGTGATATACCTGCACTCCTTTCTTCCTCCCCGTCAATCTCACCTTGTAATCGATGGTTCCCACGCTGCGCACCACCTCGAATGGGCCTTGCCATTTAGCTAGCAGCTTTGACTCTTGCGATGGTAAGAGTAGGAGCACCCGATCGCCAGGCTCGAACGCTCGTAGTTTTGTCCTCTGTTGTAGTACCGGGCTTGGGTCTCCTGAGCCTGTAAGAGGTTGGTTCGTGCAAACTCTCCTAACTTCTGCAAGCGCTCCCTCAATTGCAACACGTAGGGGACCGTCCCCATCACCCGGGACTCCTGCCCCTCCCAGTCCTCTCTCAGGAGGTCAAGGATCCCCCGGGGTTGCCGCCCGTATAGAAGCTCAAAAGGGGAGAAGCCCGTTGATGCTTGTGGTACTTCCCGCACAGCGAAAAGCAAGGCCGGGAGCATTTTGTCCCAACCTCAGGGATCCTCTTCTACGAATTTACGGAGCATTGATTTCAATGTCCGATTAAAACGCTCTACCAAGCCGTCTGTTTGGGGCTGCTATACGGTAGTTCGCAGGGCTCGGATGTTTAACAGCCGGCGTAGCTCTGCCATTAATTTGGATGAGACGTTGGTGCCCTGATCAGTCAGTATCTCCTTCGGTATCCCCACTCTGGAGAATACCTCAAGGAGTTCCGCGGCTATGGTAGCAGCTGTTGTGTTCCGTAATGGCACTGCCTCGGGGTACCTAGTGGCATAATCCACTATAACTAGGATATATTGGCACCTCGAGCTAGCCTTCTCGAGAGGCCCCCACCAAGTCCAACCCGATCCGCTCAAAGGGGACTCCTACCACTGGTAGGGCCACCAGTGGGGCCTTGGGTACTCCCTTTGGGTTGGTGCGCTGACACTCTGGGCAGGATTCGCAGAACTCCCTTACCTCCCGATGGATCCCTGGCCAAAAAAATCTCTGGGCCACCCGCTGTAGGGTTTTCTCGTGACCCAAATGTCCGGCCCAGGGGTTGGCATGGCCCAACCGCAGCACCCCCTTTCGGTACCTGGAGGGAACTAGGAGCTGCGCGAATTCCTCGTCTGTCCGTGGGTCTCGGACCACCCGGTAGAGCCTGTCGTTTCGGACCTCAAACCTCGGTCCTTGCTGCCCCCTTGCGCCTCCTGGCTCCTTATCCTCTGCCTCTTGGACTTGCTCCCAGGCTCGGCTTAACGTTGGGTCCTCTCTGGTCTTGCAGAAAATCCTCCGCGCCCAGCCACTCCGCCTCGCCCCGTCTCGGCGTCCGCGGAGGTCCCGCTGGGCCCGATGTCCTGGCTTCAACTCCCGGTTCTTCATTGGGTTCTGGGGTGTCGCCTGGCTGCCACCGTCCCTCTCGGGCCGCTTCCTATTTCGGCGGTTCCTGCTGGGCCCAATCTTGGATCAACTCTGGAGACCGGGCCAATCTCGCCCCAATTTTACCGGGTACGCCAGTTGGGGGGCTAACCCCACCCGACAAATCTTTTCCCCGCAGGAGTCTGCTATCCGCACCCAAGCCATCGGGTATGACCTTATGTCCCCGTGCACACGCTGTAGCATGACCGAACCCCCTGCGGGTTCAGGGTCCTTCACCAGGTTCTCCTGTACCATGGTCTGGCTACACCCGGAGTCTATTAGGGCCCTGACAAGGGTCCCTTCCACCCGCATTCCTCCGTCCACGGCCTTTGCCGCCCACTTCCACGAGTCCGTGCCCCGGTCGATACCTGGGCATATCCACTGTCCGCCCTCGTCCATAATTGCGGCCACTGATCCTGTTGGGCTCGCCACAGTTCCGCCAGCTTCTGGAACAGCTGCCGTTGTTGCTCGAGTTGTTGAACAGTCCACTGCTGCAAACTCTGGCTCAGCTGTAGGAGCTGCTCCCGCTGTCTCTCAGCCCACCCTTCCAACAACTTCGCGGGTTCCATCTCGCCCTCTTCACCTCACTGGTTTTATCCCTCCTACGGCACTCACATCACCGTACCTCCCCTAGGTTCAGGGGTGGTCTCGTACCCACATTCTCCACCATGTTGTCACGGGGTACACCCCTGGCGGGGGGTGCGTGCCCCCCCCCCTTAAGGTCTCGTTGCCCGCTCGGGTCCCTAGATCCGGACATACACGGTATTAATAATCCCAATATAAAGTCCATGCCCCTCTATCAGGGTAAATACGGCTTTGGAGGGCTAGCCGCCCAGAGAAGCCTCTCCTGGTCCAGGGGTTGATTATCCAGGGCAGGGAAAATGGGTGGTGGGGGGACCCGGGCCCTCCCTCTCCACCGGGTCCCAGCCCAGGGCCCTTTAGGCAGGGACTATGTCTCCTGCCCGCTGGGCGGGGAATCCGGCCGATACACGCCGAGCCACGCTTTTAGTCCTTTGCCCTGGGCTGCTTCCTACCATGCTCTGGTTCCCCTGGGGCCTATTCGCCTCCGAATCAGTACTTGCCGGGCTGCCGTCGGGTTGCGGGTGCGCTCCTGCCTCTCTGGGGTTGGCGGCTGCTGGCTCTGCTTCCGGGTCAGGCACGGGCGGCGACTCTGGTCCCAGCTGCTGCAGAAACACCGGCCCGGCCTGGGCTACTCCCTCATCCTGCGGCCTCCCTGGCTGCAGGGCTCCTTCTGCTTTTATACCCAGGCTCTGCTGGGAGCATGCCCAGCAGGGCTGGAGGGGCGGGGCCTTCTCAGCCAGCTGGGCCTGGGCTACCCCCTGTCTGCCCCGTCACACTATGGTTGACATCCTCAACGCGGAGATGGCATCCCGTGTGACCCTGCCCTTAAATAAGACAGTGGACAAAATCACGAAGGCCCTCTGGCAGATGCCAGTGTCTATTCCGCCCACGGACAGAGGACAGAGATGGTACTTTGTCCCTCAGGCGGGCCATGAGCACCTGTTCTCCCATCCGCCTCTGGGCTCGATAGTGGTGCAGGCCAACCTGCCCCTACCCCCAAGAACAGGGAGGCCAAGCAATCGGACCTGTTGGGTTGCAAGGCCTATGCCTCCAGGGGGTCTCCTACTCAGGATTGGTAACCAGCAAGTCCTCCTGAGTAGGTATGCCTTCAACTTGTGGGCTGCTATAGACAAGTTTGGGGAGTCGCTGCCCCAAGCCTCGAGTCAGGAGTTCAGGACCTTGTCCGAGGAAGGCAGGGTAGTGTCCCGGGCCGCACTCCAGGCAGCCCTGGACTCCGCGGATGCGGAAGCCCGTACCATGGCGATGGGCTTGGTCCTGCGTAGGGGCGCGTGGCTCCAGATGTCTGGCATTCCTCCTGAAGTCCAGAACATGATTCAGGACCTGCTCTTCAAGTGTGGGGCTTGTTTTCAGAACAAACCAATACTAGCCTCCATGGGCTAAAAGATTCTAGGGCAACTCTCAGGTCTCTAGGTATCCATACCCCCGCCCCGCAGAGGCGCTCCCTCCCTAGGGCCCTGTCCTGTCCTTTCCAGCAGGGGAATAGGTCAGACTTCTCTAGGCGTAGGGGCCGTAATAATAACAATAGGAGCGGCAAACGTCCCTCCCGCTCCTCTTCCGACCGGGGGGGGCGGGCCCCTCCAGCAAACCCCAGGGCCCTAGGCCGAATCTTTGAAGGTGTGAGCGGGGACAGCGCACCAGTCTCAGACCAGAGGCCCTTCACCAAACGCTTATTTCCCTTCCATCGTGCCTGGTCACTCATCACGACGGACCGCTGGGTCCTAGACACGGTGAGAAGGGATGTTTCATCCCCTTGTGCTCCTGCCCCCTTCCCATCCTCTTCCTCGTCCCTCTTCAGGGACCCTCTCATGAGCATCTTCTCAGGGTGGAAGTACAGAAGCTTCTTGACCTGGGGCGGTAGAGGAGGTCCCCTGGGCCCGCAGGGGAAAGGGTTTCTACTCCCACTACTTCCTGGTCCCAAAGCCAAGGCGGCTTCGCCTGTCCCTGGACCTGAGGGATCTAAATGCCTTCATAGTGAAATCCAAGTTCAAGATGGTTAGCCTGGCCTCCATCATTCCTTCCCTAGACATGGCAGAGTGATACGCTGCCCTCGATCTCAAAGACGCCTACTTTCACATTTCTATCGCGCCTGCGCACAGGCGCTTCCTCTGCTTCATGGTGGGCCACGACCATTATCAGTTTACGCCTCCCTTTGGCCTTTCCACGGCCCCCAGGTGCACCATTTTCTTAAGGGGCTGGATAGGGTCTTCTCAGGCATGCGAGCCCTCGCCCTCGCCGCCTCGCCTCTTGGGACCTAAATCTGGTTCTCACAAAGCTTATGGGTCTCCCTTTGAGCCATTGGCAACATGCTCCTCCTGCATCTTTCCCGAAAGTGTCCTTCCTGGTGGCCATTACTCGCCAGGCAAGTGTCGGAACTGAGGGCCCTATCGGTGGACCCCATACACGGTCTTTTTAAGGATAAGGCCAGGCTGCACCCCACCCTGCCTTTTTGCCCAAGGTGGTGTCTTACTTCCATGTGCACCAGGACATTTTTCTTCCTGTTTTTTACCCGAAGCCCCATAGCTCGGGGACAGAGCAGGCCTTACACTCACTCAATGTGAGACGTGCTTTAGCTTTTTATTTAGAGAGGACCAGGCCCTTCCGTAAGTCCCCCTCAATTGTTTGTGTCTATAGCGGACAGGATGAAGGGCCACCCCGTGTCAGCCCAGCGTATCTCATCCTGGATCACGGCTTGTATCAAAGCGTGCTACGAGCAGGCGCAGGTCCCGGTGCCGCCCATTACGGCTCATTCCACAAGAGTCCAAGCGTCTTCCACAGCCTGCGCCCAGGTGCCCATCGTGGAGATTTGCAGGGCAGCTACCTGGTCGTCGGTGCACACCTTTGCAAACCACTATGCCATCATGCAGCACGCCAGGGAGGATGCTGCTGTGGGCGGGGCTGTGTTGCAGTCCATCTCTCGGTAGGCTCTGACCCCGCCTCCTGGGGGTTAGCTTTGGAGTCACCTAAGTGGAATGGATGTGAGCACGCGCTGAAAGAAAAAATGGTTACTTACTTTCATAACTGTTGTTCTTCGAGATGTGTTGCTCATGTCCATTGCACATCCCACCCGCCTCCCCTGCGTCGGAGCGTTCTGGCAAGAAGGAACTGAGGGGTGGAGGGCCAGTGGGGGTATATATGCACCGCATAGTGGCACCACTCCAGGGGCTCCTGGCTGGCCCGAATGGGTACCGCTAAGGGAAAACGCTCTGACAATCTGTGCACGCGTTGCGTGCACACCTAAGTGCAACGGACATGAGCAACGCATCTTGAAGAACAACAGTTACGAAAGTAAGTAACTTTTTTTTATTTAACAAAATACTAAACTTAGAAAGCAAACACAAAATCCGGTTGTCACAAACGAAGCCTGGCGTGAGGCCAGAACCCAAAATAGGAATGGTTTAAACAGTCCTACCACTGTCTCGATGTCTGGAGAAGAGAGGTAGGTGAACATCTTCAGGCTGAGGAAAAGGAACAAGCAGAGACGGGACGGAGTTGCAGAGACCCGGGTAAGTGGACAGTCTTCTTTCTTCTGGTCGTCTTTCTTCCTTTTTTCTATACTTGACATGCCGTCCTGCGCGGTGTGCGGACCGGAGGACGAGATGGTGTGTATGCATGTTTGTATGACTGGCCCTGCTGCAGCCTCCTAACTAAAAGAAATAAACCCTGTGCTAGACGTCGTTACGGCTGTGAAACTGGATTGTTGCACCACAAAGGGCTGTGAGCAACCAGGCTGACTTCTGCCAAGACGGCCTACAAAGCCAAAAGAGCCTGCTAGCTGTCGCCTAGCACCGCTGGGTTGTGCTGATGGCACGTGCACACAGAGCCCGGAGGGGCGGGTGAACTCCCTTAAGAGCCCTCTGGTTACCGGGCAGATTAGAGTCATGTGACCCATTTTTCCTGCCTTTTCTCTTTTTCCTGCTCTTTTTTGGCCACCATCTTAAAGAAGAAAACAAAATGGGGGACATAAAAAAAAACCTGGTGCCCCTCCCCCAACATATCCCCTCCTTGGCAACCTGGTACCTTGGCACCATAGTTGCCACATTAACATTTACACAGAAGGAGGCTATAACAATTACAAATTAAACAAGATGATAACAAATGGGTGCAATAAGATGTACCATGCGTTACTCATCTCTGAAGGGCTGGCAAACAGATTCTCACCAATGGGCAAATTTAGAGAATTAGATGCTTCAGGGGGTAGCCGAGTTAGTCTGTGCAGGATAAACTTAAAAACCAACAAATGGTCTGGTAGCACTTTATAGATTAACAAAACATGTAGATGGGATATGTTAACAAAACATGTAGATAGCTTTCATGGGCACAGCCCACTTCTTCAGATGACCGGAGTTTTGAGTTTAGGATGTCCAGACCCAAAATAAATGGGGAAACAAGGAGCAGAGGGTATGAAAATATCAAAGGGAAAAACAAGTAGGAAGAACTGGTTTAGAGCACTCTTATCAGGATTTTCAATTTGAGTGGTGGAGTGATGCACTGTTATCATGATGCTCTGTCCCTGCTTTACAAGCGCTGAATATGCTGTTTCAATTCCAGATGCTTCACCGATTGCCTTAATACACTCAGGTTAGCTCCCAAATTCATGGGTTCTACATGGTCATATAAATCATAAGTGAGCCTTATATCCCTGGCATTCAATTTCTGCAAAATAAACTTAATGTCACAACCCTCCAGAAATAGCACAAAACATAGGCACAAATTAATGTGAGGATCATTAACAATAGGATAAAAGAAATTAACCATAAACTGGTTACAAGTACTCCTGATGCATACACAATGATTGTTGATTATAACCACCTCCGACTGAGATGTATTTCTTGGTTGCATATGGTAATGGCATCTTCCCTCATCTGTACTCAGGCATGTGTGTGGCCCCCCTATAGACTTCAGTTGGACACACATATCCAATATTTACCTCCCATACACATGGGCTATGTCTACACTGCCCCCGTTTTGCACAAAAAATATGCAGATGACGCAAAGCACCTCATTTGCATAATTAATGAGGCTCGGTTTTGTGCAAGAGGCTTTTGCACAAGAGCCGTTCTTCCTGCAAAAAATGCGGAAGAATGGCTCTTGCACAAGAAGGGGATTTTTGTGCAAAAAGGAGCCGTGTAGATGGCTCCTTTTTGCGCAAAAGCCTCTTGCGCAAAAATGGAGCCTCAATTATACAAATGAGGCACGGTGATATTCCACGCTTTGCCTCATTTGCATATTTATTGCGCAAAATGGGGGCAGTGTAGACATAGCCATGGAGATGGATCAATTCTGTAACTTTCTCCCTGATCCTCTATTACCCAATTTGGTATATCTATGGATGTTAATACAGCATGGTTGACATTCATACCTAGAGGGATTAAAGGATATATCCACTCAATTACCACATCAGTGATCAAGTATCAGAGGGGTAGCCGTGTTAGTCTGAATCTGCAAAAGCAGCGAGGAGTCCTGTGGCACCTTATAGACTAACAGAAGTGTTGGAGCATAAGCTGTGGGCAAAGACCCACTTCGTCAGATGCATCAGTGATGGTGAGGATGTAGGTACTGACCTTATGACTGTCGGGATCATAATCAAAACTTAGCATTTTCCACAATGTATGGTAGTCTCTTTCAAAGGTGTTACATCTTTTAATAACATGTTTTTAATCTCTATGGGTGCGTCTAAACTACATGGCTCCGTCGACTCGACAAAAGGAAATGAAGCGGTGATTTAAATAATCGCCGCTTCATTTAAATCAAAATACGCCACAGCCGATCAGCTGTTTGTCGGCACAGCGCAGCAGTCTAGACGGGATCTGCTGACCAGAACCCTTCCGGCAGATCCTGTAAGCCTCGCTTCACGGAGCCAATTTTCTCCAACGACGGAGTTCCAATATTCTCTGCCTTACCGACACTCCAACTAGTTATTAGCCATTAATTGTTGTTAGTGTTATTCTTCTTATATAGTTAATAGTTAATTGTAGTTTAAAAATTTTTATTTTCATCATGCCCTGCTGTCCGGTTTTAAACGGTGCGCCTCTTGCAGAGATGCAATCCCAATTTCTGACGGTCCCTCGCAATGCATCAGATGTTTAGGAGAGCAGCATTCATCGCAAAATTGTCCCCACTTTGCCAAATTCAAGGCCAGGACTCGGAGGGACAGGGACCTTCGCCTAAAACTGATCCTGCTGGAGAAAAAAGCACACCTTGCTTCGGATCTGGGAAGGCAGCCCAGGAGGTACGCTCACCCCAGGCTCCTCAGGGCAAGAAGGCCCCAAAGAAGAGGAATTTCTCTGTGCCTCATGGTCAGCCCTCCTCCAGAAAACGGTCTCCGCCCAAACCATCAGCACAGAGGTCCCGCTTCAGTGCTTATGACGCGCTGGGTACCTCAGGTGTTCAGGCACCGACGGCAAGGGGCCTAAACACCGCCTTGAGAGCATACCGGTACAGAGTACGGTACCGTCATCTACATCGGTACAATCTTACGCATCAACGGTACCGATTGAGCAGTACCGATAGCTACGGCACCAACATCACTATCGGCACCTCGCCTGATAGCACCGAGCAGAGCAGCGGCACCAGTCGTATGCTCGGTACCGCCAACATACCAGCGATCTATTCCATCAGTGCCCAACACACCGTCGTCATCGTACAGTCATGCACTACAAACCCCGGCCCCGATCCTTGTGGCACTGTTGCCGTACATGCGAAATGCTGACTTAGCAGTCACATCTGCGCCTTAGGCACCGCTTTTCGGAACGGATGCTTCGCTGGTACCGGTGACATCACATGCTCTTTCCCCGGTGCCGTCGCAGTTCTCCAGCGATGATGACGAAGGGGTACAAGCCTCTTTCTCTCCGCACCGCAGCCCTCCAATGCAATATTACAAGCCCCAATATGACCCAAGGGCGATTACCCCCCTGGTATGGGCACCACTGGATGCCCCCTCTGTTACCGCATCCTGGACAATGGCCATATTGGAGTCCCTGGGGCTCATACAGGAGACATCACAGCCTGTAACCGAGCGCTTACACAAACACGCTGCTTCCCTTATACCACGCACAACCTCATTGATGCAGCAGTTGGAACCTCAGGTGCCCCAACCAACGGAGGAGTCACCTCCGGATACATCACCACCTACCAACTCATCTTTGTTACCGGATGAGGCCGTGATGCCGCCTCCTGTCAGCCGCGGATGACTTCAAGCACTTTAACGAACTCTTTAAGAGAGTTGCGGCTGAGCTCAAAATCGCCATGGAAGAAGTGGCGCGACCCCAGCATGAGCTCACCGATATACTCCAGGTTGCTTCATCCTACAAAATTGTTCTCCCCATCAATCCTGCTATTTTGGATCCGGCCAATGCAATTTGGCAAACTCCTGCATCGATTCCACCTACGTGCAGATACGCAGGCCAGAAATACTATGTTTCCTCCAATACCTCGGAATTTCTCTTTACTCATCCCACACCGAACTCTCTAGGGGTGGAAGCTGCACACCAATGGGCAAAACAACATCACACTTTCGCACCACTCCACCAGACAAGGACATGAAGAGGCTTGACCTATTTGGGCATAAGATATATACTTCTGCAACTATACAGTTCAGAATTTCAAACTATTCAGCTTTGCTAGCGAACTATGACTTTCGCAGTTATTCCAAAATCATGGAGTTTGCTGATGACATTCCTGAGGCGAAGAGATCTCAATTCGCCACCATATTTTCGGAGGGGCACGACATTTCCCGAGCTGCCCTCCAGGCAGCACTTGACGCCGCTGACACTACTGCTAGAACCACGGCCACCGCCATTGTGATGTGTAGAGCCTTTTGGTTCTCCCCGGCCATGTTACCATGTGAGATCCAATTCACAGTAGAAGACCTGCCATGTGATCAAGAAAAACTATTTGCAGCTAAGACCAACAAAGTCCTCAACACTGCGAAGGACTCCCGTGCCACTCTCGCCACACTAGGCATACATACGCCTGCCAGTAGGTGGAGACAATACCGGTATCAGCCCTATCAGCGGCCATGCTACCCGGCCTATCTCAACCAATGGCAGGATAAGAATCCTAACAGAAACCAAACCCGGCCTCAGAGGCATAGACAGTCTTCGGGCTTGGCCCCTCAACCACTATCGGCCAACAAGCAAATTTGAACGCTTGGTGGAGGGCCTCAAAACCCCCCTACAAATTTCAATGCTGAGAAGGACCACACAAACCTTTCAAAATCGGCTTCACGCATTCTGCCACCAATGGGCTTACATCATCTCAGACAGATGGGTGCTCGACATTATTCTGTCTGGTTACACCATCCCATTCCTCTCCAAGCCTCCTGTCCATCCGCCTACCCCATCCCTCTTCAGGGACCTCTCTCACGGCGCCCTGCTACAATAAGAGATGCTTCATCGATTAGATATAGGAGCCATAGAACTGGTTCCACAAGAGCACAGAGGCAGGGGCTTCTGTTCTCACTACTTTCTAATTCAAAAGAAATCAGGAGACTGGAGGCCGATTCTGGATCTACGCAAACTGAACAAATTTGTCAAGATGCAACACTTTTGCATGGTCACTCTATCCACCATTATCCTGGCATTGCAACGAGGTGATTGGTTTTCAGCCCTAGACCTCCAGGATACATACTTACATGTCCTGATTCACCCTGCCCACAGAAAATTTTTGAGATTCATGGTAGGCCAGGACCACTACCAATCATAGAACTGGAAGAGACCTCAGAAGGTCATCAAGTCCAGCCCCCTGCTCTAGGCAGGACCAATCCCAATTAAATCAACCAGCCACAGCTTTGTCAAGCCGAGACTTAAACACCTCTAGGGATGGAGACTCCACTACTTCCCTAGGTAACCCATTCCAGTGCTTCACTACCCTCCTAGTGAAATAATTTTTCCTAATATCCAACTTGGACCTCTCCACCACAACTTGAGACCATTGCTCCTTGTTCTGCCATCTGTCACTACTGAGAACAGCCTCTCTCCATCCTCTTTGGAACCTCCCTTCAGGAAGTTGAAGGCTGCTATCAAATCCCCTCACTCTTCTCTCTGCAGACTAAACAGACCCAAATCCTCAGCCTCCTCATAGGTCATATGCTCCAGCCCCCTAATCATTTTGGTTGCCCTCCGCTGGACCCTCTCCAATGTGTCCACATCCTTTTTGTAGTGGGGGGCCCAGAACTGGACACAGTACTTCAGATGTGGCCTCACCAAAGCCGAATAAAGGGGAATAATATCATCTCTGGATCTGCTGGCAATGCTCCTCCTAATGCACCCTAATATGCCATTAGCCTTCTTGGCTACAAGGGCACACTGTTGACTCATATCCAGCTTCTCATCCACTGTAACCCCCAGGTCCTTTTCTGCAGAACTACTACTTAGCTGGTTGGTCCCCAGCCTGTAACAATGCTTGGGATTCTTCCGTCCCAAGTGCAGGACTCTGCACTTGTCCTTGTTGAACCTCATCAGATTTCTTGTGGCCCAATCCTCCAATTTGTCTAAGTCACTCTGGACCCTATCTCTGCCCTCCAGCGTATCTACCTCTCCCCCTAGCTTAGTGTCATCTGCAAACTTGCTGAGGGTGCAATCCATCCTCATCCAGGTCATTAATAAAGATATTGAACAAAACCGGTCCTAGAACCGAACCTTGGGGCACTCCGCTAGAAACCGACCGCCATCCTGACATCGAGCCGTTGATAACTACCCACTGGGCGCAGCCTTCTGGCCAGCTTTCTATCCATCTTACCGTCCATTTATCCAATCCACATTCCCTTAACTTGCTGGCAAGAATATTGTGGAGACTGTATCAAAAGCCTTGCTAAAGTCAAGGTATATCACATCCACTGACTTTCCCATATCCACAGAGCCAGTTACCTCATCATAGAAGCTAATCAGATTGGTCAGGCACGACTTGCCCTTTGTGAATCCATGCTGACTATTCCTGATCACTTTCCTCTCTTCCAAGTGCCTCAAAATGGATTCCTTAAGGATCCCTTCCATGATTTTTCCAGGAACTGAGGTAAGACTGACCGGCCTATAGTTCCCTGGATCGTCCTTCTTCCCCTTTTTGAAGATGGGCACTACATTTGCCTTTTCCCAATCATCCGGGATCTCTCCCGATCTCCACAACTTTTCAAAGATAATGGCCAAAGGCTCTCAATGACATTTGCCAACTCCTCAGTACCCTCGGATGCATTAAGTCCGACCCATGGATTTGTGTATGTTTAGCTTTTCTAAATAGTTCCTAACCTGTTCTTTACCCACCAAGGGCTGTCCATCTTCATCCCATCTTGCGTCACTTAGCACATTAGTCCGGGGAGCCGACCTTGTCCGTGAATACAGAGGCAAAGAAAGCATTGAGTACTTCAGCTTTCCCACATCATCTGTCACTAGGTTACCTCCTTCATCCCGTAGGGGCCCCACACCCTGTCCTGATCACCACCTTCTTGTTAACATGCCTGTAGAAACCTTTCTTGTTATCCTTCACATCCTTTGCCAGTCGCAATTCCAATTGCGCTTTCGCCTTCCTGATAACCCCGGCATTCTCGAGCTATACATTTAAACCCCTCCTGGTCATTTGTCCAAGTTTCCACTTTTGTAAGCTTCCTTTTGTGCTTAAGTTCACCAAGGATTTCCCTGTAAGCCAATCCAGTCTCCTACCATGTTTGCCTCTCTTGCTACGCATCGGGATGGTTTCTTTCTGTGCCTTCAATAAGGCTTCTTTAAAATACTGCCAGCTGTCCTGGACTCCTTTCCCTTCATGTTAGCATCCCAGGGGATTCTGCCCATCAGGTCTCTGAGGGAGTCAAAATCTGCTTTTTTGAAGTCCAAGGTGTGTATTTTACTACTCTCTTTTCTTCCTTTGGTCAGATCCTGAAATCTACCATCTCATGATCACTGCTTCCCAGGTTGTCACCCACCTCTACTTCCCTATTAGTTCCTCCCTGTTTGTGAGCAGAAGGTCAAGCTGCACAGGGCCCTGGTCGGATCCTTCAGCACTTGTACCAAGAAGTTATCCCCAACATTCTCCAAAAACTTCCTGGATTGCCTGTGTACTGCCCGTATTGGTCTCCCAACAGATGTCGGGGTGATTAAAGTCCCCACGAGAACCAGGGCCTGCAATCTGGAAGCTTCTCTCAGTTGTCTGAAGAAAGCCTCATCTACCTCATCCACCTGATTCGGTGGCCTGTAGTAGACACCAACCACAACATCACTGCTGTTGTTTGCACCTCTAAACTTTAACCCATAGACTCTCAACAAGTTTTTCTCCCTCTATATACTGGAGTTCTGAGCAATCAAGTGCTCTCTTCTGTGTAGTGCAACTCCTCCTCCTTTACTCCCTGCCTGTTCTTCCTGAACAGTCTATACCCTTCCGTGACAACGCTCCAGTCATTCGAGTCATCCCACCAAGTCTCTGTTATCCCAATTAAATCATTTTCTTGGACTGGGCCAGGGCCTCCAGTTCTTTCTGTTTGTTTCCCAGGCTTCTCGCATTAGTGTACAAACACCTCAGATAACCAGTTGATCGCCTATCTTCTCCATTCGAATCAGGGTCCTCCTTTCTTGCTCGTTCCTCTTTGCATTCCTTCCCGGTATCTGACTTTCCCACTCCTCAGGGTTTTGGTCACCGTCCCCGACGAACCTAGTTTAAAGCTCCTCACTAGGTTTGCAAGCCTGCCCGCGAAGATGCTCCTTCCTCTCTTGGTTAGGTGGATCCCATCTCTTCCTAACAATCCTTGTGCCCGAACAGAGTCCCATGGTCGAAGAAACCAAAGCCCTCTCTGCGACACCACCTGCGCAACCACGCATTTACTTCCTCAATTTGATGATCCCTGCCCAGTCCTTTCCTTCAACAGGGAGGATGGACAAGAACACCACTTGCGCTCCAAATGCTTTGATCCTTCTTCCCAGCGCTACATAATCTGCAGTAACCCGCTCAAGGTCATTCTTGGCCATATATTGTTAGTTCCTACGTGGAGAAGCAGGAAGGGTAGCGATCCGAAGGTTTGATCAGTTTTGTAAGCCTGTCAGTCACATCCTGAATTCGAGCTCCCGTAAGCAGCACACCTCTCAAGATTCCAGGTCTGGACGGCAGATGGATGGCTCAGTCCCTCTTAGGAGGTAGTCCCCGACCACCACCACCCGTCGTCCTACCCTTTGGTCTGTCCGCGGCCCCTCAGATTTTCTCCAAGGTACTCGCCGTAGTCACAGCGCATATTCGCTTTATGGGAATAATCATGTTCCCCTATCTCGACGACTGCCTTCTCAAGGCGTTGTCACAGACGGAATGAGCACGCATGACAGCAATGACCATGCAGTGCTTTCAAAATTTAGGCCTTCGAATAAACTGGGAAAAGTCTTCCATTCACCCTTGCCAGAACATAGAATTCATCGGGGCCCACCTAGATTCCACGACGGCTCGAGCCTATCTACCTCGTGAAAGATTCCTCATCATTCAGACTCTGGCCACAATGATCGACCTCGCCTCTCACACCATATCCAAGGATTGTCTGCAACTTCTTGGCCACAGGGCGGCCACAACATTTGTAGTACTGCATGCCAGACTTCACATGCGCTGCCTACAAGTTTGGTTTTCCAGAGCATACAAGTCTCAGAAACACCCCATGTCACTCTCACTCACAATACCGCATGAGGTCAAAACTTCGCTCCTTTGGTGGACCAGACCAGCCAGTCGTTGCATGGGTGTCCCATTTCTTCAGCTTTTCCCCTTGTGCACGATTACAACAGATGCTTCCCTCACCGGATGGGGTGCTCACTTCCGAGATCAGACTGCCCAAGGCCTCTGGTCAACTCCAGCGATGTCTTCACACCTAAATCTATTAGAATTGCGCGCTGTACACAACGCTTGCAGACATTTCCTGCCTTCGATTGCCAACAAATGTGTTCGTGTCCTCACGGACAACATTGCCTGTGTCTTCTATGTCAACAGACAGGGCAGGACCTTTGCACTGAAGCCATAAAGCTGTGGAATTTTTGTATCAGCCACAACATCCACCCCTCTGCAGTTCACATACCAGGTATCTCCAACGTGGCGGAGGATGATCTCAGCAGACACTTTCCCCAACATCATGAATGGGTGCTCGACCTCTTGATAGCATGCTCCCTTTTTCACAAATGGGGCCGACCATCAATAGATCTATTTGCAACACCGCACAATACCAAATGCACTCAGTTTTGCTCAAGAGTGGGCATAGGGACAGGAGCTCTCGGGATGCCTTCCTCATCCAATGGAATCACTACCTCGCTTCCCCGCATACCACTTCTGGCCAAGGTCGTTCAGAAAATCAGGAAGGACGGCTCCACAGTCAGCCCCTGCCTGGCCGAGACAGCTGTGGTATCCCTTCCTGCTCAGGATGTGGATTCACACACCTATCAATCTCCCTCTCCAACACAATCTAATCACTCTGGGGCAGACAACCCAAACCTACCCAGATCTACGCAAGCTACACCTAACAGCATGGCTCCTATGTGGCTCTCCCACTTAGAACTAGGCCTACCGGAACAGGTTTGAATAATCCTCATCCACAGCCATTAGGACTCCACCCGGGCCGCCTGCACTTACAAGTGGAAGCAATTCTCAGTATGGTGTACATCGAAGGGGCAGGACCCAACGTCAGCACCCCAACATCCTTGATTATCTACTCATCTTAAAGCAATCATTGTTCTCATTTAGCTCTATCAAGGTACACCTAGCGGCCATTACAGCCTTCCACTGCAAAATTGACTGCCTCTCCGTGTTTACTCACCCAATCACCAAAAGGTTTCTCAAAGGATTGCATCTTTTACATCTTGATGATATACAACTAGTGCCTGCCTGGGATCTCGGGCTAGTATTGCGAGCCCTGGCCAGGCTGCCTTTTGAGCCCCTCATCTCCTGTTTCTTTTCGCACCTCTCCCTCAAAGTTGCATTCCTGGTTGCCGTCATGTCGGCCCGCCACGTTGGAGACATAGCGGCACTCGTGGCTGACCCACCCTTTACAGTATTTCACTGTGATAGGGTTACCCTTTGCACACATCCAGAATACTTACCAAAGGTTCCTTCATCGTTCCATATAAATGAACCTGTAAACCTACCTCTATCCTTCCCAAAGCCACACACAAATGCATTCGAGTCTGCCATGCACACCCTCGATGTTCGACAAGTGTTATCTCTTTATCTAGAAAGAACTAGGCCCTTCAGACAATCACCTCGCCTATTCCTCGCATTCGCCGATTGAGTTAAGGGACAACAGAGGCTGTCGAAATGCATTACAGACTGTATAAAAATCGCTTACACACTCAAGGGCCTATAGCCACCATTATGCTTGACAGCTCATTCCACCAGGGCCATATCCGCGTCTACTGTGTACCTACGCAACGTGCCACTAACGAACATTTGCAAGGCAGCCACCTGGGCATCACAACTTACCTTTGCCAAGCACTATGCACTATGCTACGCGGTCAACACTGCAGTGGGCTCTGCAGTATTATCTGCTTACCGTAACCTTCCGAAGCCCCAGCCACTAAGGGGCGAAACTACTTGTTAATCACCAAGAGTGGAGCACCCACGGTGGCCTCTCGAAGAAGAAACAAAGGTTACTCACCTTGTGCAGTAACTGGAGTTCTTCAAGATGGTGTCCCCGTGGATGCTCCGTGACCTACCCTCCTCCCCTCTGCTTCGGACCTGGGGGCTTCCGGGGTAGAGAAGGAACTGGAGGGATCGGGCCGCGCAATTGCGAAGCAGCACAGCTTCACAGGTGATTAATCAGTCCTGCCCAGTCAGGTCCGAGGCAAGGAGCCCTGAACCTCTGACTGGGCAGGGCTGATTAATCACCTGTGAAACTGTACTGCTGCTCAGCTTAGAGAGAACACTGCCGAGGCGTCTTCCCCCGAGACCTCTGAGAGCTGCCGGAGTTCTACCAGGAACTTCTCCAATCCTGGAAGCTGTTCGTGGTGTCCAGGTCTGTTGTGGCCACTGAGGCGGCAGATCGCCTTGCGGAGACCCTCCTCCACAATCCAGCCTTGCATGTGCAGGTGGCGGAGTCTCCCTTGGTGTGCCAGAGGTTGGTCCTGGCAGAAACTGTTGCACTTCCTGAGACCCACTGAGGAACAAACCTGGACAAAGGGTGGGTTGGAGCAGTATTGCTTTTGGGGTTGTTTATTGGTACAGATTCTTAAGGGTAAGGTGACACAGACACAGACACACACTTTGGAGGCAGGCTGCAAGTGCGTTGTAGATTGTTTCCGATTTCACAGGCAGCTGGAGCTGGCCAGGCGTCAGCTTCTTCGAGACTCTGCTATGAGGTTCCCTGGGAGATCACTTCGGATGTTCGGGCGGCTTTACTTTCTCTGGGCCGGTCCCAGGTTTCTGCTGTACTCTTACATCTTGTCCGAGAGAGAGAGAGAGATTTTTCTGGCCGCTCATCTGTTGATCTATGCACTTTGCAGGGTCCTTGTTTGCCTTGAAAGGTTACAGATCCTAAACTGCCGTTGACTGGGTATTCCTCATTCACACTTTGACACTCATTCCATAGGCTACATACATATTCATAAGCATATATTAAGCTAAATGGTTTCTAACCAAAGTCTGGCCTTTGACGTAACAACAAAATAAACCTAACATAAATGGTATGAAACCTTCAGAGGGGTAGCCGAGTTAGTCTGTAACAGGAAAAACTTAAAAAACAGCAAATAGTCTTAGTAGCACCTTTAAAGACTAACAATACCATCTACATAAATGGTATGGGTTAACATAAGAAGACATAGTAAAAAGCTAACATAAATCGTATTGCTTGACACCTAACATAAATTGTAGCTAAGAGAGCCAGGGTCAAGGGAAGGGGGAAAGCAGAGGGTTATGTTCAGCTAGCTAGATGCCACTGGGCAGGGGTCATGTCCGGCTGGCTACAGAAACCACCAGGGTCGGAGACCTCCTGGACTACAACAGGGGCGACTGGGTGGATCCACGAGTGCTCACTCAGCGCATGGGTCTCTCCACCCTCCGAACCGCCCCTGCGCTGCACTCTAGGAGGTGAAGGTGGCTTTGTCGCAACCCGCTCTCGATTTCTTGCAGCAAGCCCTGTGAGAGGGCACGCCCCAACTGTAAGCTCTCCTGCCCTTTTCTTGGATCCAGGATCTGCAGCCGGTCTGCTTTCTAACAGTGCCCAGGGACAAACTGTACGCTCGTGCTCCACACGCTGCATTTCCTCACCCTCGTGTCCTGCCCCTATACCAAATGGTGGGACTACCTAACACTTGTCGAGGTGAGGAACCCGTGGGCCAGTGTGTACTCCACCCTGATCCCATTGGGCACATCAGTTGGTGGCTCCTCCACAGAGCTGTGAGCATGGGCGTTCACCCTTGTCCCCGATGCCTGCCCCTTCTGCGACATGAGGGAAAACCTGGCGCATGCCTACCTTGAATGTGCCAGGTTGCAGCCCCTTTTCTGGCTTCTCCAGAACCTCCTGCTAAGGTTCCGACTGCAGTTTTCTCCATACTTTGTCCTTTATGCACACTCCATCTGTGGCCCCACAAAATCAGGAGACCTCCTCGTTTAACCTTCTCCTGGCCCTAGTGAAAGCTGCCATCTATAATACCAGGAGGATGATGCTGGATGAGGAGGTGCTCTGCGACTGTGGGGCCTACTTCCGTTCCTCCCTAGTCACGCGTATCCATGTAGAGTTTCTCTGGGCGTATCCACTGGCTCCCTGGACAGCTTTGAGGAGCAGTGGGCGCTGTCTGGGGTTCGCTGCTCAGTGTCCCCTTCCGGTTCCTTCATTTTAACCTATGATCCACACCCCTACCCTGTTATTCATCATTTGTCCCTAGTGATCAATTGAATTCCGGGCCCAGTGGTCCTGGGTGGGCTTGTGCCCGTCCATCTCCTGTAATTCAAATAGTGCCTCAGTACAAGGAGGGTGGGGTTGCTGCTCCTGTTCCCTTCCCCTGTACTGTTGCTGCTGCTGCTGCCGCCCTTCCCCCCCCCCCCCCCCACCGGTTGGAGCGCTCCCTGTTCTGCCCTCCCTTGTGGCCGCCTGCCTGCCTACACCCTGGCTGCTGGATGTCTCCTGCGCACAACTGCTGCTGCTCATCACTGCTTCAGCTGTTCCTGGCATACTGGCCTGCCCCCCGCCCAGAGGGAGAGGTGGAGAAGACACCACCACCAGCACCCATTGCCTAGGTGTCCCCCACCGGTTGGCTGCCACTCGCCTGCTGCTGTTGCTAACACCACCTGCACCCCATCGAGGAGGAAGAAGAGGAGGGAACCTACCTGTGCTCCCCAGGGTGGTGGTAAATTGAGTTGCTGCAAGGGTGGCTGGGCAAGAAGCTTGGAGCCCTCTTCACAGTCCAACTGCCCCCCCTTCTACTGCCACCACTCACACTTCTTCCTCCACCAATCCTCTTTTACCACCTGCACCTGCTTTCACCCCTTGGTAAGGCTAGTGACTGTGCCCCTGTGATGGGGTGGACTAAGTCCCGATGCCCCCTACAGAAGGCTGGAGGCCTTGCCACACCCCACCCCAGCAAGAGGAGCGGAAGAGAGGTCCTCCAGGCAGGATAGAGTAGCTACCCCTGCGGCGGCCAATCAAGGCCCAGCAGGCCAGTATAAAAGAAGCTGCTGGGTTAGGGCCTGGCAGTTCCTCACAGGAGCTCGACCCAGACCGAGCTACATACTAACTGGGAGACTAGCGGCACCGTGCACAGCTCTGAGTGCAAGCTGAACTTTAGGCCTGGGTGAGGCCCAGGTTGTGGCCGAAGACTGGCCACAAGCTGACTACAAAAGTTAATAGCACCTTGGACAGGGTCTATTAACAACCCAGCCTCAGAACCCTGAGACGACCAGGAGCAGCACCCTGGGGAAGTAGCCCAGGGAACAAGGAAGTAGCAGATAGCGGAAACTCATAGCAGGCACCTGCTTCTTATAGGGTCCCTGCGCCAGGACCCAGAGGAGTGGGCAGGCCTGGGTCCCCTCCAACCCAGCAACAGCCACAGCAAGGGGGCAAGAAGAAGCTTGGTCCCAGCTCATATACCAATGTTTTCTTTGCCACAGATGGCCAGGCAGGGAACTGACCAGACACTCCTCAGCCACAGAAAGGGGCTCACAAGCCCACTTTCCACCTGGGCCTGGTTTCCTGCAGCAGTGGGTGAGAGACTAACCCCCATAAGCACTTGTGGGTGCACTCCCTTGGACTTAGCCCCCTCCCTCCCTCCCTCGGCTGCATTTGGTTGTGGGGCCTACCCCTTGCGTTGCACCCTCACCACAGCAGCTTGCCTCCCTCCTTGCTGCCTACCCCACCCTGATAACCCAGTTTGTTTTCTCCTCCTCCCTCCTCCCTGAGAGTTAGTTTGCCTGCCCTGCCCTGCCCCTGGCCCGGGTTAGTTTGCTGTGGTGCTTGCCCTGCCCTCCTAGTAGTTGCCTTCCCCAGTGCTCTGCCAGCCCCACCCTCCTATCACTTGTTTGCTCCCTTCCCCCAGGTTCTCATTAGTCTCCTGCCTACTGCTCTGTGCACCCTGGTCCCCTCCCTGAGTGCTTGTGTTCCCCTCCCACCTTTTAGTTAGTGACCGCCCCCCATTCACTGCACCCCCCCTTCATGTTGTCATAGTTTCCCTTGCCCCAGTGCAGCTGGAGGAGCCAGCATCCCCGCTCTGCACCTGTAACCTTGCCCCCTGGCCTGTCCCACTATAGCGCCTCTTCCTCTGCCTCTAGCCTAGCAGAGGAGTGGTTGCTGCTTCCTTTCCTCAGTTCGCCCCCTTAAGTGTCCTCCCCTGCCTTACTTCAAGGGGGAGGAGTGGCTAGCTTGCCCCCTCCCTTCCACCTCAGCCCTTCCCTTCCATAGATGCCCTCCTCCCCTACCTGCTGCTTGGTAGTGTTTGCCTCTCCTGTGATGGAGGAGGTTCCTGCCCCTTCCCCCGTCCCCACTGGCTCCTCATTCCCCCTGTTGCCACCGGCCCTGAAGACCTCTGCAGCTGACCTCCCGACCCCGGTCAGGACTCAGTTGCTGCCATGACCAACGCTCCTCCGACTCTGGAGGAGCCTACACCTCGGCTGGTAAAAGTGCCAGGGAAAAGGGCAAAGGCCCGGGCCGGAAGGCTAAACTTCCCACGGCCGAGGCCGCCATGCCTGCTGCGGCCCCGACACCTGCCACAGCCCCTCTTTCCCTGCTGTTCCCCACCAGCTCTGGGGCATTCCACCTGCAAACCTCCAAGAGCATATCTGCCACTCCCAGCTCCATCTCTGGTGGCCAGGGCCCCTTCCTCACTTTGACCAGGAAGCACGGCATCCGCTGTCTCCTAGTCCTCTCCTTGCCCCCCGTAGAAACATACGTGCAGGCTTTGGCGTGGGTGGTGCGGTCCTCAGCTGTGACAGCGGCCTCCAAAATGTATGGAAAAATAGTGGTGTTCATCTTTGAGTAGCGTCCCCATGGGTACTCCACTCGGGTGCTGTGTCCAGCGCGCACGCGCTGTGGTGCCCTCTCGTGCCGTTAGTGTCCGTTAGGCACAGCGTGGCCCCTCAGTTCCTTCTCTACTGTCCTTGGCAGCAGACGGAGCTTCTCTCCTTTCCACTGTTTCTACAGAAAAATGACAAAAAAATCGGTTATTTCTCCTTAGTTTCCTCACATTTCCAAGTTTTAAGACACCCCCCCCCCCCACCTGACCCTATAACAAACAAACAAACAAAAATTCTGTCATCGGCCCACTGCTTTTCGCCACGCCTGATGCTGGGATCTCCTGGCTTCAAGAGGTGTGAGTTGTGCTGGGATGCTATGCCCGTCTGTGATGGGCAATCTGTGTGCATAAAGTGTCTCGGAGAATCTCACCAGACACAAAAGTGTCCTCATTGCTCTAAATTGACAGCCAGAGCACGCCGCAACCGCACCAACAGGTTAAACACCTTCCTCTACGAAAGGTCGCTCCAACCACCTTCTGAGGACACTCCACCTGCCTCAAAGCCAACTTCTGAGCCGAAAGGTATGGACAAAACACATCCCTCTACCTCTTCTGGCACATCTCTCTCGAAAACGAGACTGTCTCCAGCCCGATCCTTACCCTCGGTGCTGATGGCCTCGAGGGTCAGCACCACAGACAGGCCCAGCACACCAGGCATGGCACTGTCCAAGATTCCGGCACCGCATAAGAGGGCGCAGTTGGAGCCCAAACAAAAACAAGCGGAACCGACAGCACCGCTGAGCCAGCATAAGCACCGCTTGGCACCGAAGCCGCCAAATCGTTGCCACTGGCCTCGGCACCTAAGAGACCCTGTACCGAGATGCCGCCTCCTGACCAATCGGTCCTGCCTTCACCAATGGCACTGACTAACATGTGTACCTCGGTACCATCCCAGGAGCCATCTATGACATAAGTCTCCTATCAGGAGCGGTCCTTCACCGGCACCATTATCTCCAGGTTCCTCCATACAATCGGTGCACTCACGCAGATCACCGAATCTGTCTCACTCCCCAAGTGAAGTCGGCACCGAGCCACACAGACACTTTTCTTCCCAGCATTCTAGCCCAGCACAGAGAGCTCCATCCTGGGACACTGGACCTATTACATACGCATATCCACCACCACCCTGGTATGCGCATCATTACACATACCCGCCGCCCCCTTACCCTGGTCAATGGCAATCATGGGAGTCACGTCCTCATAGGAAGAGCTATCATACCGCACCTTCCACAACATCCAGAGAATCACCTCGTTCTCCCCAACCCGCGACATCTATAACAGCACCTAACTCCCCTATCGAGACTGAGATGGAGGACTCTTTGTCTGAGGGCGAAGACAGGTCCCCTGTGCATAATTCTTTGTCCTTATTTACTTGTTCCCATAATACAAGAACTAGGGGCCACCAAATGAAACTAATGGGCAGCAGGTTTAAAACAAATAAAAGGAAGTTCTTCTTCACACAGCGCATAGTCAATCTGTGGAACTCCTTACCTGAGGAGGTTGTGAAGGCTAGGACTATAACAGGGTTTAAAAGAGAACTAGACAAAGTCATGGAGGTTAAGTCCATTAATGGCTATTAGCCAGTATGGGTAAGGAATGGTGTCCCTAGCTTCTGTTTGTCAGAGGGTGGAGATGGATGGCAGGAGAGAGATCGCTTGATTAGTACCTGTTCAGTTCACTCCCCTCCGGGACACCTGGCATTGGCCACTGTCGGCAGACAGGGTACTGGGCTGGATGGACCTTTGGTCTGACCCAGTATGGCCATTCTTATGTTCTTATGTCCTCACCAGACGAGGCGGTTATATCCACCACCCCACCACCAACCGATGACTCAAAGAAGTTCCAAGAACTTTTTAAAGGGGTAGCTTTAGCACAAGAGCGAGACTTACAGGGAGTTCAGGAAAAAAAGTATCGCCTCTTGCGAACCTTGCAACCTCCTACCTCCTCCAGGATCGCCCTCCCCATGGGTGAGGCTATTATGGACCCAATAGACAACATTTGGCGGACCCCGGCATCCATTGCTCCAACGAACAAAAGAGCGGACTGAAAATACTTTATCACACCAAAGGGAATGGACTTCCTTTTCACTCACCCTCCACCAAACTCCCTGGTAGTCGATTCCGTTAGACACAGAGCCAGATAACCCAATATTAGATCAACACCACAGGACAAGGACCACAAAAAAAAAAAAAGGACATTATGGGTTGTAAAGTATACTCCTCGGCCACCCTGCTCCTTAGAGCAGTGAATTATACCACCGTGCTAGCAGATTATGACTATTCTAATTACTCCAAGCTTCAAGAGTTTATACAATACTTACCTGAACACAAGAGGCCTATTCTCCTCAACATTATGCAGGAGGGCCATACAATTTCTCGCACCGCACTACAGTCCGCAATGGATGTAGCAGACACAGCTGCACGCATCACAGCCTTGGCTATCTGATGCAGAGGATATCCTGGCTCCAAGCATCAGGGGTTCCGAGGAATTTGCGGCAGAAGGTCGAAGACCTACCCTTCGATAAAACCAATCTCTTTGCTGCAAAAACTGATCAAGTACTTCATTCGATGAAGGACTCCCGTACCACCCTAAGGACCCTGGGGATGTACACACCCCCATTTAAGAGAGCCAGATACACCAACTACCAGAGACCCAGGGGAGCCATACAGACAGCAACCAAGGTGTGACTTCCGACAGAAACAAAGGCCCCAACGACGTAGGCCTCAACGCCAGCAACAACATCAAACAGCAGCAGCCCAACCTTCCACGTCCAAGCAGCAAATTTGAAGGTTCGGTTGGGAGCCAGAATTCACAATTCAACCACCGTCTCTGCCCCTTTTTTCAACAGTGGGCTCAAATAACATCGGACAAATGGGTCCTAGAGCTCATCCATCATGGTTACTCCATCCTTTTCATTTCTTGTCCTCCTACCCATCCTCCCACCCCGTTCCTCTTCAGGGACCCCTCTCATGAGACCCTCCTCGAGCAAGAGGTGCTTCACCTCCGATTAGGCGCCATAGAACCGGTACCAACAAAGTTCCACGACCGAGGTTCTACTCAACTTATTTTCTAACACAGAAAAAGAACGGAGGATGGAGGCCCATTCTGGATTTAAGGAAGCTCAACAAATACATCGTTTACCAGTGATTCAAGATGGTGACCCTAGCAACAATAATTCCGGTATTAGATCAAGGAGATTGGCTTTCGACTCTCGACCTTCAAGATGCATATTTCCACATAACAATCTATCCCGCCCACAGGCGTTTTCTATGCTTCACGGTTGGCCGTCACCATTACCAATACCAAGTGCTCCCTTTTGGCCTTTCAACGGCTCCCAGAGTGTTTTCCAGAACTCTAGCAGTTGTAGCGGCATGCCTACATCGTCAGGGAGTCATACTATTTCTATACTTAGACGACTGTCTCATAAGAGGCACACCCTTTCAAGAGACAAGGACATGATCGAGACTACCATGAACCTCCTGCTCTGCCTCGGCTTCCATATAAACTAAGAGAAATCCACGCCCTCCATCCCACTCAGGCGTTGGAGTTTATAGGAGCACGAATCGATACGGTCAAAGCCAAAGCGACTCTACCCACGCCCAGATTCAACACTCTATGCAACCTCATAGCAGTAGCACGGGCGACCCCTACCATGACAGTTTGCGAATGGCTAAAAATCTTGGGCCACATGGCTGCCACAACCTATGTCGTCAGGCTGGCGAGGCTCCACATGAGATGCCTTCAGTCTTGGCTCGCCACGCTTTACACCCCATCCAGAGACCCGCTCTCCAAGTCAGTTACCATTCCACCACAGGTCCTCAATTCCTTGCACGGGTGGGCGAATCCATACAACGTCTTAAATGGAGTCCTATTCCATCAACCGACCCCTACACTTACCATGATGACTGATGCATCACTCATGGGATGGGGTGCCCATCTAGGAACCCTCATGGCCCAAGGCAAATGGTCCTTTACAGAGCAAATCCTCCATATCAACCTTTTAGAACTACAAGCAGTGCGATCGCATGCCAGCATTTCTTACACTACATAGCACGCAGGATTATCAACATTATGACAGACAACACCACTTGCATGTATTATATCAATCGGCAAGGCGGTGCACGATCCGATCCCCGTCCTATGTACGGAAGCTCTCAAACTATGGAACTGGTGCCTTGTGCACCAGATTACCCTGTTGCCACTTACCTCCCAGGGGTGCTAAACGTTACAGCAGATGCCCTCAGTTGCCAGTTGTACGACCAGCACAAATGGGAGATGCACACGCAAGCCCTCAATTATGTGTTCCACCAACAGGGTCAGCCAGACATAGACCTCTTCGCGACCAGGAACAATCGCAAATGCCACCTTTACTGCTCCAGAGCAGCCTTAGGGAAGCACTCCCTTGGGGATGCTTTATCCATCAAATGGGACACACTGTTACTCTACGTGTACCCATCCCTCCCCATGCTCCACAGGGTCGTCCTCATCAAAATCAGAACAGAACGAGCTTGTGTGATTCTCATCGCACCAGCGTGGTTGATACAAACATGGTATCCTTATCTCCACAGAATGACGGTAACGGATCCATATGCTTTTCCACTTCAACGCAATCTTCTATCCTAGAATCACGGTGCAATTCTCCATCCCGAACCGCACAAACTCCACCTCCACGCCTGGCTCCTTCATGGCTCCAGGATGCCGAAAACACCTGTTCAGAAAGAGTAAAACAGATATTAATCAACAGCAGAAGAGACTCCACCAGGAAAACATACATCTACAAATGGCACAGGTTCGCCCAGTGGCTTAAATGTACTCTCACTGCACCCCCTGAAACCGCCCCCTTCCCCCTCATATTGAACTACCTCTTGTACCTTAGGGAGTCGGGCCTGGCTCTAAGTACTATCAAGGTTCATGCAGCTGCTATAGCAGCCTTCCATTGAACAACTTAAGGTGATTTTTTTCCTCTAGACCCCAATCACCAAAAGATTTGTCACTGGCCTACAAAACACCTTTCCATACATTCACCCACCAGTTACCATTTGCGACCTAAACCACGTGCCTTAAGAGCCTGACGGCCGCTTCGAGCCCTTTGGCAAGGACATACCTATCTATGAAGGTCGCTTTCTAGTCACAATAACCTCCAGCAGGAGAGTAGGGAACTTGCACGCCCTAATGGCGGACCCCCAATACGATTTTCAGCAAGGACAGAGCGACACTCCGGCCTCACCCTAAATTCCTCCCAAAAGTTCCCTCTCCCTCTCACATTAATGAACCGATACACTTACCTGTATTTTTCCCCAAACCGCACACTGATCCAACACATGCAGCATGGCACACCCTTGACGTCCGTAGAGCACTCGCGTTCTACGTTGGTCGTCCGAGAGCCTGGTGAATATCTCCTAGACCAGGGGTGGCCAACACGTTACAGACAAAGAGCCAAAATAGTGGTGGATACAGCGCAAAGAGCCGAGGGGAAAAAAGTTGTTGAGCAAAAAAAAAAGTGTCCCAGACGCCGCGTTTGGTCGAGCAAAAAGAAAGGGGGACACGCTGCAAGAGCAGAGCAGGCATTGCCATTTTAACGGTGGCCATTTTGAGCGGCCATTTTGAAGGATGTACAGGATGCCGTGGCACAGCTGCCCCTTGAAGAGGTGCGGGTGCGGGAGCCGCAATTTTTTCTTTGAAGAGCCGCGGGTTGGCCACCCTTGCTCTAGGGGCTTGGTGGCTAGAGTCCATCCCTATGGCCCCAGAGTCCTCCCCGCCAGCAACCGAGGCAACAGTTGTCTCAGCGGCAATGGAGCACAGATGGCAGAGGGACCTGGGGAGCTGCAGCTGAGGCCCCTTTGGGGTAGGACTCCGGAGGGGGACGGCACCGTCCCACTCCGCTGCCACAGTGGCCTCAGCTGGTGCATCCTGCTGAAACTCGTCAGGGGTCATAGCAGCAGCATTGCCCTCCCCTTGGTATTTTACAGAGGCCCTTCCTGACCTCTTCAGAGTGGGGAGATTGAGCCGTGGGCCTTGCGCTTCCCCCAAATGAGTGTCCAGCCCTCCAATGTGGAAGGGGAGGGCTGCTCAGCAGGGGCAGGGCCAGGGGACGCAGATCGTACTTGGGGGGGCAGGGAAACCTCCCCCCATGGCAGTCGTGGCCAACCCACGGCTCACGAGCTGCATGTGGCTCTTCTCCCCGGGTGCGGCTCGTGAAGCTGCCCCAACGCCCCTGAAAACGGCCCCTGCCTCCTGGCTCCATGTGCTCACCAGGGCAGGGGAGCCGTCCCGTGCGGCCATTAAAAATGGCGTCTTCAAGATGGCTTTGGCTGGCGGGAGCCTGATGTGGCTAAAAGCCTCTAAATGTGTTTCTTAAAGGGGCAGGCCCCCCCTTTTTTGGGGGGGGGCTCAACAACTCTCCCCCCGCCCCGGCTCTTTGTGCTATATTCACACAACTATTTTGGCTCTTTGTCTGTAACGGGTTGGCTACCCCTGCACTAGAGGTAATGGCTGGCGCTGAGCAGCCTTGTCTCAGGCCCATGGGCACCCCTCCACTTCTGAGGTGGAGCGGTTGCCCTCCCTTCCCCTTAGGTGTCCATCTCCTGACCGATGCCGTGGCTTTGGGCATAGTGTCCACCCTGTCATTCAAGCCCAGCATTAGCATGGGTCCCAGATCCCATCCACGAGGCAAGGCAACCTGTTGGCTTAGGCCCTGGGGACTGTGCCCTCGCCCCGTTCCTAACCCCTGGCCTTACTCCCTGTCATGATCCCTCCCCTGCTCCTGCCCTTACTCCAGGTCTGGACCCCGCCCCTATTCCCAGTCCCCTTCCCACTTCCGACCCTACTCCTCCTCCCACCCCAACTACAATGCCTGCTTCCCCTCCACTGCCCCCCCCCATCCTACTGCTAATGCCACCCCCATGGGGCTATCTCATTTCCACTAATTTGGAGCAGTGTCCCCAATTTCCAGTTCCCCAGGGGCTGCTCTGTTCCTTCCGCTGCCCTCTCCCTCACTGGGGATGGGCAGCACGATGCCACCTCTTTTGGCGCTGCGCCAGGATCCGATCCCCGTTTGCTCATCTCAGCAGCCTGCAATGCCCATCTGGGGGCCCTGACGGAGGAACACCCTGCTGCCCTGACCCCATCAATGTTGAGGGCTAAGCTGCACCAGTTCCTCGCGGATACCTGCAGGGCCGAGGACAAGGTGCAACTCGCCCTTCGGCGCTGGGGGAACTTTAACTGCATCCTCTGGGCCACGAGGACCCTTTTGCAGGAGGGGAGAGGGACCAAGAGGCAGGACATCTTTGCCTACCGCCGGGTCCACAAGTTCCGTCCACGGTCTTTGGGTCAGGAGCAGATTGGTTCGGGACCTGCAGGAGGCCAACGATTACCCTGCCTGCGAGGATCCACCCCAGCCCTTACTATGAAGTATACCATGTTTACAACATGAAATGCCCAGAGCTGTAGGGCAGGTCTCGCAGGAGCTGCTTGCTCTCCTTTCGATGGGGGTGGGTCCTCGGTGGTTTTCCTGCACGAGACCCACACGACTCCAGCTGTCAAGGCTGGCTGGCAGCTGCAGTGGGGAACGGGTGTTTTACCCACCTCAGCGCTTGCTCAGCTGGAGTGGTTAACCTGTTCTCCCTGCTTTATGGCCCAAAGTGTTGGGGGTCACTGAGCTTGTCCCGGGCCACCTGCTGCATGTCCGGGCCCGCGTGGAGGGGCTGACGTTGAACTTGGTCAACGTCTACGCTCCAAACGCAGACCCAGACCGGGTGACCTTTTATTGGCAGGTGGCCACCTTCCTCAGCACCTTGGATCCTCGTGAGTATGTGGTCCTCGGCGGGGACTTCAACACCACCCTTGAGGACCGCGATCGCTCAGGACTCAAGAACTGCCAGGCCGCAGCGAGTGTCCTCGGAGGTCGTGGGCCATCACTCCCTGGTGGACATCTGGACGGCCGGGTGGAGGATGATCGGTCGTGCCACTCCAGGTTGGACCACATATACTTACCATCTTTCCATATAGCACAGGCCCACTCCTCCAAAGTCCGGCCGGCCCCATTCACGGACCACCACTTGGCCCTTCTCAGCACACAGAGGCCGGAGCCAGTCTATTGGCACTTTAACAATAGGCTGCTGGAGGACGTGGGCTCTGTGGCATCCTTCTGGGAATTCTGGCGGGGGCAGCGGCCCGCCTTTCCCTCAGCAAGGAGATGGTGGGACGTGGGGAAGGTGCGTGCCTGTCTCTTCTGTCGCGACTACTCCCGGGGTGCCAGCCGGCGGAGGGATGCGGCGATAGAGCGGCTGGAGCAGGAGGTATTAAAGCTTGAGATGCACCTGGTATCCAACCCCGAGGATCCACCACTCTGCGAGGCGTGAGGAACTCCAGGCCCTCGAGGACCACTGGGCCCTTTGTTCGATCCCGCATCTATTTCCTTCAGGAGATTAATTGCGGCTCCCGCTTCTTCTACACCCTGGAGAAAAAGAGGGAGGCCAAAAAGCACGTCACCTGCTTCCTGGCAGAGGACAACACCCCAACCCCCCCTCATGGATCTGGAGGAGATGCGTGGAAGGCCAGGGCCTTCTACACCAGCTTATTCTCCCCCGATCCTGCAGAGTGCTCTGGACCGAACTCCCAATGGTCGGCGCGGGCGACCGGGTCCGGCTGGAGATGCCTCTCACTCTGGCTGAGTTCTCGGAAGCCCTCCATCTCATGCCCGTGAACAAAACCCCGGGCATGGCTGACAGTGGGGTTCTACCCCGTGTTCTGGGACGTCCTTGGCCCAGACCTCGTCACCGTCTGGGCCGAGTCCTTGGAGAGTGGTGTCCTCCCTCTGTAATGCATGCGAGCTGTGCTTGCCTTTCTACCAAAGAAGGGGGACCTCCGCGAATTTCGGAATTGGTGTCCCGTCTCGATCTTCAGTACGGACGACAAAATCGTGGTCAAAGCCATCTCCCTGCGACTGCAGTCCATGCTGGACCTATACTGTCCTGGGCTGTACCATCTTCGATAACCTGTACTTGGTCCAGGACCTCTTGGAGCTTGGGTGTAGAGATGGTTTGTCATTCACTCTCCTGTCCCTAGGCCATGAGTGGACCACGGGTATTTCCTGGGCAGTCTACAGGCCTTCAGCTTCGGGCCCCATTTCGTGGGCTTTTTCTGGGTGCTGTACATCTCCACGGAGTGTTTGGTCAGGCTCAACTGGACCCGACTAAGCCGGTCATCTTTGGGCGGGGCATATGTCAGTGTTGTCCATTGTCAGGGCAGCTGTATGCTCTGGCGATTGAGCCCTTGCTCTGTCTCATCTGCTGGAGGTTGACGGGGTTGGTGCTCCGGCTCTCGGAGCTGCGACTGGTCCTGTTGCCGTATGCCAATGACATGCTCCTCATGGTCCAGTACCTGGGTGACCTGGTGTGGGTGGAGGCCTGCCAAGCCATCTATTCGGCAGCCTCTTGGCCCTGGCAAAAGCTGCCATCTACAACACCAGGAGGAGGATGTTGGACGAGGGGATGCTCTATGATTGTGGGATCTATTTCCACTCATCACGTATCCAGGCAGAGTTCCTCTGGCCGGCGTCTGCTGGCTCCCTGGACAGCTTCGAGCAGCAGTGGGTGCTGTCCGAGGTTATCTGCTCATTGTCCCCTTCTGCTTCCCTTGTTTTAAACCTATGACCCGCCCCCCCTTGACCCTGTTATTTATCATTTGTCCCCAGTGATCAACTGAATTCCATTTGCAGTGGTCCCTCCCTTCACACACAGAAGTTTTACCAAACAGCAAAATGAAGAAAAATAACCCAATTGCGACTAAATATATGCTTTTTCTTTACTTGCTATCCATACCTCCAGGCCCAGTCCAGTCTCATGCCAACTTTTCTTGTAGGCATGGTAATTCTGGTTGATTATTTCATCTTTTTCATTCACCTGATAACTTAGAACTCACAAAGAGAGCAGGCATCAGGTATATATTTACAATTTAAATTTCAGCAGTGTATCCCACTGGTTCTTCTGGGTCACTGCGAACAACCTTAGCTACCTGAGTTAAATCCTTTAGTCACCGAGTGCTGGCCAGCACGCCTCCTATACATCACATCCCCAGACTGTCGTTAGAAGAAAACAACTTTCAGTTACTACTGGTGTGCGTCAACTTGTGAATTGCAACTTTTTTGAGACAAGAACTTACCTTCTCTGTATTTATTTTTCAATTAAACTATTTTATTTAAGAAAAAGCACCATGCTTCCTGTAGTGAGCAGGGGTGGCTGTTCGCTCTCCGAGCCCAGGTGGGCTAAGCCGGGTCCTGTCCCTTTAACTCCACAGAGGCCAAGGGACGGGGCAGATAGAATAAAAGCCCAGCCCAGGAGCTCAGTAAGGCTCCAGCTGCCGGAGAAGCAGAGGCCTCCTGAGCTCCCAAGCCAGGAGGGACCTGAGGACCTTGCAGCGGCAGAGGACTGGCCTGGACCACCAGGCCCTTGCTCCGAAAAGGAGACCTTCTACACCCTGCCCAAGGGTTCCAACTACCCTTAGGACCAGTAGCCAGCATGGAGCCAGGTAGATGCTGAGGGGGAGGTAGGCAGTGGCCCAGGGGAAGCCGACAACTGTCAGGCTGATCTGATAACACTTTAGAGTGCGTCAGAGTGTTGCGGGCTGGTTCCCTGCTGACCCAAGTGGCAGCCAAAGCTGCCACTGCTAGGGCTCTGGGTCGGGACGTGGTGGAGTAGGGAGGGCCCCGTCCCCCCTGCCACCCGCATACCGGGTGGCTGTCTCCCCCCTCCCCTCGCTGGCCTGTGGAACAGCGTTTGTTTGTTGACCCACCCTGAACCAAGGCTTGGGCCTCACCAACTGTGGGACTCCTTTACTCTGCTGCCCGCCCTGAACCAGGGCCTGGGGCTTATTGACTGTGGGACAGTGTTAGTATCGCTGCTTGCCCTGCTCTCAGGGAGCCACTAGACCTGTACTTACAGGCCTGAGCACAGGTCAGGGACCCAGGACTCAAGCTTGGTTTACACATGGTGGAGAATGTGGGCACAACCCAGCCCCCCGGGAGTAAGCGGTGTAGGGACTGCTGGGGTACGTGCACACACACAAAAGCGGAAGATAGGGAAGAGGGAAATCCAGGGATGGATCTTGATAAATTCTTTAAATTTTTGGCTGAAAACCAACAGCAGCAATATCAACAGATGCTGCAGCAAATGGGGGTGGTGCAGCAGCAAAGACTCCTGTAACAGCTAGCAACCCAGCAACAGGAAATGCAGCAACAATGTTTTCTGCAGCTGGCCAATCTCTGGCCCCAACCTGGGGTCCCACCCCGCTCCTAGCCAGGGACTCCTCAGTGCTCCCCGCACCCGTGCTCGTTACCAAGATGTGGATGGATGATGCCTTCCTAGAGACATTTGAGCGGGTGGCCATAGCAGCAGGGTGGGCTCGAGATCAGAGGGCTACCCTGTTGGCCCCCTACTTGACAGGAACTGCCCAGGTGGTTTATTGGGGGCTCCTGATTGATGGTGCCCACGACTACCCTCGGGTAAAAGCGGCCATTGTAAGTGCTTTAGATATCAAGCCAGAAACTTTCCGGTGCCGTCTCCGGACTGTCAGTTACACACTAGGGGCTCGACCTCGAGTGGTGGCCCAGGAAATTAGGGATCTCTATGAGTGGGGGTTGTGCCCAGAACAGCACTTGGCCAAGGAGAGTGTGGAGCAAATTGCTCTTGAGCAGTTTACCCAAGTACTCCCACCCCGTGGCCGGGCATGGGTGCTCCGCCACCACCCTACACTGAGTGAGGCCATCACCTTGATGGAGGACCTTCTGGCTGCCGAGAACCTAGTCGGGCTGGTGGCTCGGGCCCCAGCCCCACTGCCAAGATTGGGGGTCCAGCACCAACCCCAAGAGGGCTACCGCAATAGGCCCTAACGTCCTGCAATCTGAAAGGCAGGTCTGTGACGTGGCCTGGCCGAGGAGCCGGGAATCTCTGGTGACTCCTTGCCCAGCGGGCCGGGAAGAACGCCGTAGTTCCCCACCAGATGAACCTGCCTGATCAGCTTGCCCAGAGCTCAGGCCATACTTTGCCTGCGGCTGCATGGGCCATTTACAGCAGGATTGTCTGGAAATGGACTGTAGCTTCGGCCAGGTATGCACAGCTGAGGCCCAGGCCCGCTGACCGGCCCCACCTAAGCTGACAAGCCTTGTGGGGATGGGACCGCGTGAACTTATTGCCTTTCTTGACTCGGGCTGTGGACAGACCCTCGTGAAGGGGGGGTGGGGTCAGGGATAACCCCTAGAGGTGGTTGGAGAGCTCAGACTCTAATGTATCCATGGCGACGTAAAGACTTACTCCCATGCTAGGCTAGCCTTAACAGTAAATGGGGTCACAGAGGAGATGGTAGTGGGGGGGGTGGCTCCCACCTTAGCTTACCCCATCATTCTAGGCCAGGACTGGCGTGGGTTCAACGAGCTCCTCCGAGAGACCAGCCTCCGAGGTCTAGCCCCCCCCCCCCGGTTGCCCTGGAAGGGGAGCCCGTTGGGAGGGACCAAGCCAGCCCACAGGCTGAGGGACCCCCAAGGGAAGCCGAAGAGGGGCCCTCCATGATAGATGCCCCGGAAAGTCTGGTGGGATCCCGTGATACCCCCGGGGAAGAACCTGGAACGGCCAGCCTGGCGGACTTCCCCCCAAGACCAGCGGGATGACCCAACTCTGCAGTTCACCTATGACCAGGTAACCCATGTTAACGGAGTTGTGATGAGTCCCCAGAAACCTGAGTCATGGCCCCACTTTGAGCTGGTGGCCGACCGTCTGTACCGGGTGTCCTGAGATTCACAGACCCAGGAGGTCCGATCCCAGCTACTGGTTCCTCACCACCACCGGAGGGCTGTCTTAAAGCTAGCCCACGACATCCCCGTGGCTGGTCATCTGGGGCAAGACAAAACCTTGGCTCGAGTTCTTTCTCTTGTCTTTTTTGGCCCGGGATTTACCAATAGGTCAGGGACTACTGCCGCTCCTGCCCTGAGTGCCAATTGGCCGCGGACTCCGGGCCCCAGAAAGCCCTGCTGGTCTCCCTTCTGGTGGTTGGGACTCCCTTCTCGAACGTGTTGCCCTTGACCTAGTGGGGCTGCTGCCCAGGAGTAAAGCCGGGTATCGCTACATCCTCGTTCTTGTGGACTATGCAACCCACTTCCCCAAGGCCATCCCATTGCGAAACACCGGGGCCCAGACTATCACCTCTGAACTGGTGAAGAACTTTGCCTGGGTGGGGCTTCCCCAGGAGTTGCTGACAGACCAGGGGACCAATTTTACTTCTCGGTTACTCTGCCGGGTGTGTGCCTTATTGGGGATACAAAAGCTGCAGACGTCGGTATACCGTCCACAGACCGATGGACTAGTTGAGTGGTTCAACCGAACCCTGAAAGGGATGTTGAGGAAGTTTCCTCCCATCGAGATGCAGCAGTGGGACCAACTCCTCCCACTCTTGTTGCTGGCTATCCGGGAGGTGCTCCAGGCCTTTACCCTCTTCTCACCATTCAAGCTACTCTATGGGCATCAGCCCTGTGGGGTGCTCGACCTGATGCGGGAAGCCTGAGAACACCCCCCTCCCCTGAAAGGGCCTCTTCCAGTATGTCCTGCAACTCCAAGAACAGCTTGACCAAGCAGGAACCCTGGCTCGAGAGAACCTTCAGGCCACCCAGGTGGACCCAGGAACGATACCATACCCGGGGGCGGGGCGGGGGGGGACCTTTGAGCCCGGGGACCGGGTGCTCCTCCTGCTTCCCTCAGATGAATCAAAGCTCATGGCCCGATGGCAGGGCTCATATGAGATCATCCGCCAGATGGGGTCGGTTACTTATGAGATCCATCAGCCTGACCAAAAGAAGATGAGACAAGTGTATCATGTCAATCTTCTGAAGCCGTGGCGAGCATGGGAAGAGCTACTCATCAACCCCTGTTGGCCGGAGCCAGCACTGGGCCCTCAGATACCAGAGTTGGCTGAGGAGGAGGAAGGACCTCATCTGGGCAACACATCCGAAGATCTGCGGAAGCAAGCCCAAAAGCTGATAGCTTTTAAAAAAACTTTTAGTACTCTCCCCAGCCGGACGACAGTCATAGCCCACTCCATCCAGACACCACCTAGCCACATTGTGCGAGAACGGAACCACCCTCTCCCGAGACGGATGAGAGACTGTAGAAAGCAAGGTCCAGGCTATGTTGCACCTAGGAGTCATCGAAGAGCTACAAGTGAATGGAGGAGCCTCCTGGTTCTGGTCCCAAAACCTGATGGGAGCATTCGATTCTGCATCGACTTCCGTAAGGTCAACGCATAATATCAAAATTCGATGCCTACCCAATGCCCCAAACGGAAGAGCTGCTAGACCACCTTGGAACAGCGCGGTACATTACGACCCTGGACCTGGCCAAGGGATATTGGCAGATCCTTGGACCAGAGTTCCCGGAGAAGACAGCGTTCACTACCCCCTCGGCCTATTTCACTTTGTACAAATGCCCTTCAGCCTCCATGGGGCCCCAGCTAAGTTCCAGAGAATGATGGCCCAGTTACTGAGTCCCCATGCAGCCTACGCAGTGGCCTACATAAATGATGTGGTCATGTACAGTCGAGACTGGAACGAACATTTATTACATGTGGCGGCTGTCCTTTGAACACTCCGGGACGTGGGCCTCACTGCCAACCCTAAGAAATGCCATCCGTATTGGATGGCAGGAGACTACCCACCTGGGGTATCGGTTGGGGCAGGGATTGGTGCACCCCCTCATAGGTAAAGGAGAGGCCATCCAAAAGTACCCCGCGCCCACCACGAAGCAGAAGGTATGGCAGTTCCTCGGGCTGGCCGGTTACTACCACCACTTTGTGCCTCGGTTTGCAGGCATTGCCGCACCCCTTATGGTGTAAAGGACGCGCTATGTAAGGAACCCACCCTATTCAGCCCTGACTTTGATGGACCTTTCATCGTACAAACAGACGCCTTGGAAGTCTGGCTGGGGGTGGTACTCTCACAATACATGGATGGGGAGGAACACTGGGTCCTTTATATTAGTAGAAAACTCTTTCCTGGGGAACTGAACTATTCTGATGGGGGTTGGAGAGGGGATGGAAGCCAGATCCAAGATCAATGAGCCCTGGGAAGTGGGCCCATTGAAAGGAGACTGGACCTGTGGATGCCTTGGGGGTCTGCAGCAAAGGCCTGCTTTGGGAAGCCCCCTCTTTGGAGGTGAATGTGGCAGCATTGAGACACCACCCAGAAGCAGGCGCCACAGACACTAACTGCAGATTCATGGGATGGCTCTCACAGATCTTGCACATGCATAAGAGGATAGATCTGCAGGAGGGGGGGGCAGTGGCGTAGTGAGGGGGCTGGAGGGGTCAGTTGCCCTTGGGAGAAAAATAATATAAAATGGATCAAAATTATAGGTGCTTTGTGAATATGCTGACTTGAGAGTGGAAAGATTTCATATTGTCATGTATGATTCCTGGTAACCCATCTCAAATATGAAAAACTAGGTTGATACCTGTTCATATCAGGAGCTGTTGAATTCAGTTCACCATTTGCAGTATCTCATTAGGATGTTTAGTGGAGAAGATATTGTTGTTGTTGTTTTTATTTATACTGTGGGCAAAGCATGGGCTCACAAGAATTCCTCCATTGTTTTACCATGAGTCTCAAAACATTTGGTGTTTTTCTAAAGGCCTGGAGTCAGTTGATTATGTAGGAATCTTAGGCCCAGAAGTATAGAGAACTTTTTTTAAATGAAAGCTTACAGCTAAGGAGGAAAGCTTTAAAACATGAACCCTAAATACTCAAAAGGCCAATAAAAATCCAACATGTTTTATTTTTAAAATATCTTATGATTTGTAGACCATTCTCATAACTTTGTGTAGGAGTTCCTTGTGATTTTTGGGTTGGCAATACTGCTCTTTGATTGGTGAATTTAGAGAGGTCTCTCCTTCAGTTTCCTTTCCACCCTCCTTTTTGTCACAGGTCATCAGAGAATCATAGAGACAATGGAGAGTAGGGTGAGTCCATGACTATGGTTAATGACTGGTCAGGGTGACTAACTATTATCAGCCAGTGGTCTGAATGAGCTATCTACTGCCTTCTGTTAATCAACTGTAGGAAAAGGCTTGGAGCAGACCTTATTTATATAGACAACCTACTTTGCCACAGAGATCAGTAGACACACTTGCTGTGTCAAGGTGATCAATTTTGGCTCTTTTGGGTTGAAATTCACTTAAGACTTGGAGCTGGGAGAATGAAATGTTGTTATCCATATTGTAGGATTAAAAGACCTGAACTTAATATGACCTGGCTTAGGGTCTACCATCACTTGAACACTAGGCAGAGGATAGTGAGTCACATCTAAGTGAAAGTCACAGAAGATGGAAACAGGTTTTATTTCTGGTGGTGTAGAGTCTATTTGGGAGTCCTCAATTATATCTGACACTTTACATGCAGGCTGTGTCTACATTGGCACCCCTTTCGAAAGGGATGCTAATGAGAACGAATTCAAATCGCTGGGATTTAAATATCCCCGCGGCATTTATTACATAATGCGCTTTTTCCGGCTGGTTTTGCGGAGAAAGCCAGTCTGAAAAATCTTGAAAATAAACCCTTTTCTGGAAGATCTCTTATTCCTACTTTCAAGTAGGAATAAGAGATCTTCCGGAAAAGGTTTATTTTCCGCAAGATCGCGTCTAGACTGGCGCCAAGGCAGAGCTGACTAGAATCAATTGAGAGTCCTTGTCTTGTCTCAGTGATCGCTTGAGCAAAAATCATTGATAAAATCTTGTCTAGACTGACCTTGGACTCAACCTGCAGGCAGTGTGTTGAAGGGCAGTGCAAAGGAGGCAATGGTGGTGAGGTACCATATTACCTAGTGAAATCATTGGTGCTGAAATCACCGAGGCCTGGAATTTGACTTTCTTAACAAAGACTCAATTTTTGCTATTTAAATCAATGTAACAGAAAACTGCAACGCTCTCTGGTAACTTTTTTAAAAATCAAACTTTAAACTTTATTGAAAAAATTGGATAGTTTGCAATTGAAAATATTTGACCTACACTTTTTTTTTTTTTGCTCAACAAAAAATCCTGGGTGGGGGGTCGGGGGGCCCCGCCAAAGTGGTTCGAATTGGGCCCCGCACTTCCTAAAGCCGGCCCTGCCAACGGGTAGTGATCAATGGCTCAATGTCAGGTTGGCGGTCGGTTTCTAGCGAAGTGCCCCAAGGATCGGTTCTAGGGCCGGTTTTGTTCAACATCTTTATTAATGACCTGGATGAGGGGATGGATTGCGCCCTCAGCAGGTTTGCAGATGACACTAAGCTAGGGGGGAGAGGTAGATACGCTGGAGGGCAGGGATAGGGTCCAGAGTGACCTAGACAGATTAGAGGATTGGGCCAAAAGAAATCTGATGAGGTTCAACAAGGACAAGTGCAGAGTCCTGCACTTGGGATGGAAGAATCCCAAGCATTGTTACAGGCTGGGGACCGACTGGCTAAGTAGCAGTTCTGCAGAAAAGGACCTGGGGATTCCAGTGGATGAGAAGCTGGATATGAGTCAACAGTGTGCCCTTGTGTCATGTTATTGGATTCTAAAGATCACTGTTGCACCCATGGGGGGCGTGTCTGCCCCAAAAGTCTGTACAAAGGGGGTCATGTGAGCAGGGGCGGCAGGTTTGTATAATTTTTGGTGGTGCCCAGAATGGGTCTAGTCCCCACCCCCACCTCCCTGCCTGCCCACCCACCCTGTAAGCCGAGATATATTTTATTAAATAAGGTAAAAATGGACTGGAAACCGTAAGCGTTTAACAGTTTCCCTTTATTGCACAATATCACTATCGTAAGAAAAAATTATTTAACTAAGAATATCAACGTTATTAATGCTCTTTTGAATATGGAAACAACCAAGCACTCTTTGATCAATAACCCTCAAAAGCAAATACTTTCCAAAATTAAAACAACTATAGCCCCTTCTTTTGCAATGTTCTTCAGGCCCCCACCTTCTGGGAGCTGTAGGAGGTGGTTTTTCCATATATAACAGATTTTGGAACAATATTTTGTATAAAATTTATAACTCAGTCATTGGAGAAAATTGGTTTTACTAAGTTTTTTTAATTGCAATAAATGACAAAGATTGAGTGGGGTCTGAGTGCAGAGATTCTTATCTATACCTTTTTTATAAAAAACCAACAAAAACGCTCCTGAGTATAAGTTAGCTAATTTGGCACCCATTTTTCTTACATAAGAGTTTTGCTATGGCTTGTAGATTGCTATCAAAGCCATGTTGGAATAACATTGAAATATTTATTAGAAACTCTTTGTTCATTTTTCACTTCTCTCGTAATACTTTTGACCTCCCATCTTTCTGCTGTTGGGTGAATTATATTATCTACAGCATCTGAAGTCATGGCCCTGGAGCATGTGAAACCAATATGTAGGGCCTTTTAAAGCTCAGTTACCTAGAAATATGTTTAAAAATTCCAGTTAACAAACATACATTGTGGCAACAGCCTTGATTAATTCTAACCATCTTTTTATTGCTAAACTGTATCCTCACAGTTATCACTTTTTAGTTAAGTGGTTAGTATGCTTGTTGCACAGTGTAGGCTTATATTTTATTTGGGTGACTATCTAGTGTTTTTATCCAAGAGATAAACGTGACAGACAATAGTAACTCCAGATGTTCTCATGTTTCAGGTATTGTTACATACATTCTGCAGCTATGTTAGGCTGGGTGTTTTTGAATATGTAATACGTTCTGTTATACTGTGTATATTTGCCCATTGTAACCATGAAAAATTGCTCTTTTGAGATTGCCATTCTAATCAAGCTTAAAAGATTCATAATTTTGGCCCACGAGGAACTGAATGCAGTCAGTTAAGATAAACTTATTTGCATGTGTACTCTATTACATGGTTTCTTGGGTCTGGAAGAAAAAATGAGATGAAACATTTTCAGTAATCATGAGGCTAGAGTTGACTCTGTTTTAACAATAACAATTAGCTGATTCCCACCCCCTGCCCCCCGCCCCTTGGAAATCTAATCAATTGTGCTCAATTAATGAGTGTAAATCAAAATAATTTGGAGTCGTCAGCAGATTTACTCTATGTATACATTCATTTAAATAAGCAGGACGTGGCCCTGTGTTTATATTTAAGGTTTATTTTTATAAATTACAATTGATATTTGCACAGAGTTTAAGAAGACAGGGTTGTTTAATTACTAATTAATATCTCAAACATTACCGAAAACATTTCTCCTAACCTGCAGGTACAGGTTGGACCTCCCTGGTCCGGCACCCCTGGACTTCATTGGTCCCAAACCAGGGCGTTTGCTTGGGGAGGTCAATGAAGACCCAAGGGCACTTGGCCCAGCTCCTCTCCCAACCCCAGCTGGGTCCTTGGCCGCTGGCCCCCTGCTGTCAACCTGACTCCGCTACTGGGGTTCTTTGGTCTGGCAACATCTATGATTCTGTTGCCATAGTCCCCCCCCCCACACACACACACACATTGCTCCAACCACAGGGTCCCCAAGGATGCCAAACCATAGATGTTGCCAGACCAGTCAGTCCCAGATTAGAAAGGTTCAACCTGTGGTCTATTTTTTACTTTTGCATAATTTGAAGATCAAAATTTACAGAATTAATGTTTTAATGACTCCTCATTATCATAGTATGCACTGTATTCTAAACCTTCAACTCCCCTTCCCATCAAAAGAAAAGTCTTAAGTATTTGCTAAGTGAAAATGATAAGTCTGTAAAGTTCTTTTATCAAAATTCCTACAAGTGAATTCCTTCATAATTCACACACAAACAAAAAGACAGCATTTTCAGTCATTGCCTGCATCTTACTTGGGTTTTTAAAAGAGAACTCTTTAACATATTAAGTGAATCCAGGAAAGAAATATTGTCCATAATTGACTCTTTCTATCTCTTTTTGTCCCTTACTCTCTTTCACAGAATCTCTTTTGTTTACTAGATCTCTCAAAGTTCTTTTACATGAACTAAAGTAACTTTCTTCTGCTTACAGTGATGTCTAATTGATCAGGAAAATAATGTCACCATACCATTGTGCCTGCATGGATATTCCATAATGATGTCTATATTCAAACCAAGGATTTTGTAAAATATTGTCAGGTGATTTTGTAATGTAGTGGATTGGTCAAAAATCTTATCATAATGTACTGGCTTGGTTTTGTTCTAGTGATGTGCATAAGCAGGGCTTGACAAACGGCGGCGAAAACCACTTGAAAGCAATCACTCTCAAATGGTTACACCTAGTGTCAGTTTGATAATTGGCTTTAATATGTATATTTCTGAGTGTGAAGGTGTTAGCCAGGGCTTCAGTTATTGTGATTTTAAGTTCACTAATAGAAAGTTCAAAGTTGGCTTTGTACAATAATCTTTATTTGAATTAGATCTACTTTAAAACACAAAGACTACTTTTTTCTGATGCTTGCTTCCAAAAAAAAAGGCACTTTACTGGCAGCCCAACCCCCCCTTCAGTTTCTCTTCAACCGGAGCTCTGATCTCTCTCGCCTCTGGCTATTGTCTCTTCACACATACTTGTTACTTAATTGCCTTTTCCTTCTGGGCTATTGCCCTTAATTGATTCATTCATTCCCAAGAATGAACAGCAAACAGAACAGGCTGTCCTAGCCTCAGTCCATTGGTGGAGCAGGGCCCCCGGCTCTGAATATTCCTGGAGCATGGGCACCACGAGCCCATATAACTCGCCACCCATGCATTTGAGGTATCACATGAAATCTTATGTTCTACTGATTCTGTATATGCTATTCATGTACTTGTATAATGTCTGTCTGTGGAATTATAATTATGTACTCTCTGTTGATGCTGGAAGGTTCTCTGAGGCAGAGCAACGGGCAGAGAATGTTCAGCTAGTGGCTATGCTAATTAGCAAGGCTCCAGAGACAATAGATCTCTAGGTGCCAGAGACACACCTGAGGAATGTCTGGATGCCTGCAGACCAGCCAGAATAATGGTTGCTGACTTGGGACACAAGGATAGGTCACTGGACCATGTGACCTGCAGTGACCTGCTCTGGCCAGGAAGATGCCAAGGGAGGTATATAAGTGCCATGTGGCACCCACCATCTGGTCTTGAGTTCAGCTCCTGATCCCAGATGCAGCCTTGCAGGGAACAACGAGCCGGGAAGAGCAGCAGACCTGTCCTGACATAGGATGTACACCAGAGACTTTTAAGATAGGAGTTTATACCATCTCTGCTAAGAGCCTGTATCGAGAACTGGGTGATTTGATGCATGTAATGTATGATCCTTAACAACCTTACTCTCATGCTTTTCTTTCTTCTAGTAATAAACCTTTAGATTTTAGATTCTAAAGGATTGGCTCAGCGTGATCTTGTGGGTAAGATCCAGAGTGTAAATTGCCTGGGATCTGTGGCTGGTTTCTTGGGACCGGAAGAACCCGTTTGGGGTAAGTGAGATTGGGTTCTATAACCCCCCCACCTGTGTGTTAGGCCCGGGGCTGATTAGGGCACAGGGAGAGCTGGGGTGTCAGAGGGGTTTTGCTCGTGAGGCTTCTGGCTGACCAGACTGGCAGCTGAAGCGCTCGGTGCAACTGGTTTGTGGCCTGTTTCGAAGGTCTCCCAGTCTGGGGCTGTAAGGAGCCCTGAGTTTTGAGCAATTCGCCCTCAGCGGATGCCCTCAGCTGTGCCCAGACCCGGCCCAGTCAGAAAAGGACCTGGGGATTACAGTGGATGAGAAGCTGGATATGAATCAACAGTGTGCCCTTGTAGCCAAGAAGGCTAATGGCATATTAGGGTGCATTAGGAGGAGCATTTCCGGCAGATCTAGAGAAGTGATTATTCCCCTTTATTCGGCTCTGGTGAGGCCACACCTGGAGTATTGTGTCCCGTTCTGGGCCCCCCCCCACTATAGAAAGGATGTGGATGCATTGGTGAGGGTCCAGCGGAGGGCGACCAAAATGATTAGGGGGCTGGAGCACATGACCTATGAGGAGAGACTGAGGGATTTGGGTTTGTTCAGTCTGCAGAAGAGAAGAGAAGAGGGAGGGGGGATTTGATAGCAGCCTTCAACTTCCTGAAGGGAGGTTCCAAAGAGGACAGAGAGACACTGTTCTCAGTACTGACGGATGACACTGGAATAAGTTGCTTAGGGGGGGGTTGTGGAATCTCCATCTTTAAGCGCAGGTTAGACAGACACCTGTCAGGGATGATCTAGTCTCTTAGGTCTCCCATGAGGGCAGGGGATGGACTAGATGACCTCTCAAGGTGCCTTCCAGTTCTACAATTCTATGATGCTATGATTGTTCAAAAATCCCAATCTCACGAACTGGTTGTTTTTACCTGTGGGCCAGATTCTGCTACCATTTACAGCAGAACAAGCCTGGGGTAGATCAAAATTTGGCCCAGTACAGATGTGTAAAAGAGTATCAGTCTATTGGGGTGTATCTAGACTACAGGGTTTTTACGACAAAGGTGGACTTTTGTTGACAAAACTATACCTGCATTTACACTGCCGCTGAGTTCTGTTGATATAACGTCGACAGAACTCGGCAGTTTTGTCGACGGCTGTAAACCTCATTCTACGAGGAATAACGCCTTTTGTCGACAGAGTTCTGTCGACAGAAGGCGTTATTGCATCTACATTGTCCTTTGCGTCTACACTGTCATGTCGACAAAGCGGCTTGCTTTGTCGACGGAACTGAATGTAGTCTAGATGCTCTTTGTCAACAGAAGCTTTGTCGACAGTATCTGGCGACAAAACTTCTGTCGACAAAAGCCTGTAGTCTAGACGTACCCTTGATGATTTTTTTAAATCTCAATTTTCTAATTCTTGCATGTCCCATGAGGACTGACATAACTCACATGTGGAGGGCTTTATTAGCAGAAATACCCGGCGTCGCCCGGGGAAAATATAGTAAAACATGTGATGAATGAACTACGTCAATGACATTAACATAGCATATTTTATTGGAAATACTTTTCTCTTATATATTACTTTAAGAAATTAACATAGCTAGTGATGTGCTTACAAAACACATTTACATTTAACTCATTTCTTGATAACAAAGGTGTGGTGAATGAACTACGTAAATTACTTTAACATAACATATTTTATTGGAAATACTTTTTCTTTTATCATATTACTTTAAGAAATTAACATAGCTAGTGCTGTGCCTACAAAACGCATTCCCTAGTGGACAACAGATGAACTACTTAGTTCGTAGCCAGAGGGAAAGGATCTCGTAGATGCAGTTTATGTGACACGCTTAACAGAAGAGTCCAGCAAATGCCTATGATCAGGCACTACTAAAAGCTAATCATCAGTGGGACCAATTGGGGCTCTGGGGGAACCGGGGGAACTGATTTTGATATTTAACCAATCCAGTTATTGAAGTTAGGAAATCAGTAGTATCGGTGCAAAATTTGGTGTTTCTAGCTCTTACCGTTTCGGAGATCTTTCGGGACAAACAAATGTGAAGGCAGAAAAAGGAAATAAGGGAATTTGTGTGCAGCCATCTTGGTCTTGTTAACAAGAGAGCAAGAGTCAGGCTAAGTCTGTGGCCTGACAACGCGAGATCTGTAATTAGATGCTGCCTTTGCCTCTCGCCTCCATACTGAGATAAGGATAGAATGCTGATTCTGGCAGGGACCTTGAGATAAGGGGAGCATCTGGGTGGAACTAAAATAACTGTTAGCCATTGGTGTTTGTAATGGGAAGGAGACTAATTGTTATTGTTATTATATGTAATGGACAGTATATAAACTGCTTCATAATTGCTTGTATTTGAAGATCTGCCTCGGAGGGGGGGGCTTCCCCCCCCCCTGTCCGAACCAGTTTTTCCCTTGCTGCAGCTCGTAATAAAACTGCCTCTGGCTACTTGTTGCTTACAAACGCAGAGTGAGGACAATGTTTTCTTCCACACAAACAAACAAACTTTTGGAAATATTTATAAGAAGATGATTATTGGGACACTGGACAGATTGCAAAGAGCCTGCCCATCGTCATTGACACAAAGAAATCTCATTATCTCAGAGAGCCCACAGAAGAGTATGCAAGGAACTCTTGTGTGTGTAACCCTTCTGCCGGGTAGGCCCAGCAGCAACCAGGGCCGGGTTCAATATCTAGGGGTCCACCTCACACAGAACCGGCTCGAGCCCCCCACCCAGTAGCCTGGGAAATTCACACACCCCTGGGTGCCTCTGAGAGGCAATGCTTCCCCACTCGCAAGCACAGAGTCTGAGTGTAGGAAAGAAACATTTAATGAAACAGAGAGAGAAGTCATACGGCATTAACTTGGGAAAATACCACAAACAGAGTTCATAACCCAAACATGAGCTAAGCCCCCCACCCCCAGCCAAGAATCACCCGAAGTCCCAAAGTCCGACACCTCAAAAGTCTCTGTCCCTGGTCAGTGCAACCCAGAGTCCAAAAGTTCACCTGCAGGGTTTCACCTCCCAACCTGGGTAGAAATGGGGGTGGGGGGATAGATAGGGGGCGCCTTACGAGTCACTCCGCCATGCTCCACCAGCTGTCTCGTTCCACGCCACCGGACGCTCCGCTGTTCGCCTGCCGCCGCTCCTACCAGCCGCGCCGCACCGCTGGTCACCACTCCTCGCCTGCTGCTGCTCCACGCCTGCCGCCGCCGCTCCGCACCACGCTGCTGATCGCCGCTCCTCGCTTGCTGCCGCTCCGCGCCGCACCGCTGGTCGCCGCTCCTCACTGGCTGCAATGGGTCTGGCTCCCAGCCAAACCAGTGATTTCAGCTCTTAGGCTATGTCTACACTAGCGGCTTCTTGCGCCAGAACATCTTGTGCAAGGGCTCTTGTGCAAGAACTCTTGCGCAAGAAAACGTCCAGGCTACGTCTAGACTGGCATGATTTTCCGCAAATGCTTTTAACGGAAAAGTTTTTCCGTTAAAAGTATTTGTGCAAAAGCGCGTCTAGACTGGCACGGAGTTCGCGTGATAACGATGCGCTTTTGCGGAAAAGCCCAGAACCATTTTGCGGAGGGCACAAGGGCACCAGCCCTTTCCGGGGCCGGGGGCTGGCGGCCATTTCAGACACGTGCTTAAAGGGATCTCCCCGGACAGCCATTTCTCTCCGCTCCGTGCTAGAGGGCCTCTTGCAGGGACTGACAGCCATAAGCAGGTTTGGTGGTTGCCCTCTGACTTTGGGACACCGCTGCCTTTGGCCACCTACTGCTTTTGCCAGGGTTTTTTTCCTAGCCCTCTGTCTTGTGCCATGGAACCAGGGGTGGCCATGTGCCTGCTCTGGCCCCTGTCGGACATTTTGGAGTGCCTGCAGCTGCTGCTCCAGGTCGGTGCCCTCCTCTTCCAGGACCAGGAGGGGCCCATCGGTTTGGACCCCTCACCAGTGAGGCCATGGTGTCCCTGTGGCACCCCACCCCAGGGTGCAGAGGCGAGTGTGGAGACTGGACACCAGCACCGACTGGTGGGACCGGCTGGTCCTAGGGCAATGGGACGACCAGCAATGGCTCCAGAACTTCCACATGCAGCGGGACGTTCATGGAGCTCTGCGCCTGGCTCACCCCGCTCCAGAGAGCCACCACCAGGCTGCGGGCACCATCCCGTCAAGAAGAGGGTCGCCATCGCAGTCTGGAAGCTGGCCACCCGGACAGCTACCGATCGGTGGCACACCAATTCGGGTGGGCAGATCCACCGTCGGCGCCGTCGTGATGGAGGTAAGTCCCAGGGAGTGGGGAGTGGGGTGGGGAGGGCTGCACTCCATGCCCAGGGGCAGCCAAGACTCACGCTGGGTCATGTGTGCGTGAGCACAGAGGGCATCACGGGGAGGCCAAGGAGCACACACTCACCCTGCCTTATGTGATGTGTTCCCCTGTGTTTCTCTGCACCCTTCTGCAGGTCGTCCGTGCCATCAACGACGTCCTGCTCCCCAGAGTGATCCGCCTGTGGGACGTGGACGCTACCGTCGCTGGCCGCTGCCCTCGGGTTCCCCAACTGCAGGGAGCACTGGATGCAACCCACATCCCGTCCGGGCCCCATCGAGCAGCCCATTTCATCAACAGAAAGGGTACTGCTCCATCGTTCTGCAGGCCGTCGTGGACCACCAGAGCCGCTTCCTGGACATCTACACGGGCTGGTCCGGCAGGGCACACGACGCCCCCATCCTGCGCAACTCTGGACTGTTTCGCAGGCTGGAGGCGGGCACCTACTTCCCCCGGCGGGAGTTGACTGTCGGGGATGTGCCTTTGCCCATCTGCGTCGTCAGGGACGCGGCCTACCCCCTGCAGCCCTGGCTAATGCGGCCCTACACGGGGCGGCCGGACCAGAACCGGGCCCGGTTCAACGACCGCCTCAACTGGGCCCGAAATCCGGTGGAGCTCGCCTTCGGCCGTTTAAAAGCCTGCTTCCGTTGTTTGCTCACCCGTCTCGAGATGGGTGAGCGGAATGCAACGGAGGTAGTGGCCGCGTGCTGCGTGCTCCACAATATTGTGGAGCGGAGCGGGGAGGCCTTCCTTCCCGCATGGCTGGCAGCAGAGGGCCAGGCCTATGAACAGCCCCACACAGCTGCCAGCCACCAGGCGCACCAGGATGGGGTGCGCATCCGGGAGGCCCTCACGGACATGTTCTCACAGGCCCCGGGTAGGGTCGCCTCAGTTTCCCTGGACAACTCCCTCCCCTCCTCACCTCCCAATACACAACAACAGACTGTTTGGGGGAGAGGGGGATGTTGTGCAGAATGTTCTTTATTGTTATGTGAAATATGTTTGAGCAGTCTAGTTCAGAGCACAGTACTCTTGGTTCTATTAAGGGTTTGGTCAGGTCAAGCGGAAGGCTTGTACCTACCAATTAGGATTAGGTTTAGATTTAGGTTTAGTTAGATTAGCTATCGTCGTCGGTTCAAAGCATTTCGGCCGTCGTCGAGTTTGTTCGTCGGGCACGTCGGCCGTAGCTAGGGTTTTCTTTGAGTTCAGGGTTAGGTGTAGGGATAGTCTAGGCCACCATCGTCTGTTCGAGCTGTCCCGAAGAACAGGAAGAGGAGTCGAGGTTTGTGCAGAAGGCTCGAGTCAGCGCACCCGATTCCAGTCATCTTCGAGGGATCTCCTGGCAGTTCCTCTCCTGAGGCCCAGAAGGACCAAAGGATGGAGGGCGCCAGCCACAGCTTCGTCCGAGGATCTCCTGGCAGTTCCTCTCCTGAGGTCCGGAAGGACCAAAGGATGGAGCGCCAGCGTCACCTGTCGCTCTCCGCGCCTAGACTGTGTTTCATGTATTTTGTTTTGTGTTTACTCTTTTGTAATCTATCCCTTGCTTGATTGGGATTTTATGCATGTCAAATATAGTCCTGTGGTTGAATTTTATCTTCAGTTGGTATTCATTTATGCATCACAAACCCATAACCCTTCAAAATTATTTCCCTTTTTTTTAAGAAAACCTGTGATAGATATGGAATTTGGAGTCCGCATTTGTCATCTTCATGATTTTATTAGGTTGATCGGCATTCTAAATTAATTATTCACATTACCTTGCGTAACAGGAGAGACCTTGAACTGGGAGGAGGAGGGCTACTCCTGGGAGGGTGGCCCCTGCGACCGCTCCTGCGAGAGCAGACCTGGACATGGGGGCAGGCTGAAGGGGAGGTGGGCAGCAGGAGCAGGAGCAGGAGGGGCCATTGCAGGAGGGGAGGGGCAGGTGCACCAGGATGGGGTGCGCATCCAGGAGGCCCTCACGGACATGTTCTCACAGGCCCGGAGTAGGGTCACCTCGGTTTCCCTGGACAACTCCCTCTCCTCCTTCCCCTCCCCCCTTACCTACCAACACACAACAACACAGTTTGGTTTCACCATAAACACTTGTTCGGTTTTTATTTACAAAGGGGAGAGGAGAGAGACCTTGAACTGGGAGGAGAGACCTTGAACTGGGAGGGAGGAGAGCTACTCGTGGGAGGGTGGCCCCTGTGACCGCTCCTGCGAGGGTGGACCTGGACATGGGGGTGGACCGCGTTGGGGTGGGCAGGAGGGCAGGAGCGGGAGGGCAGGAGCAGGGGCAGGAGGGCTATTGCAGGAGGGGGGAGGGGCAGGAGGGGCGGGGGCACTACTAGGGGAGGGATGGCGGGGGCATGGGGCGCGGCCATGCCGTAATGGATGGCATGGGCAATCTGTGTGGAGAGACTGGCAACGGAGTTCGCCATGACCGCACAGTGTCCCTGGAAGGTGTCCCAGGCCCCCTGGCGCCACTGCAGGTCCGCCTCTGTGCGCCTCTGGATGGCAGCCTCTACCCGCTCGGACGGCCTGCACGTGGCGCCGCAGGAGCTGGTCCCGGTGTCGGTGCGCTGCCTCCGTGGTTGGGCGGCTGGGGTGCTGCTGCTGCGGACCGGAGGGTCCCCGCTCCTGGTTGGTCCCGCTGCAGGGAACAGAAGAAAGGATGGGTCAGTCAGGCAGCCCGGCCACTGTCCACCTCATGCCTTCCACCCCACCCCTGAGCCCAGGTGACACCACAGGGGTGGTGTGGCAGGCCCCTGCCCCCCGTGTTGTATGTTTGCATAGAGGACCGCCCCTGGGTAGGGTACTCCTCCATGTATTGGAACCCTCGGTCTGTGTCCTGGCCCCGTGGAGGCGGGAGGGCACTTGTGTTGCGTTAACCTGCAGAACTCCCTGCCGCTGGAGGCTGTGAGGCTTTGGTCTAATCAATGGTGTTTGACAGGAGCGAGATGAATCCCACACAGTGCCTGGGAGCACAGCTGGCAGACGTGGTCTGGGCTCTCAGATCCCCATCGCGTGGGATAGCTCCTGGACGGAACCAGGAGAGTGACTGGGGAGTGTCCCATCCTTGCAGCAAAACTCAGGTGGCCCTAGGGGCGGCCCGAGCGCTTCCCACCCTTCTCCCTCCCACTATCCCTCACACACGTAGCCCAGGGACATGTGGGGACGTCCCTCGGGGAGCCAGCCAAGGCACCGGGAGCAGGCGAGGGGCTCAGTGGGGGGCCACGCTCACAGGGCTGTGACGCTGCGGTTTTCCCAGGAGCAGCTGGCTGTGCCTCACAGCCAGGCATGGGACAGTGTGCCGTTCTCTGTGCTGCACCCTTGCGGAGGTGCGGGCTCTGGGCTGAGTCCCTGGGGCCCTGGCTGGTTCCAGCCGGCATCCACCCTTCCCCCTGGTCCCGCCGAATGTGTGTGAGCAGCACGGTCCCAGGTGTGCCCTGGAGCTGCCTGCCGCGCCACGTGCCGCTCGGTCACCAGGCTGCACGTGGTTGCACGGGCTGCTTGCTGCCTAATGCTACACAGCATGCAGCACACGTGGCCTGGTGACATGCTCTCCCCTCCCCCTCCAGGCGCCTGGCCCCCGCCCTTGTGAGTGCAAAGTGCAAGACTCACCGGTGGATCCTTCTCGGGCCTCGGAGGGTGCGCGGGAGACATCAGGGCTGCTGGAGGGGGCCTGCTGGGTGGCAATGCTGGCCTCATCCTCGGATGCGCTGCTGTCTCCTTCCCCCGCCTCGGTGGTCCTGGTGACGGGGCGCACGCTGCTGTCCACGGCCACGTCTGGGGCTTGCGGGGCTGGCTGGCCAAGGATGGCGTGGAGCCGGTCGTAATGGGGGCAGGTGGCTGCTCCTGCCCCCTGGCCCGCACGTAGCCCAGGCGCAGCGCCTTCACTTTCGCCCGGACTTGTTCGAGGGTCCGGGCGGGATGGCCTTGCTGGGCGAGCGCCTGGGCCATGCGGCCGAAGATGTCGGCATTCCGGCACCGGGCGTGGGTCTCGTGGAGGGCCTCCTCCTCCTGCCACAAGTCCAGGAGGGTCTCCAGCTCCCCCGATGACCAGGATGGGGCCCTTCTTTTCCGGCCCCTGGGGGCCTCCTGCGCTGGGGGTGCAGGTGGCTCCTCGGCCGGAGCTGCCATGCTGCGCTGCAAGGTGGCTGCTGGGCACAGCAGGGGCAGACCTCAGGCAAGAGGTCTGAGGCACGCGCCTGCCACGTGCGCGCAGCAGCCTGTGTGTGCTTTAAAAGCTCGGGTTACCAGGAAGTCCGGGGCTCCTACGGGGTCTCCCGGCGTCCAAACCGCTTTTTTCCGCGTAGCCGGCTTTTGTGCAAAAGTCTTAGCTAGCTGTCTGCACTGGCCCTTTTGTGCAACAGTTTTGTGCAAAAGGGACTTTTGCCCAAACGGGAGCATCAAAGCTTTGCCGCAAAAAGCACTGATTTTGTACATGAGAACGTCAGTGCTTTTGCTGAAAATCGAGTGGCCAGTGTAGACAGCTGGCAAGTTTTTGCCCAAAAGCGGCTGATTTTGCGCAAAAACTGGCCAGTCTAGACACAGCCCCACAGTGCCATGTGCCAGCTGTGCTTTTGCGCAAGAGCATCCATGACAGGCTGTGTCTACATTGGTGCCATTGGCGTGACCTTGCGCAAAAGCGGCCACTTTTGCGCAAAAACTTGCTGCCTCTCTACACTGGCTGCGAGTCCTTGCGCAAGAACACTGACGTTCTAATGTGTGAAATCAGGGCTTCTTGCGCAAGAACTATGATGCTCCCACTCAGGAATAAGCCCTCTTGCGCAACTGTTCTTGTGCAAGAGGCCAGTGTAGAGAGGCAACATGAATTTCTTGCGCAAGAAAGCCCAATGGTTAAAATGGCCATCAGAGCTTTCTTGCGCAAGAGAGCATCTACACTGGCATGGATGCTCTTGCACAAAAGCACATGCCAGTGTAGACGCTCTCTTCTGGAAGAGTTTTTGCAGAAGAACTCTTCCTCAAAAGAGTTCTTGAGCAAGAAGCTGCCAGTGTAGATGTAGCCGCAGTGTAGACGCTCTCTTGCGCAAGAAAGCTCTGATGGCCATTTTAGCCATAGGGCTTTCTTGCGCAAGAAACCCCAGCCGAGCTTCCACACTGCCCTCTTGCGCAAGAGCTCCTGCACAAGAGGGCTTACACCTGTTAAAAAAGAGCGTAGCTCTTGTGCAAGAAGCCCTCTCTTACCACGCTGTACTGTAAATTTCCTTGCGCAAGAGCAGGCGGGCCGTGTGGAGGCTCTGCAGATTCTTGCGCAAGAACTGCCATACCTGCGCAAGAAGCCGTGAGCGTAGACATAGCCTTTGTGATTTCAACTCTTTAGCCACCACCTGGACTGGCAAAGGATTGCCAGCTTCCACTGGACTAGCAAAAAGACTGTTCATGGAGTCTGTTTTAGGTCTGTCCTTAAAACAAAGGGGGAAAGGGGTAGGTTGGGCCAGTTTTACAGTTCACACCTGACAGGTGTGAAGCGGGCTGACTCAAGTCCTTTAACCCTTCCCCCCAGCTCAGCCCACTCAACTCTGGAAGGGGGGAGGCTTGTTCCTCGGAGACCTCTTACAATGATGGTGGTGTCTCTCCTGCAAGCACTGGTGGCATGTTTTACAGTTCCCACATATAGGGGTAGCATGATTAGTGACCCCCACAACAGCCCCAAATTATTTACAATACACCACATTCCATTCCAACACTGATCCTCCATCAGCCCTGGCTGAATTGGATTTACATAGCCACACCTCGGATTCCCTCCCCATCCTGGCATGAGCTGTATTTACATATCAACAGTTAACAGTTAATTATCTTGCACAGCTAAACAATTGTAGTGGGCACACCCACCCCAGGGCAGCTCTCTCCTTTTAGCTGGCTGATAGCAAGCAGCAGTTCAGCCCCTGCTTACATGTGTAATAAGTCAGGCTGTGTCTACACTGGCGTGATCTTGCGCAAAAGCGGCTGCTCTTGCGCAAAAACTTGCTGCCTGTCTACACTGGCCACGTGTTCTTGCGCAAAAACACTGACCTTCTAATGTATAAAATCAGGGCTTCTTGCGCGCGAGAACTCTGACGCTCCCGCTCAGGAATAAGCCCTCTTGCACAAGAGCTCTTCCAGAAGAGGCCAGTGTAGACAGGCCCCATGAATTTCTTGCGCAAGAAAGCCCTATGGTTAAAATGGCCATCAGAGCTTTCTTGCGCAGAAACGTCTACACTGGCATGGATGCTCTTGCAAAAGCACGTCTCTTGCGCAAAGCACATGCCAGTGTAGACGCTCTCTTCTGGAAGAGTTTTTGCAGAAGAACTCTTCCGCAAAAGAGTTTTTGCGTGAGAACGTGCCAGTGTAGACGTAGCCTCAGAGTAATAGTAAGTGAGAATACAAGCACTGACATGCTAGCAGAACCCCGATTGCCTGTGAGGGGAGAAATTCTAGTTTATATATATCAAAATTTCACCTTTCCTTTAATGTAAATGAGCAAATTCCAACAAGTTTCTTCCTCTGCCTGCTTTGTGATCTGCTTCAGCTTCATTTTGCATGCTGTCTCACACAATAGCTAAATTTTCCTCTGAGAATCCCTGGAGGCTGCCTCACCTTCCATGCCCAACTCTTGCCATACTGCATGAAACTTACTTGCTTCTTTACCAACAAACCCGCTTTAGTTGTCATTATACCTATGACTATGACAACACTTCTTATTCTAAGCTCTTCTTGTTGGGAATTTACAAGTTGTCTGTAAAACTTCCCTTTGGACTGAATCTTGGCATTATTAACAACAATCTAGATGTATTTGTTAGGGTTTAACCTGTTCCAAGAACAGTGAATTTCAGTATCAAGGGCAGGCACAGAGCTAAAGCAACAACCCAAACCACAGTGTAGTGTGTAACCGCCATTAGACTAAGCCACCTTGGAATACCCTGTGTTATAAAAAGCCACTGTAGTATTGGAAGGACAGGAATTTCCATATACTGAGTACAGGTTGAACCAGCAGGACCACGGATGTTGCCGGACCAGAGAGCCCCAGCCCGAGAGGTTGCCAGTGGCTGGGCGCAGTTGGTCTGGCAGGCCGGCAGCCTGCAGGGAACCCAGCAGCTACAGGACTGGTGTCCTAGAGTGGAGTCCCACTAGGGGCAGGGAGCTGAGGCTGGCAGCTGGCAACAGAGCCCCACCATCGGCCCATGGGGCCAGTGGCCATGAGTGGGGCCTGGCTTGGGGGCTGGCAGTTGGAGCAGAGCCCCTGCAGGGGGTAGACAGCCCACAGGACTGTCAGGTGGGGTCAGAGTCCCACCAGTGCGCCGGGAACAGTGGAGCTTGGCAGGCAGGCCAGTGGCAGCAGTGCTGTCGGAGCTGGTGGGCAAGGAGGGAAACCCCAGAGGCCTGACCTCCCCTGGTCTGGCATACTCCCTTGTTTGGGACCGCTTATGTCCCAAGGTTGTCAGACCAGGGAGGTCCTACCTATAGTATAACAGGAAGGAGAGTCCCATCATGCTGTTTACACAGGAATAAATACACTGCAAATTACCCTGTTTATCTAGGGCTAAGTCCTGTCTCCCATACTAAGAAGCTGATTTAATGTGTGGGGAGGAGGGAGTCATTAGGGCTGTGGAAGAATTATTTATAGCTCTATCTTAGGTACTTGTATGGCTTCCCCCCCATCCCAGCACTTCACAGTCACAGGTGACTCTACCCTTGCAATACCCTTTGTGGCACAGAAGTGCTGTTATCCCTATTTTACAGATGGCTTACTGGACCCAGAGCAATTCAAGCTGTGTGTACAGGGGTGTCATCACAGCTAACCAGACTTGCTTTAATCTAACTAGCTCAGGGCCTGAGCAGTGAAGACATGGCGAGATGTGCTGCAGCACAAGCTGTGGAAGCCTGCCTGGAACCCAGGGTAATTATTTGTAGAGCTAGCCTGGGCTGAAACATGCATTGCCTCAGAAGCTTCAGTGCTAGCAGTAGTCTAGCGAGCTAGATAAAAGCTTGCTCAGGTGTGTTACTTGAGCTTGTGCTCACACCCTGTGATTGCAGTGTAGACATGCAGTGACTTGCCCACGGGCACAGAGTGCATTTGTGGCAGAGCTGAGAATTGAACCCAAGTATTCACCTACCACCCTAACAACCCGAGCATCCTTTCTCTCATGGAGGAGTAGCAGAGCCCTTAATATAGCATTGGGGCTGCAGTCTCTTCTGCCTCATCTGTGACCCTGCTTGGCAGTGGCCACCCACATCACCCCATTCCCTTTATCCACGCTCAGTGCAGGAGGTTGTACAGAGAGGTGCCACACATCTAGAGTTGGCTGCATGGAGAGCCTGTGGATGGTCTCCCCATATTCTGGCTGCCTTCCCCTTAAGGCTTAAGCATTGTAACCATAACAATCATAGGGCCTTTCATGGCAATAGAGAAGGGGGCAGGATTCATCTAGTTGCACACACATTTAATCTGGGGAGCTCATTGAGCTGAGCCACATACTGTACGTTTGGAGGAAGCAAATGGGAGAAAAGAATAGGATGTAACAAACAAAAGCACTGTGCTGCCAAGTAAGCCTTTGCTTCATTTTTCAAATGCAACAGTAGGTGATTTACTAAAAGTAAATGAAAGTAGAAAATTCAGGGCTCCTAAGGGTTAAATCCAATGCAGCTCTAGAGGGGAGCACAGCACATTTTTAAAAGCCGGGTCTCAACTCTGCAAATGCTTATGCACCTGAGTAACCATTGACTCAATAGGATGTGTCTACACTGGAAAAGAAGACCTGCTGCATTGCCTCAGCTGGCCTGGATCCTCTGACTTGGGCTCACCAGGCTTTGGCTGTGGGAATGCCAATTTGATGTGTAGACATCTGGGCTTGGGCTTGGGCCAGAGCCTGAGCTCTGGGATCACATGAAGATTGTCCCAGATCCCAGACTCCAACCTGAGCCAAACATCTCCAGTTGCTTTTAGCCTTGAAGCCCAAACCTATGAGCCTAAGTCAGCTGGCCCCAGCCAACTTCAATTGCCGTGTAGATGTACCCAGTGAGTGCAACTGATTTCAGTGGGACTGCACGTGAGTGTAGTGTGCTAGATGTGATCCTCAAATTGTGTAGGCCTGATTCTCATCTCACCTTGGTGCAAATCAAGGATTCATTCCATTGAAGTCAATATAAAATCAGTGTGAGATCAGAATAGGGCCCAATAAGAGCAAACAAAATTTACAAAGCCTGCTTTTGAGAGATATGGTCCAATGGCTTTTAATAATAATTTCTTGGCCATTTGCAATGTGGGTTTTAATCTTTGAAAAATAGTTGTTAACCAAGTGGTACTGCAGCTTTTTTTAAGACATTTCTTCTGGATTTTTGGTTACTTCCTTTAATATGTATTGCCAGCTAGCAGAGCTGTTATGGTCTGTGGAGTAAATATAATATGCATTTTAAAAACATTTATAAATATGCATTCACCCAATGGACCAGAATGGCCTTGTACGAGCTGGTTCTGATTTGTCTTGAGAGTAATTCAGTCTTTAAAAATAATTATAAATATACTGAGGTATATACTCAACACAATGCATGGGGATTTAGCCACATAGATTTCATTAACACTAATGAGAGGTGTGTGGCTAAATCTTTGCTATCAAGATGTCGTGCATAAAGAAAAGCCAGCCTAATTATGTACTTACTTATTAAATCAGCACTGCTCAGAAGGGCATGAATGTTGATCAATTTTATTTAGTCTTTTAAAAAATTAAATTTATCACACACATACATACACACTGCACTATAGAATGGAGCATACTAACTGAAAATTAATTTTTGCTCTATTCATGAATTTAAAACACCAAATCTGTGAAAATGACTTTTCAGTAATTATTGTTTGCAATGGGCAAGTGGCAAGCGACCTCTGAGGAGTCTATCTTGGAACATGCAAATAATTCAGTATAAATACAGACCCTGTTGCTTTTGTACTAGAATAAACAGACACTAACGTAAGGTCGACATTTCTGGTATTGTATTGAGACCAGCAGGTGGCTGTCTTGCACATCTCCACTGAAAGCCAGGAAATTCACAGTTCATCCAGCTAATTCACTGTCTCAGCTCACACTGTCTCTTAGCCTTTTAAAAACTTTAACAGCTCTCATTTTGGCAATTGTGACTAAAACAGTTTGCTCTTATTAACTGAATGCACTGATTTTAGTGCATGCATTTGTCCCACAAACTGAGATGTCTGCCTCTACAGTCTTGTTAATTTCTGGTCATGATAGAACACATCATCATCATTTTTGTTGTTCAAAACAATCTATTGATCATTGTATTATGGGGCCAAATAAGGACCAGCAGGGTAAAGGCAATTTATAACCCACATTGTGACATCAATCTAACCTAGCAACCTCCTTAGCAACACTGCCAAAGCATCACAATGTGGCCCCCATTGCTCAGATGATATGAAGATAGCAGTATTGTTAGGGTGGGAGGCTGCCACTTTGGCCTAGCAACAAACTGCCTGACCTTGGGATCTATTGAAAGCTGATAAGCCAAGCAGAACAGAGAGAGCGCCACCAAATAACCCACCCCCTTGGGTTTCTGCCTGTTTCTTTTATCTGTTTCCTCAACAAATTCTTCAGTAAAAAAAAATATGGCTATCCATCCATCCAGTCTGCATACGTATATTCAAGATTGCCTTTTTATGTTAATGGAAATCAATAACTATGTGGCTTCTGCACTGTGATTCTGAAATCTTAAAATCAATACATACACACCAAGAAAAAATCACTGGAAAAATTTGCCCAAATGGTAACAAAAAATACACACATGTGCTTGGCTATGTGAGGTCCCATATTTCAGGCATCCAGATGATATAAGGAATAGCAGTATTGTTAGTGTGGTGGATCTAAATTTGCTGCCCTTTGGTGTGTGCTCTCTGTTCTGCTTGGCTTCTCAGAAGAAACAGAATGTAGAAGCAATAGATCCCAATAGGTCAGGCTGTTGAAAATGGAGACATATCAAAATTGAAGACGTGTTGAGGTTAACAAATAACCCCACAAAGAAATTAGTTTCCCCTGGGTTTCTGCCTGTTTCTTTTATTTAACCTCAACACATTCTTCAGTGAAAAAATATGTCTATCCATCCATCCAGTCTGCATATGTATATTCAAGATTGCCTTTTTATGTTTATGGCAATAAATAACTATGCGGCTTCTGCATTCTGATTCTGAAATCTTTATATCAGTACATACACACCAAGAAAAAAAATCACTGGAAAAATTCTAAATGGTAACAAACAAATAACACATTAATATTATAGTGTACTAGCTATGTGAGGTCTTATATTTCAGGTGCTGAGCATTGAGCTGTACCAGCTGCAAAGAGGGTATTGGCCCACTCAAGAAAGCTAATTGTAGGCAGCTTGTATATAAGCATTCTGTCACTTAAAATAACTAAATGGGAATAAATCATGGGTTCCCCCCTTCTTTTTCTTCTTGTTACTTATTCAAATGAGCACCCTACACATGGCTTTTGTGTCAATTCTTCGCTACATGCAGCTGCTGATGTAAGGTAACATTTTTCTCTTTCTATTCTTGAATGTGTGTGTGTGTAAGAGAATCACTTCAATATCTGCCACTGGCCATCCCCTGTTGGGAGGCTAACTATATTCAGGAGATGTAAGGCGAAAGATGACCTAATTGGTCTTATCAGTATCTAAGCACGATATTCCAAAAATGGGGGTGGGGAGTTTAAGAAGTGTCATTTAATTTAAGTGTGACCACACTTACAATGATTTGACAGGAAACTGTGAAAGAAAGAAATACCCTAATGCAGTGTTTCTCAAACTGTGGGTTGCGACCCTCAGGGGGGTCACGACCAACTTAGAGGGGGGTTGCAGGGTTGCCAGGTGTCCGGTATTAAACCAGACAGCCTGGTTTTTGGGCCCTCTGTCCAGTAAAAATATCCAGAAAATACCGGACATGTGCAATGTCCAGTATTTTCTGATTCTCTGGCTGGGTGCCCAACAGAAGCCTGGCAGGGGCGGGGGGAGTGGCTGGGAGGTGGGGCGTGATCAGCGCTGAGAGCCTCTGGTTGCGTGTGACGCCTTGGGGAGGAGGGGAAACCCTGTACGTGCTTCTGAGCGCTGGTCAAGCGCGTGGTGGAGCCGCAGCCGAACTCACTAGCGCCTCGCCAGGACTGTGCGCAGGACAGGCAGCACCCTGGGATCTGCACATGCCCGGGTCAGTCCCGCTCCCTGCCAGCCGATCTGTGCTCCCCCCAACCCCCTCCCAGCCAGCCAGTTCTCCCCCACTTCTCCTCCCAATCTTCCCCGGCCAACCCACTGCCCCTGCCAGTCCTGCTTCCGGTGGCCAGTTCTCCCTCCTCCTCCCAATCTCCCGGCCAGCCATGCTGAACCCAACCCCACCAACCCTGCTTCCTGCCGGCCGGTTCCCCTGCCCGATCTCCCCCGGCCAGCCCCGCTGCCCCCCCGACTCCCCCGCCCCCGCCAGCCCTGCTTCCTGCCGGCGGTTGCCCGCCCTGCCCCCAACGGCCCCCAACTCCCCTTTACTCGTGGAGCAGTGAGGGTGGGGGGTCACACAAATTCATTTAGCATTTTAGGGGGTCGCGGTATCACAAAGTTTGAGAACCCCTGCCCTAATGATTAATAATTCCCTAACGATAGGGAAAAAAGCCAAGGGAATTTTCTGAGAAATATATATTTCTAGACAGGTGGTGCTGAGTCAATATGAGATGCTGAATATTCTGTGGGCGACTGAGAATAGCCTGGCGCAGCGTTCTACTAAGTGAAATCAAGCTAGTAATATCAACACACCAGCTCCCATCTTCTAAAAAAGCCAACTTGGTCCTTGAACTAGCCAGAATACAAGTTAGTGAGGATGACTCCCCCCACATTAGCTGGACAGTGCAAATTGTAGCTGCCTTTTTACCCCATTTAGCATTCATGAGAAACAGATGACTTTAGTTTGCAGCAACAAGACATGTCATTACAGAAATATCTCACACTTTAAAACCATTATAGTTTTGTAAGGAAATTCACACTTGTACAGGCTGTGTGTTTTTATATGTATATAGCTGAGAAATCTCTATCCATAATTATGAATATTTGAAAGGGAATTTCTTTAAGTATTTAATAATTTCCATTTGGTTACATGTTTCTTTTATTTAACACTTGTTATCATCTTTAATTTATAACCTGTCTTAAGAGAATAGCCACAAGCCATAGTCAGTTGCAAATGAGTGGTAGACTTTAAAGGGTTAATACAGTTAAACTTGAAAGCTGACTTTGGTGCTATTGTAAAGTGCTTGCATAAAATGAAGATGACTTATTATAGGAAACCCTTAGCACAAGTTTTACTGTTGTACAGTGCATATGTTTATTGGATCAAATTTTGGCTTTGAGCCCTGGCAAACCCACTGGACTTGGTTGTATGATGTGACAGAACGCAGAATTTGATCCATTATGTGCTTCATAAAGCATGTAAATTGAAAATGAGTTCACACATGAGGCAAAGCTGGGAGAAATCACTCACATCATTTAGTGCTGTTTCAGAAACTACTAGTTTTTAAATCGGAAAACTGGCTAATTTTGTAATATTGAGCCCAATTGCATCACCCTACAGAAAAATCCACGGGAACGGCTTCTCTGCCTCAGAATTTCATCCAAATCTTCCTGGGGAGTGATGGGACAGGGTAGTAGCCAAGTAACCAGTGGATCTAACTCCTAACCTTGCAAATCAGCTGGGATTCATACAGATCCTGGGGAACCGCTGTAAGCCAGAGCCTCTCCATTGCTTCCTAGACCTTTGTGGTTACTCCCCAGCTCTTCTCTCCTGTGGGCTCTTCCTCTAGGGTAGGGAAAGTGAGAAGGGCTGGGGGGCGGGGGGGGGGCACAAAAATGTAAATACAACCTCTGACTGGCTCTCTTATTTTCCCTTGTATTCCCTTCTGGGCTTCAGAGGGAACAGTATGCATCCCCTCTGTCCCTGGCCTTCCTGCTCACAGCCTAGCCCCTCTTTGGGTGTGGGGAGGGACAGTGCCACAGAGGTAACTGAACCCCCACTCTCTGTGGGATGGAATATTCCTTCATACCTGGATTTCAGAGGGACAATGTGTGGTAGATAACATGTGAAATGCACTTTGTAAAATATATCAGAAGCATATTATCTCCCCTGCTAGTATGCAACACACAGCCCTCTGCAAAATATTCACATCATGGGCTGGGCAGTCTGAGCTCTTTCCATTCCCGGTGTTGGTATTCCCAGGCTCCAGATTTGGCTAGGTCCATTGTCTCTAATGGCCAGTGCAGTGCCATCCATCAGCTAAAACTCCAGTTTTAATGAATGACAAGAGGGAGAGCCAGTGGGATCCGGACACCAAGAAGGTGACGTGCTCTCTGTGGTTACAATTATTCAGTATGGTTCATTCCTTACCAGCTTCTGAATAATTGGGGAAAAGACCAGAGGCGTAGCGAGGGTGTTATACGCCCGGGGGCAAAGGAAAAATTTGCCCCCCCCGCCACCATGTGGCATGGCCCCGAACCTGGTGCACAGCTGAGGGAAACTCGTACTGCATCTTCCCCCACCCCCTACAGTTTGGGGCCGGGCTCCCACATGCACTAACTCACCAGTGGAGATGGAAGAGGGTTGGGCTTGGAGCAGAGAGGCAGGGAGGAGGCTCCAGCTGCCGGTGGCAGGCGGAGTAGGAGCACGTGAGCTGAGGGATGACGGGGGGAGCAGAATGGGATTAAATTGGAGCCTCCCTAGCATGGTGCCCAGGGCAACTGACCCCTCCGGCCCCCTCGCTACGCCACAGCCCCCCCTCCTGCAGATCTATCATCTTATGCATGTGCAAGATCTGTGAGAGCCGTCCCATGAATCTGCAGTTAGTGTCTGTGGCGCCTGCTTCTGGGTGGTGTCTCAATGCTGCCACATTCACCTCCAAAGAGGGGGCTTCCCAAAGCAGGCCTTGCTGCTGACCCCAAGGCATCCACAGGTCCAGTCTCCTTTCAATGGGCCCACTTCCCAGGGCTCATTGATCTTGGATCTGGCTTCCATCCCCTCTCCAACCTTTGCAACTGCCCAGAGGTGCTCACCTTCCGCCTTATATCCATTCCCACCTCATTCACCCCACAGGGACAGTCTCTGCCTCACTTGTCCTAGGGACTATTCTACCAAGACGTAATACAAAGTTTCCATATAAAAGGACTCAATACAAAGCTAAAAACTTCAATGAGAATGATTAATACAGAGACGTGTCTACATCTGCTGCAGGGAGACACCTCTGCCTGCCTCCACCCCTCTCCCCCAGAGTCTACAGTCCCATTGAAAAGCAGGGGAGGGGAAGGAAAGAGGCTGAGGCCCATCCAATGGGACTGAAGCAGTCATGAGCAAGCCATGCCCGGGAGCCATTCTCCTGTCCATTGCTGGTGCTGTGTTGCTTCAGGCACGCTGAAATGCAGTCACCTCTAGGGTGGGCTGGACAGCTGTTTAACACCTGCACAAGGTTTCAGGCAGGGGGCAGTGTGGGCTGCCTTCCTGCAGAGCCCCCATCAGAACTACCGTGCCCTCCTGGCTTAGGAAAAGAATAAACAGGAGGATTGGAAATTAACCGCCCAGTCTCACGTCCCTAGGCAGGAATGAGCCATCTACATTAGGCCCCAGCTGGAGTATCATGTCCAGTTCTGGCCACCACATTTCAGGAAACGTGGAGAAACTGGAGAAAGTCCAGAGAAGATCAACACAAATGATGAAAGGTCTAGAGAACATGAGATATGAGGCAAGGCTGAAGGAATTGGCCTTGTTTACCTTGGAAAGAGAAGACCGAAAAGGGACATGAGATAGGGAGGCAATGAAGATAGTTACAAATCAAGCCCGGATTTAAATATCCGCACTTGATCGCCATTTTAGAAATTCACTAGCCCAGGTAACTGCTCACGCCTACACGCGCAGTGAATGAGAGTCGATTTAAAGCCCTAATTCGAATTAGGCTGGTAAACCTCATTGCAGGAGGAATACCAGCTAATTCGAGTTAGGGCTTTAAATCGACTCCTGCTTTCACTGCGTGTAGACGCCGGCAGTTACTCCGGCTAGTGAATTTCTAAAATGGCGATCGTTGAACATGCAAATCAAGCGCGGATATTTAAATCCCGGCTTGATTTGCAACTTTAATGTTTTCATTTGCCTCCCTACTTCGAAGTAGGGGCAAGTGTAGACATACCCTAAAAGAGTATCATAAGGAGGAGGAAGAAAAATTGTTCTCTTGGCCTCTGAGGTTAGGATGAGAAGCAATGGGCTTAAATTGCAGCAAGGAGGTTTAGGTTGGACATTAGGAAAACTTCCTGCCTGTCAGGGTGGTTAAACACTGGAATAAATTGCCTAGGAGATTGCGGAATCTCCATCACTGGAGATATTTAAGACCAGGTTAGACAGACACCTGTCAGGGATGAGCTAGGGCAACTCAACTTTCGAAGCCCCAGGGGCCACACTGATACTTACAGAACATGCTGAGGGCCTCAACCTAAGTGTGGTTGCATATGCAAGCAAATATATACAAATAGCTTCTCTCACACTGGCAGGCAAGACTACACAACACACAGGCCCCATTTAAGTCAGTTCTGCTGATATTAATAAAATGCAATATCTACCCGATTTCTACCCATGTGACAGCACTTTTCATGAGCAATGACAGTCCAAGAATTTAACTACTAAAACACATCAACAGAAGATCATTACACTGACTACTTTTTTGTTTTGGCTCCCACTCGCCGGCCACGTGTTGATCCCCACATAAACCCAAACTGCACCGTGGGGCGCAAACAAACTGGCCGTGGGCAGCATACCAAGTTATTAATAAATATTTTTAAACCTTTACCTTTTCTCTCTGCTGCCATGTCTCCTCTCCTTGCTCCATCATCTCCCCTGCTGCCGCCCAACACCTCACCCTCCTCTGCTGCCCTTCTCACTGCCCTCAGCCCTCCTGCGACCTGCCCCCCTCCACCAGCCCTTCTCCCCCCCCTGTGCCCACTCCTCCAGTAGCCCCACTCTGATCATGTGAGCTACCCCTCCTCATCCCCTCTCCTAAAACCTCCCTCTACACACCTGCCCTGCCTCTCTCCTCTGGTGCTGGTCCCTCCCTGCAGGTGTCTGCCCTTCTGCTTCACCCCAGAATCCCTGGCACCTGCACCTTCCTAGCCCTGCACCCTCCTGGTGCCTCCCCTTCCCTCACTGCCCCTGCCCCTTTGCCCTCTTTTTCCCTGATGCCCACCCCTCACCACTCTCTGCCCCATTCCCCTCTGTGCCTTCACACATGACTTGCTCCATCCTCACGCCCACCCCTTCTTTCAAGCCTTCTCCCAGCACCTCCTCCTCCCCCCTCTAGACCCCAATGCCCTTACCCTCTCCTCTCCTCTCCCAGCATCACCCTGTCCCCTCCCACTGACACCTCCTCCTGCCCTTTTCCTCATTGTCTGCACTTGGCCCCTGGCATTTGTCTCTCCTCCACGCGGTCTCTTGGTGCCTTCCCCTTTCTTCCCTCCCCTCCGCACAAGCCCCTTCCTCCTCCTCCTCCCCTGCACAAGCTGCTTCTCCCCTCCACACACGCCCCTTCCTCTCCCACCCCTTCCCCCTAGTTTTCCCCCTGCCCTGCCCTGCCCTTCCGTACCGTGCCGTACCGTGCCTTCTGCCTTCCACTTTGCGGGGCCGGAGTCTGCGCTCGGGCCCCAGAAGTCCCCGAACTCCGAATCCGGAGCTAGGCTGCGTGGCACAACGTGGCGCCCAGCAGTTTTAAAGTCCCGGGCTGTGATGTCACATCACGCCTGGGCGTCTCCCCCGTCACCTGGAAACGCTGCGCATGGCAGCCGACAGCGTGCACCGGCAAGGGGGAGCCGACTGAATGGCAGGGACGGTCCGGGGCCGGGGGGGGGATGCCCATATAACTCACCGCCCATGCCAGGTGAGCCTGCGCAGCGTGTGCTCGCTCTCACCCTGGCCTGGCGCCCCCCCCAGCGTGGCGCCTGGGGGCAATGGCCCCCGCTTCGCTATGCCTCTGCCCCCACTACAAAAAGGATGTGGACGCATTGGAGAGGGTCCAGCGGAGGGCAACCAAAATGATTAGGGGGCTGGAGCATATGACCTATGAGGAGAGGCTGAGGGAGTTGGGTCTGTTCAGTCTGCAGAAGCGAAGAGTAAGGGGGGATTTGAGAGCAGCCTTCAACTTCCTGAAGGGAGGGTCCAAAGAGAATGGAGAGAGGCTGTTCTCAGTAGTGACAGATGGCAGAACAAGGAGCAATGGTCTCAAGTTGTGGTGGGAGAGGTCCAGGTTGGATATTAGGAAAAAACTATTTCACCAGGAGGGTGGTGAAGCACTGGAATGGGTTACCTAGGGAAGTAGTGGAGTCTCCATCCCTAGAGGTGTTTAAGTCTCGGCTTGACAAAGCCCTGGCTGGGTTGATTTAGTTGGGCTTGGTCCTGCCTAGAGCAGGGGGCTGGACTTGATGACCTTCTGAGGTCTCTTCCCGCTCTATGGTTCTATGATTCTATGCTGTTGCTCCTGCTGCCTACTACCCTCCCGCCCCCCCTGCAATGACTCTGCTCCTTCTCCAAGCAATGCTCATGCCCCCTCCTCCTGCCATCCCTGACCCCGCTCCAGCCCCCTCCTGCCCACTCCTGTGGTCCCCGGACCCACCCAACCCCAACTCCAACGAGGTTCCCCCACCTGAGGTGGCACATCTAGCCACCCCACACGCCACTCCAAGCCCCTCTCCCCCTCCAGGTTATGAGCCCCTCGCCCCCTCCAGGTTATGAGCTCCCTCCCCCTGCCCACCTTTTCTTAATTTAAGATAAATACAGACTTCATTTTGTTGGAGAGCAAACAGGTGTGTTTATTGAGAGGTCAAGGAAGGGGCAAAGGAAGGGGTTGTGTTGGAGAAGAGATAGGGCAGCAAGCCAGAGGCCCCTGTTGGGGAGGCCCTGGGAAGAGTTTCTGGGGTCCTTGAGAAAACCTCTCCCTCAGGGCCTCCCGGATGCACACCCCGGCCTGGCGGGCCTGGCGGATGGCGGCTGCTGGAACACTCACCCCTTGCGGCCGGTGTCTGCCCCCTACCCCGGGAGGAAGGCCTCCCCCTTCCTCTCCACAATGTTGTGGAGGACACAACATGCCACGACCACCTCGGGGATGTTCTGTTCCCCCATGTCGAGGCAGGTCAGCAGGCACCTGAACCGTGCATTGAGGTGGCCGAAGGCGCACTCCACCTGAATCCTGGCCCAGTTCAGGTGGGCATTAAATTGGTCCCTGCTGAGGTCCAGGTGTCCGGTATAAGGCTTCATAAGCCATGGCATCAGGGGGTAAGCTGCATCCCCCATGATGCACAATGGCATCTGCACATCCCCAATGGCAAATTCACGGCGGGGGAAGAATGTGCCCACCTCCAGCTTTCCGTACAGGCTAGAGTTCCAAAACATGTGGGCATCGTGTGCCCTGCCCGACCACCTGACAAAAATGTCCATGAACTGTCCACGGTGGTTGACCAGGGCCTGCAGCACCATAGAAAAGTAGCCCTTGTGATTTATATATTGGGCCGCTCGCTGCTCCGGTGCGCAGATTGGAATATGGGTTCCATAATGGCGCCACCTAAGTTCGGGAACCCCAGAGCAGCAAATCCGGCCACGATGGGGTCCAGGTCTTCCAGGCAGATGACCCTGCGCAGCAGGATGTAATTGATGTCCCTCGCAACCCACAGAAGGAGACAAACAAACACACAAAACAGAGAATGACAGAGGGAGTGCCTGAGCCCTTGGGCGGTGCCCGACCCCCTCCCATCCCCTCCCCCCCCTCAAACACCCCAGGAGCCACCCCCATGAGGCTGTCCCCCCCAGCAGCAGGGCTGTGTGAGGATGGGACTGCAGAACCCCCCAGGGACGGGGCTTCCCCCACACCTCCCAACCCTCCTTTCCCGAGGGTTCCCCTTTTCCAGGACTCCCCCTGCCCAATGCAGGGACTGCAACCCGAGAGTGTCTTACCTCCATGAGGAGGGCCCTGACAGTGGACTTCCCCACACTGAACTGGTTGCCCACCGACCGGTAGCTGTCTGGGGTGGCGAGCTTCCAGAGGGTGATTGTGACCCGCTTCTCCAGGGGGATGGCGGGCTGCAGGTGGGTGTCACGTCTCCAGAGGGCAGGGGTGAGCCAGGCACACAGCTCCAAAAAGGTGGCCTTCTGCATGCTGAAGTTGTGGCGCCACTGCTGGTTGTCCCACCGCTCCATCACCAGCTGGTCCCACCAGTCTGAACTGGTGTCCAGCCTCCAGAACCGTCTCTCCACTGTGGGGTGCGGTTGCCAGAGTGTAGCTCCCACACTCAGGGAGAGGGTTCCAAGAATGAGCTCAGGGTCAAGCTCGTGCAGGAGACCAGGAAGGCAGCTGGCAGAAAGTGCTGCAAAAACTGCAGCATGGCCGTGTGGGGCCATCGCATGCCCAGGGGTAGCTCTGGCTCCATGGCACAATAGAAAAGCTGTGGCATCCAAAAAACCAGCGCAACCACAGCAGGCACTGCGAGAGCTTTGCTGTCCCTCAAAGAGGTAGCAAGCATGCAGCAGCAGCAGAGAAACGGCTGTCCAGGAGGGTCCCTTTAAGCGCGTGTCTCTGCAAGGCTCTGGCACCAGCACTCGGAAGCAACTGGTGACCTAAAGCCCTGCCTGAAGTGGTTCCGGGTGGCCTTTTATGCGAGAAAGCATCCCATCAGTCTGGACGCTCTCTTTCAAAAAAGCAGATCGAAGTACTGAGATGTGTTATTGCCATGGTGAAACTGCTGTCTTCTTTGGGACTACCTCTAAGGCTATGTCTAGACTATGCTGAAGTTTTGAAAGAGGCTATGCAAATTCCGAGAAAGTGAAAGTAGTCGGGATGCGGTTTTTTTCGGCAACCCCCCCTTTTTTCGAAAATCCACTTAAACCTCATCTTTCAAAACTTCAGCGTAGTCTAGACGAGCCCTGAGAGACCATGATGAATCATCAGTGTCACATCGAAACGGTAATTTTTTAACCTGCCTTGAACATCTTAGTGAATTTGACAATTTTCTTAATGAACATTTGAAAAATTATCAGTATTGTGGCACAGGGAGGACCAACTTTTTAATGCAGCAAACCTACAATGAATTGATTACCATAATGACTCAGCCTGTGACTCAGTGACCAGGGAGCTTGCGAACAGGAACAGCTAACAGGGAGTTTGGAGAGGGAGTTCTCCAGGTAAAAGAGGAGTAAAAACGGGACCCTTGTGGTAAGTGGCTGTCTGGAGTGTGTGTTTGTGTGTGGGGGAGTTATTTGCTGTGTGCTGAGCTTGTGTTTGTCTGTTTGGTTGGTTGGTTTGTTTGTTTGAAGGAGCTTCTGAAAGGTTTGAAATCTAGAAGCCTCTGTTAATTGGCTGAGCCTCAGTCAGGGGAGGCTACCAGAGCTATATAAGCCTGTGACTCAGCGACCAGGAGCTTATGAACAGGAACAGCTAACAGGGAGTTTGGAGAGGAGTTTAGAGGGGAGGTTAGAGGGCACTAGTGACTTCTGACCTTCTTTAAAACATAACTCTTATAATAATCTATATTCCAGAGGTTTAAAAAGAATCCCAGTTTATACTTAAACTTATTCATTAGAAAATGGAGACAGAAGCCCAGCAGCAGAGTGGGGCTATCCTGTTTATTGCGTCAAGTGTAACATGTATGATTACCTGCCCTGTGGGCGGGTGGCATATGTGTGCACCCGTTGCAAGGAGCTCCTGACCTCAGAGACCGAGTTCGGGCTTTGGAGGCCAGGGTGGCTGAACTGGAGGAGCTAAGGGAGGTAGAGAGATATGTTGATGAGACTTTCCGGGACACTGTAGTACTGTCCCACCTCCAGTCTGAGAGCCCCAGTGCTCTTAAGGAGGATGAAAGTCTCAAGGAACAGAGCATTCAATGGGAGCAGAGGGAAACCATCCCGTAGTTGGGACCCTCCTCCCAGAGGATGTTGCGGTATCCTCTCGCACTGAGGATACCTCTGAGGGGGAGGGAATGCCAGTTAGGAAGAGGCAGGTGTTAGTAGTGGGTGATTCTATCATTAGAAACATAGATAGTTGGGTTTGTGATGACCGGGAGAACCGTATGGTCACTTGCCTGCCTGGTGCGAAGGTTGTGGATCTCTCGAGGCATCTAGATAGACTTATGTGTAGTGCTGGGGAGGAGCCGGTGGTCGTGGTACATGTAGGTACCAATGACGTAGGGAAGGGTAGGAGAGATGTCCTGGAGGCCAAATTTAGGCTGCTAGGAAAGAGACTGAAATCCAGGACCTCTATGGTGGCATTCTCGAAATGCTTCCAGTTCCACGCGCAGGGCCAGGTAGGCAGGCAGAGCTTCAGAGTCTCAATGCGTGGATGAGACGATGGTGTAGGGAAGAGGGGTTTGGATTTATTAGGAACTGGGGACACTTTTGGGAGAGGGGAGCCTATACAGGAAGGATGGGCTCCACCTAAACCAGGGTGGAACCAGACTGCTGGCACTAAACATTAAAAAGGTCAGAGAGCAGTTTTTAAACTAAGAGATGGGGAAAGCCGATTGGTGTGAGATGCACGTAAATCGGAGGGAGACTTCTCTTAGAGGAGAATCCATTGATAGAGATTCTCTAAGCTGTAGTCAGAAAGAGAGGAGGGGAGAGGGCAAACCATGGGCCAGAGCAGACAAACAACCGCATACAAAGGAATCCAATGCATCAGGAAGGGCAGACAAATAAGCAGTGGCAAATTTTTAAAGTGCTTCTACACAAATGCTAGGAGTCTGACTAATAAGATGGGTGAACTAGAGTACCTAGTATTAAATGAGGAGATTGACATAATAGGCATCACTGAAACCTGGTGGAATGAGGAAAATCTGTGGGACACAATCATACCGGGATATAAAATATATCGAAAGGATAGAGCAGGCCGGGTGGGTGGCGGAGTGGCACTGTATGTGAAAGATAATGTAGAATCAAATGAAATAAAAATATTAAATGAATCAACATGTTCAATAGAATCGCTATGGATAGTAATTCCATGCTCCAATAATAAGAAATTAGCAGTAGGGATATATTACCGACCACCTGACCAGGACAGGATACTGACATTGAAATGCTGAGGGAGATTAGAGAGGCTACCAAAATAAAGAACTCTATAATAATGGGGATTTTAATTACCCCATATTGACTGGATACATGTCACCTCAGGAAGAGAAGCGGAGATAAAATTTCTCAATGGCTTAAATGACTGCTTCTTGGAGCAGCTAGTGCAGGAACCCACAAGGGGAGAGGCAATTTTCGATTTAGTCCTGAGTGGAGCGCAGGATCAGGTCCAGGAAATAACCATTACAGGACCGCTTGGGAATAGTGACCATAATATAATAACATTCAACATTCCTGTGGTGGGAAGAACACCTCAGCAGTCCAGCACCCTGGCATTTAATTTCAAAAAGGGAATTACACAAAATGAGGAGGTTAGTTAAACAGAAATTAAAAGGCACAGTGACTAGAGCCAAATCCCTGCAAGCTGCATGGAAACTTTTAAAGACACCATAATAGAGGCCCAACTTAAATGTATACCCCAAATTAAAAACATAGCAAGAGACCTAAAAGAGTCACTGGCTTAACCACCATGTAAAAGAAGCAGTGAGGGACAAAAAGGCATCTTTTAAGAAGTGGAAGTCCAATCCTAGTGAGATAAATAGAAAGGAACATAAACACTGTCAAATCAAGTGTAAAATGTAATAAGAAAAGCAAAAAGATTTTGAGGAACAGCTAGCCAAAAACTCAAAAAGAAATAACAAAATGTTTTTTACATTAGAAGCAGGAAGCCTGCTAAAAACCTGTGGGTCCCTAGACGATCGAACTATAAAAGGCGCAATCAAGGACGATAAAGCCATTGCGGAGAAACTAAATGATTTCTTTGCTTCAGTCTTCACGGCTGAGGACGTTGGGGAGATTCCCAAATCTGCACCGTCCTTTGTGGGTGATGAATCTGAGGAACTGTCCCGGATTGAAGTGTCATTAGAGGAGGTTTTGGAACAAATAGAAAAACTTAATGTTAACAAATCTCCGGGACCGGATGGCATTCATCCAAGGGTTCTAAAAGAACTCAAATGGGAAATTGCTGAACTATTATCTGTGGTTTGTAACCTATCCCTTAAATCGGCTTCCGTACCTAATGACTGGAAGGTAGCCAACCTGACACCAGTATTTAAAAAGGGCTCTAGAGGCGATCCGGGCAATTACAGACCGGTAAGTCTAACGTCAGTACCGGGCAAATTAGTCGAAACAATAGTAAAGAATAAAATTGTGAAGCATGTAGAAGAACATAATTTGTTGGACAAAAGTCAACATGGGTTCTGTAAAGGGAAATCCTGTCTTACTAATCTATTAGCGTTCTTTGAAGGGGTTAACAAACATGCGGACAAGGGGGATCCAGTAGATATAGTATACTTAGATTTTCAGAAAGCCTTTGACAAGGTCCCTCACCAAAGGCTCTTGTGTAAATTACATGGTCATGGAAGAAGAGGGAAGGTCCTTTCTTGGATTGAGAACTGGTTAAAAGACAGGAAACAAAGGGTAGGAATAAATGGTAAATGTTCAGAATGGAGAGGGGTAACTAGTGGTGTCCCCCAAGGGTCAGTCCTAGGACCAATCCTGTTCAACTTATTCATAAATGATCTGGAGAAAGGGGTAAGCAGTGAGGTGGTAAAGTTTGCAGATGATACCAAACTGTTTAGGATAGTCAAGACAGAAGCAGACTGTGAGGGACTCCAAGAAGATCTCACCAAACTGAGTGATTGGGCAACAAAATGGCAAATGAAATTAAATGTGGATAAGTGTAAAGTAATGCACATCGGGAAAAATAACCCCAACTATACGTACAGTATGATGGGAGCTAATTTGGCTACGACAAATCAGGAAAGAGATCTTGGAGTTATCATGGACAGTTCTCTGAAAACTTCCACACAATGTGCAGCGGCGGTCAAAAAGGCAAATAGGATGCTAGGAATTATTAAGAAAGGGATAGAAAATAAGACCCAGAATATCTTACTGCCCCTGTATAAAACTATGGTACGCCCACATCTTGAATACTGTGTACAGATGTGGTCTCCTCACCTCAAAAAAGATATTTTGGCCTTGGAAAGGGTTCAGAAAAGGGCAACTAAAATGATTAGGGGTTTCTCAATGCCTTTGTGGATTTGTGGGGGTGAGGAGCCCCAAACAGGGGTTTTAGCCCCTCCTTCTCCTGGCAGCCTGAGAGCCCAGCTGGGAGCTGGAAAGGACTGTTTTTGCAGCCCAGGCTGACCCTGGGGCACTGGCCCCAATGCCTTTGTGGATGAGAGACCAGAGCTTGAACCCTGCCAAGGGCTAATAGCGCAAAACTGAGACTGCCCGAGGAAGGACTGAGCAGGGTACTGGGACCCAGGAGTGGGGTTACCCTGCCACACTAGAGACAACGATTTTGGAAATTATTGCAAATTTAGGTTTGGACATCAAAAATTTTTGTGGGCAGAGCTTTGATAACGCTGCAAGTATGTCAGAAAAATATTTAGGTCTACAGGCAAGTCTAAACAATGCAAATCCCTCTGCTTTTTTCATACAATGTTCCAGCCATTCCTTAAATTCTACCTTCAATGCTGCAGCCGCATCTTGTGAGGGAGCTACACATTTTTTGTCTTCTTTCATAACACGTATGCTTTTTTTTTGTTTGTTTCCACACATTGGTGGAGTACGCTACAATCACGCTTGGAGCAGGCAAATGGAAAACATTTGACAGTCAAAAGAATTTGTGACACCAGGTGGTCTGCTCGTGCAGATGCTGTTTTGGCTTTGAAAATGAGCTATGATGTTATAAAGAGAACCTTATTAGACATAGCCACATCAAATTCTGAAAAACCACGTGCAAAAACTGAAGCAACATCCTTAGCAGAAAAGCTTGAAAAGTATGCTATTGCTGTTTTTACTATTTTGTGGAATCATTTACTTCAAAGAATTAATGTTGTCAGCAAATCACTACAAAAAGTTGATATACATTTATTGAATGCTGTGCAATTGTTAGCTTCAGGTACAAGTTTTGTCATGGAATTTCAAAATTACTATAGGCCTGTGGAAACAGAGGCACTAACATTAACAGCAAATATAGATTCCTCTGTTATATCTGATGAGAGGTGTAAAAAAACCCAGGAAGTTATTTTTCTATGAAACTGGTGACAATGAAATCAATTCAAAAGGGAAAGAGAAGATCATCATTGAGACAGTCTGTCAGGGTTGGTCCCCACTCTGGCACTCCAAGTGCAGAAGGTGGGGGCCTACTAAACTTTAAATATACCTTGCCACTACAAAAAGTTACAAAAACTTCCCCCAGAATCACAAATGCACAGATTTTGGTGGGGGTTGCTGCCACCATCAAGTGATTTTTATCCCCAAAACTGGAGCAAACACTTGCATTCTTCCCCGGGGTACCCCAAGCTCTTCTGCCACAAGAGAGCTTGAAAAAAGAAAAGAGAAAAACAAGCTGCAGTCTCTGGTAGCTGACCTCTCAATCTGAGGCCTGTAGGCACACACAGACAGACAGACCTCCTGTACCTTCCAGGACACAAGAATCAAATCATCACCTTAAAAAAGTGATTTTTATTACAAAACAAAAGATATCTAGCAACCAAGTATGCTTTATCAAGTATGTTACATGTAGCCCAAGGTCCAGTGTGCTTCAACAGCAGCCTTGGGAACTACAAGTTGTGGACTACAAACTGTGGCATGTTGGGAGAACTTCCTGCTTCCTGCCAGGATGTGCCCTCTGCCCCCAGCAGGGTCTCAGCAGGGACTGAGCTGGAAGCAGCAGGCAGGCTGCATGCAGAGAGGAGGGGCTGCGGAACTGTGATCCTGCTCTATGTTTTTTACAGAATAAAGCCTGTTGCTGGTGGTTTGTCTGAGTGGGTCTGGTCTGAGGTGCACACACACACACACACTACACAATGCAGAGCACACCAAGGAGCCTCAGGCCTAGCCTCCCACAGTTGTGTAAGAAGTCACAAGGCTTCCCCTATGCTAAATAACCTCACACTGGGCTAGTGAACAGGAGGAGTTACATACAGAGCAACTAAGGAAAACAAATTAAAACACAGAGAAAATCTCTGGGAACAATGAACATAGATTCATACAGAGCAGTTCAAACCAAACCACAAAATAAAGAAACTACCCTGATCGTGACTAGATTCACTTTTCCCCTTTACTTACTTCGAATCTTTTCTTGGTTCAGTCCCCTTCCATCACTGGAATTCCTTGGAGGCATGGTAGTCCTGCCGGGGTTTAAATCATTGTGTGTCTCTCAGCTCCTGGTTTAACTCTCCCACACAAAGAAAACAGGCAAGGGATCTATATCCAATTCAAATTTCCACCCTCTATCTCAATTGGTTTTCCTGGTCCCCTGGCCAACACCCTTGCTAGCTACCTGAGTTTAACCCCTTAGTCACCGGGTGCTGATCAGCACTCATTACACTATCAATGTTATTTGTGACACAATAATAGTGCAATTGCAGAGTAGAGGTGAATCTTTAAAAACACTATTGATTTATTTTGCATTTTTTTTGACAGAAGTATGGCCGAAGATGCTAAAAACCGCTATAGTAAAAAATTACGTAGATACAAATCTTTTTGAAGATGAAGTGAAACATTTCATTCATTTTATTGAAAATGATGAGGTCTGTGCTTCCAGATCACCAGTTGATTTGTATAGACTTGTACATGATGGTTTGCAGGCAACCTTTCCAAATGTAGAAACCATTCTGAAAATATTTGAACAATACCTGTCACAAATGGTTCTGGTGAACGTTCTTTTTCTGTATTGAAACAGGTTAAAATGATTTGCAAAGTACAGTGAGTCAAGAACATTTGACAAGTTCAGCAATAGTGACAATTGAAAGTGCCTCTTTACAAAATATTACTTAAGATGACTTAATTGAAATTTTTGTAAAGAAAAAGTGTTGAAAGAAAGCTATCTGAATAAATATTTTTTTTAAATTGAATAAGTTTCTTCAGAGGAAGTTAAATTTTGTTTTTCCATTCATGCGTCTATACTTTTTATTTTTACATATTTTCCACGTTAGTTTAATCCAAACACAAGCTTCCATCTAGACCAGAAGTTCTTACACTGTGCTCCAAGAACTCCATTCAGATGGACTGAGGAAAGGTTATTATGTTTTTTTATTAAGTGCACTTATCCAAAACACTTCACAGTAGTTAATGATCTTTCCAAATATTGTTTGTACCATGCACTAAGTGGTCCACCGAGACCCTCAGCAATTTTCAAGTGGTCTGTGAAAAAAAAGTTAGACTACAAAAACAATCAAGGTACCACACTTTATTTTCATTTACTTCTTATTACTTATAATATAGGAGGAGGATGAAGAAATAAGAATGAAAAATGGGAGGGGCAGGAAGAGTGAATGTTCTTTTTCTTGGCTGGGTCCCCAGGAGGGCCCCAAAAATGAAGCTGAGCACAGGGCCCCGCTAACTCTAAATCTGCCACTAGCTTGTTGTTACTGCATGACATGTGATACACAAAGGGTTTCAAGGTTAGAGAAATGCCAGTTGGCTGTGTGGCTGCCACTTTTAAGATGTGAACACAAGTCATGCTGCGCAGCTTTTGGAGAATGAGCGATGCCTGCCTTTGTCAGTGGGTTGTGGGGAGGGGGAGGTAAGCCTGCGAGAAGTGATATATTGTGGTTGCTATGGTGGTCTGTCTGTACACACAAATGGAGCCAGCTCTTGGAGCTGCACTGATCTACAGCCACTGAAGATCTGGCCCACAGATTGAAAAACGTCTGTGCTGTGAATGTCAGATCTGAACTAGGATAATACCACCCAGGGGTATTGAGATGGAGGGGTCTGTTTTGTCTCATTATAGAGCTAGGGGTAACCTCCATGTCCAGTGAGATACATCAATCTACTCACCTAGATCTGCCTCTGGGATGGCACCAGCCCCTCTGAAAGATCCCAGAGTGCTTCACCGACCCAAGAGATGGTGGGATTTGCAGCACCCACCACACAAATGCAGCCTTCTCTGGGGTGGAATGTGGCAGCTGTCACAGCACAGCTGTCATGATCAGAAGGTGTGCTGACCAGCACCTGGTGACTAAGGGGTTAACTCAGGTACCTAGCAAAGGTGTCAGTTGGGATGCGGGGGGCAGTCAGCCAATGAAAATGGAGGTAGGAATTTCAAACTGGGAAAGAGGGGGTTTTCTCTCTCTCTTCTTTGTTTGAGATCAGAGAAGTTTCTCCCAGGTATTGAGGGAGAGGGGAGACACACATTTCAAGAAGTCCGTTCTTGGAGAGAGAAAGTAAGCAGGGAAAAGTTTAGATAGTCCATCAGGGTTTATTGTTTTCATTGATTGGGGGTTTGGAAATCATGTCTGAGCTGGCTAATTGCTTTTCTCTTTTGTAACTAAGGATTACAGCCCAGGGACTTTCCCTGAGACTATGTATTGTGGCTATTTACCACCTAACCAATTTACTATGCTTGCAACAGTAGTTTTGTTTTGCTAATAAAAGAGTTTTCTTTTTATTCTAATTAACCGGTATTGGTTGATTCTTGTGTCCTTAGGACTAATTGCCTAGTTACAAGGGCAGAGTCCATTGTTGTCTGTGAATTCCTTCTGTTTTTCCCAACTCCAAGCAAAACGGAGGTTGGGGCAGTGTCGTGTGGTTCGATTTATTTTAGATCCAAGGGAAACCAGGACACTCCAGGGCTACTTAACCACGTTCTTATTTATTGCAAGCTTTAAGCAGTTAATACAGTTGTTTAAGTTTTACAATCCTTAAAAACAATTACTATACAATTTAAACCTTACATACTATTGTAGCGCCCCTCTCCACCCGATTACCTTCTTTAATGCCAATCTGCCTACAGGTTTCGGTGGACAGGTCTGGGTTCTTCTGAATCCCGCCACCCACTCAGCAGGGTGTATCTTCTTTATTTTCCCTATGAGTTTATTTGGCGGTGCCTCCACCCCCTCACTCCTTCCTGGCAGGGTCACCAGGGCAGTTTGGGAGGAAAATTCTAACCACAGGGTAATCCCCACTAACTTGCCAGATAGTTGGAGACTTCAAAAAATAACACAAACACATACAATATATTCAACACAATAATTATATTAAACAGGAAACAATTATAACATAACAGGGTAAAACACTATTTTTAGGTTCACCGGTGCCCATGCTGCTAATACCTGTGACTTGCCCCAGTCACGTGACTTGATGTAGCAAATGTAAGATTAGTGTCCCATTGGTACGTGTACTTTGTTGGGGCCCTTGATGACCTATGACCACAAAATTCTTCTCTGCAGTGGTTTAGCAGTGTGGCTGACTGGGTTCAGTACAGCCCAAAGGACTCACAAGCGGGAGAAGGTGGTAAATCCCTCCACAGGTTTAATATGCAGCAGGTTATAAAATCCCCAAACCCTTACTCCCTGGCTTGAGGACACAGTTCAGGGAGTAGGGGTTCCCCAAAACAAATTCCCTGACTAACTAAAAGATGGTGCACTCACAAACTCCATGAATGATCCTCTGGTTCAGAGATGACTCTGGACTCCTCAGTCACTGCAGAGGGGCTGATCTCTGCTAGCAGGGATCCTCTTCAGGCAGGAATCAGGCTGCTTCGGTCCCAGGATTTCCCCTCACCACAAAGGGGTGCAGGGCTCAAGGTGCAGATTACACAACTGTACTAAAATCCAAACTGTAGTCTCCTAGCCCAGCATCCAGACACACACACAGCAGGCAGCAGCCCTGAACTAGCAGACAGAGCAGAGCTGACCATGTGGTGACTGGTCTCACCTAGGGAGCTGGAGGGCTAACTCAGCCTGGCTGGGGAAGTTTCCCAGCAAACTCTACAAACTGGGAATCATCAGTGGAGAAGGAAAACCCAGCTGAGGGATCTTGCTTTCAGGTCCCTAGAGGCCAGTTCTCAGGAGGGACCCTGCATGCAGGCCTGGGGCTTACCAGCTCCCCACACAGCCAGTCCTGCCCTTGCCCTGGCTGGCTCCAGACTGACTCATAAAAAACAATGGCTTCTCCCCTTTCCTGAACTCCCTGGGAGGGGCATCTCACTCCCTATTTGTTGCCAGGCAGACTCTGAGTTTGCCTTGGCTCCCCCTCCCTACCAGGGACAGTGTGCCTCTCCCTGAGCTGCCAGCAGACAGAGCCCCAGGAATCTAGGTAATCTCCTTGGGGGGTTACACTATAAATTCTAAAGCAATTAATACAGAGCAAAGCAATTAATAGAAGATCTACTATGTACAATAATAAAGCCTAGTTCACTTACACTTCACCCGTATGCTACCTACAGTACCAGGCAGGAGGTTGTGGCTCCTTCTCTTCCCATGCATTGGAACACCATGCACTGGGTCACTGGTGTGAAGGGCCTATTTACTTCTAGTTACATCGAGCAGGACCTGTGGGTCAATCCTGCCCATTCCCTCCCATCGATTGTTCTTACTAAGCCCATTTTATAGCAAAGTGAGACTTGGTCGTTCTAATAATATTTACCAATTGATTATGTATTGTGTAGGATATGTAAAATGCCCAATGCCCCTATTTGGGATATATCCTGCTACACAGGATGTTACCTAAAACTCTGTGCGTAGTTGACTGTTTCATGGCTGCATCTGTACTTTTTGCTTATCAGAAACAGAAGTACCAGTACAAGGTTGCTTGTCCTGTGTTCTTGACGTGGTCTCGCGTACCAGGCTTAATCTGCATTGTTATGCAAAACATTCCTGACTCTCGGGCCTTGCCTGTGTCCTTTGGTGCACCAGACTTGAAACAGGCCTGGATTTGCTTTTTAGAAATCCGCACTGTGGAAAAGGTAGACATCACCATTTATTGCCAAGGCAGGGTAGTGCAGGCTCCCCCACAGGCAGGGGGGAGAGCGTTGCCTTAGAGAGGGGATTTCCCAAGTGATCTCTTCCCTGGAAAAGGGTTTATTTTTATATTTTCTTGCAATCACTTGGGTGGTGGCAGCGAGGAACCAGTCTTGGTTTTTTGGTTGTTTTTTTTTATCTCAGAGTGACCGAGATTGAATAAGTTTGTCTCTGTGATTCCCAGAGACAGGTTTTGCAGTGTTTATTCAGTTAGCCAGCCCCCCATCTCTGTACGCATAGTATCAGGTTGGGGCATTGAGCCGTGACAACAGCAATCACACAACTCGATCCATGTCTGCCCAAAGGTCACTACGGCCCAGGTGGTGTGAGCTGCCACTGTGCCAGAACTGATGTTCCACCGTGAGTGGCATCAGCAGGGTTGGGTGGGCCAACCCTTTGTTTGGGGTGCAGGGGCAGGTGCTTTCTCAATTGGTTCCTTGTTGAGGGGCTTCCCCATCCATCTGCCTGGTGGTGATGAGGGACCCCAATCTCTAGCTACTGCTGTCTCTGGTCTCCCTGAAGGAAGGAGGCCTGCTCCCTCCCACTTGTCCAGGATCACTGGCTTGATAGGCCCCATCTCATGATCCTATTTTGGATTTGCAGAGGTCAGTGCTTGGCTGCCAGTAACTGTGGAGCTCAGCCCAGCAAGTGCAGCAGGGATTATGTCACTAGCTGGGCTGAAGGACCATGAACAGGCACCACTGCAGTGAAGGGACATAACAATGCAGCCCTGCATCCAAAGAATCACTGGGCCCTGCACAGGTGCCTGGCATAAGAGGTGGCTTGTGCCTCCCTCATCCTGGGGCTTGGTCTGGTTCATACAGGTTAGGGCAGATCCCCCAAAGGCTGTGCAGTGCTGGGCCTCAGAACCATGAATGCGACAATGCCGCCCCTCCTTCACACCCTCTTACTGAGCCTACCCAGTTATGCCGTGCACCTGCTACGGCCTTAATTCCAGCATACTGCAGCCCCTCTGCCTTCCATTCTTTCTCAGCTAGCCTTGCAGTGGGCTGTTAAATAGTTGATATGTTTCACCCCAGAGGTGGCGGCACTTTCACCAGTCAGCCACTGCTGCTACAATATATTTGTTCTGAAAATGAAGGAGAGGGATGATAGAGCCGCCTCCCAGCTGGACCATTAGCCCAAGGAGCCATTGACTAACAAAGCTGCACTCATCGGGAACCATTTTTTTGGTCTTCATATTTTTAGCCTGTTCATTTCATCTCCTCCTCTCCCCCTGACATGCAGACATGCTTGTACAAGGGAGTTGGAATGACACTCGCCAATGTCCTTCATATCCCCTGCCAGCTCCCAGCTGTCTTAGTTGTTTCCATCTTAGACCCTGTAAGAAAAGAATCTGCTGGGTGACTATTTCTCCCATGTCCCCTTTGCCTTACTGTGAAAATGGCATTGTTACAACTGAACTTGTTTGTCAAGCCCTATGATCCAGGAGCTATCTAAAGGCCAGACCTTCCCATTGTCAGTCACTAGCCATGAGACACTTGGGCAAAGTTGCTTTCAACACTCCTTAGTTCGTTGGAGACACTGTTAATAGGGAAGGGCTAGAGAAATGGGTGTCTGAGTGCTTCTCATGGCAGGCCAGACACCCTGTGAGTGCATAAAGTAAGCCATATAAGGCAGCTGCAGCTGGGACCTCAGCGCATGCTCAGCATCTGCTAGCACTGCCAGAATAGCAACTGTGCCCTTGTGCCTCATGGAGAGGCAGTTCAGAGCTGGGTGGCTATTTTGCCCAAACTGTTTGTGAGGCACATGGAAAACATATGGCTATAGTGTGAGAATGGGGCAGACATGTAAGTAGTAAATGGCTCAATAGCTCTCATCACCGTGTTCTTTTGACAGGTGTCCCTCCATTTCTGGTCTGGTGCCATGTTGGTGGCCATGTTGAAACATGGCCACCAACATGGGGACTTTCTGGGTGGAGCTAGGGTGGTGTTAAGGAGTGAGGGTGTGAAGGTAAAAGAGGCAAGGTGGAAAGAGGGGTCTGAAACAGTGAATAAAAGTAAATAAAAACTGAATAAAATGAAATGCAAGAGAGGCTACTTAAAGCAAGAAAAGGATACTTAAGAGGAGAGAAGGGTATGAAACAGTGAATAAAAGGAAATAAATGAAATAAAAGTGGATAGAAAAGAAGACTGGCCACTAGAGGAATCAGCAGGAAAGAGGAGTATGAATAAAATGAAATAAAAGAGTTAAATCAAATGAAATAAAAGAAGGCTGACCGTAGAAATTAGCAAAAAAGGAATAAAATATTAAAATTGAACAAAATTAAATAAAAGAAATAAAAGAGGATACTTAAAAGAGGAGAAACGTATAAAATGAAATAGTAGACTTACGGTGGAAAAGCTGGGGCGAGAGAGGTTGCATTAGCGAGTACCCAGAGAGTGAAGCATTCTTTCCCAACAGTTGATAGGGGCTGAGGCGAAGAGCTGCAGGAGCCAACCCGGCCTTCAGGCTGGGCCAATAGGCTTTGTAGAGCTTATCAGCAAGAGCTCTATCAGCAGAAGCGAGCCTCTCAGCAGCTGGACCAATTAGAAACTGTTTTACAATCATGTCACAGAATGCAGTTTTCTGTTTCGGAAACAGGATTATTTGAAAAAAAGCTACCCAATGAGTGTTTGTCCTTGTGTATAAAAGCTTGTGTTTTTGCAATGGGTAGTTTTAAGGGTAGGCAATACAACCCTGTGGCTGGTCTCAAGACTTATACAGATGCCGAAGCCCGGATTCGAATTTGGCTTCCTGAGGTCCATCCCGGTGTCTTGTATTCATTATTCGAGGCTTTCCTTTAGCCCTTATTTTGCTACAGAGACAGATCCGAAAAAGCAGGAAGCATCGCCGCCTGTAAAAGAGAAAATCTGATGTCGGCTATGGAGAGAGCAGAATTGAAGACGGGGGTAAGTTGCTTTGTATTATTTTAAAGCAAAATGTCGAAAATTACAAGTGTATTATAAAAATTACGTTTTTATAGGAAATCATGGGAAAAGAGAACGTATACGAGGACATGGCCCCTGAGATGTGGTCCGAGGATAGCAATAAGGAAAATCAACCTGTGGAGGCTGAGGGGGGAAATAACCAAGCCGAACGGGTCCACAACAGAAAATTAAAACGTGACTTTTCTCTGCTTGTGACAGACCTCTTCAGAGGATGGAGAGAGCGGTGATCGGCCATGAATAGTCGTGATATACACCTGCTGCTTTTGCATGAAGCGTGTTAAAACAAAAAGGACCGAAAAAACCAAACAGGATGAGCAACAGGATGTTATGGCTGATATTATTAGAGCCACTGTAGTAAAAATCTTGTAAAATATGTAGTAAGTGGAGAACATGGAGACCTGGGAGATGGGTCAGAAATGGGAGGGAGCGTGGGCTATAATGGCAGAGAGAAAGGAGGGTCAGGGCAAAACTGGGAGGCAAAGTCAAATCAGTATCTTAGATGACTATATACAAATGCGAGAAGTATGGGAAATAAGCAGGAAGAACTGGAAGTGCTAATAAATAAGTACAATTATGACATTGTTGGCATCACAGAAACTTGGTGGGATAATACACACGATTGGAATGTTTGTATGGAAGGGTACAGCTTGCTCAGGAAGGATAGACAGGGAAAAAGGGAGGAGGTGTTGCCTTTATATTAAAAATGAACACACTTGGCGTGAGGTGGAGATGGACATAGTAGATGGAAGTGTTGAGAGTCTCTGGGTTAGGCTAAAAGGGGTTAAAAACAAGGGTAATGTCATACTAGGAGTCTACTACCCAGGTGGAAAGAAGTGGATGAGGCTTTTTTAAACAACTAACTATATCATCCAAAGCCCAAGATTTGGTGGTGATGAGGACTTCAACTATCCAGATATATGTTGGGAAAATAATACAGCAGGCACAGACTATCCAATAAGTTCTTGGACTGCATTGGAGACAACTTTTTATTTCAGAAGGTTGAAAAAGCTACCGGGGAAGCTGTTCTAGATTTGATCCTAACAAATAGGGAGGAACTGGTTGAGAATTTGAAAGTGGAAGGCAGCTTGGGTGAAAGTGATCATGAAATCATAGAGTTCACAATTCTAAGGAAGGGTAGAAGGAGAACAGCAAAATAGAGACAATGGATTTCAGGAAGGCGGATTTTGGTAAAGCTCAGAGAGCTGATAGGTAAGGTCCCATGGGAATCAAGACTGAGGAAAAACAACTGAGGAGAGTTGGCAGTTTTCAAAGGGACATTGTTAAAGGCCCAAAAGCAAGCTATTCTGCTGCGTCAGAAAGATAGAAAATATGGCAAAAGACCGCCTTGGCTTAACCACGAGATCTTGCATGATCTAAAAATAAAAAAGGAGTCATATAAAAATTGGAAAGTAGGACAAATTACAAAGGATGAATATAGGCAAACAACACAGGAATGCAGGGGCAAGATTAGAAAGGCAAAGACACAAAATGAGCTCAAACTAGCTACAGGAATAAAGGAAACAAGAAGACTTTTTATAAATACATTAGAAGCAAGAGGAAGACCAAGGACAGGGTAGGCCCACTGGTCAGTGAGGAGGAGAAACAGTAACAGGAAACTTGGAAATGGCAGAGATGCTTAATGACTTCTTTGTTTCGGTCTTCACCGAGAAGTCTGAAGGAATGCCTAACATAGTGAATGCTAGTGGGAAGGGGGTAGGTTTAGAAGATAAAATAAAAAAAGAACAAGTTAAAAATCACCTAGAAAAGTTAGATGCTTGCAAGTCACCAGGGCCTGATGAAATGCATCCTAGAATACTCAAGGAGCTGATAGAGGAGGTATCTGAGCCTCTAGCTATCATCTTTGGAAAATCATGGGAGACAGGAGAGATTCCAGAAGACTGGAAAAGGGCAAATATAGTGCCCATTTATAAAGGAAATAAGAACAACCCAGGAAACTACAGACCAGTTAGTTTAACTTCTGTGCCAGGGAAGATAATGGAGCAAGTAATTAAGGAAATCATCTGTAAACACTTGGAAGGTGGCAAGGTGATAGGGAACAGCCAGCATGGCTTTGTAAAGAACAAATCATGTCAAACCAATCTGATAGCTTTCTTTGATAGGATACGAGTCTTGTGGATAAGGGAGAAGCGGTGGATGTGGTATACCTAGACTTTAGTAAGGCGTTTGATACGGTCTCGCATGATATTATTATCAATAAACTAGGCAAATACAACTTAGATGGGGCTACTATAAGGTGGGTGCATAACTGGCTGGATAACCATACTGAGAGAGTAGTTATTAATGGTTCACAATCCTGCTGGAAAGGTATAACAAGTGGGGTTCATGAGGTCTGTTTTGGGACCAGCTCTGTTCAATATCTTCATCAACAATTTAGAAATTGGCATAGAAAGTACACTTATTAAGTTTGCAGATGATACCAAGCTGGGAGGGGTTGCGACTGCTCTGGAGGATAGGGTCATAATTCAAAATTATCTGGACAAATTGGAGAAATGGTCTGAGGTAAACAGGATGAAGTTTAATAAAGACAAATGCAAAGTGCTCCACTTAGGAAGGAACAATCAGTTTCACACATACAGAATGGGAAGCGACTGTCTAGGAAGGAGTCGGCAGAAAGGGATCTAGGGGTTATAGTGGACCACAAGCTGAATATGAGTCAGCAGTGTGATGCTGTTGCACAAAAAGCAAACATGATTCTGGGATGCATTAACGGGTGTGTTGTGAGCAAGACACGAGAAGTCATTCTTCCGCTCTACTCTGCGCTGGTTAGGCCTCAGTTGGAATATTGTGTCCAGTTCTGGGCACCACATTTCAAGAAAGATGTGGAGAAATTGGAGAAGGTCCAGAGAAGAGCAACAAGAATGATTAAAGGTCTAGCGAACATGACCTATGCTGAAAGAATTGGGTTTGTTTAGTTTAGAAAGAGAAGACTGAGGGGACATGATAGCCATTTTCAGGTATCTAAAAGGGTGTCATAAGGAGGGGAGAGAAAACTTGTTCATCTTGGCCTCTGAGGATAGAACAAGAAGCAATGGGCTTAAACTGCAGCAAGGGAGGTTTAGGTTGGACATTAGGAAAAAGTTCCTAACTGTCAGGGTAGTCAAACACTGGAATAAATTGCCCAGGGAGGTTGTGGAATCCCCATCTGTGGAGATATTTAAGAGTAGGTTAGATAAATGTCTATCAGGGATGGTCTAGACAGTATTTGGTCCTGCCATGGGGGCAGGGGACTGGACTCGATGACCTCTCGAGGTCCCTTCCAGTCCTAGTATTCTATGATTCTATGATTATTAGAGCCGTTGTAGTAAAAATCTTTTACCACTGCTTGAAAAATCAGATGATTGAAATCTGTGCACCATGTGCAGAAAAATCCCCCAATCCATTTAGCCTCAAATATCTGTTGTGGACCCATTCAGAGGAGTTTTACCGACTTAGACATATTTCTTCTAAACTGAATGTTGCATGGGTCCTAAATATAATTATAGCCGAAGGCTACAAATGGAAAAAGCTTAACATGACCAATGAAACTGTATCTGAAGTTGCCAAAATGATCAGAGAGGTAACAGAGGCCTCAGACCTGGTGATGTTTCTGATAAATCAGGCAGACAAGGTGTCAGCAAAAATTGGTCGTTTGACATGTAAAAGGGTTTGTAAAATTGATCACAAAACTTTTTATGTGTCAGAACCTCGACCTAAGGGGTCAAAAAATTAAGCTGAATATTGATTAAAATACATTGTTTATATTACGCTGGTTTTGCCTCAGAAAAGTCTGACTTCTAAAAGCTAAGATGTTTCTGTTGTGGAAGAAAACAAGCCTTCACTCTGTATTTGTAAGCAACAAGTAGCCAGAGGCAGTTTATTCAAGCAATATTGCAAGGAAGCCTGATTCGGACGGGGAGACCCCAGGCAGATCTTCGAAATACAAGCAATTATGAAGCAGTTTATATACCTTCCCATTACATATAACAAGGCTAACAATTATTTTAGTTCCTCCCAGATGCTACCCTATCCCAAGGTCCCTGCTGGAGTCAGCATTCCATCCTTATCTCCTAAAGCGAAGTGGAGACAGCCTGTCTCTACAAATATCGCGTTGTCTGGCCTCAAAGTTAGTAACAGAACAAGAGTTAGGCTAACAAACCTAAAAATGGCTGCATACAAATCCCTTGCTGCCACACTCCCCCCTTTTGTGCTTTTAGCACAACTAACTTTCTAAACCTCTATTTTCATTAGGCATTGTATTTCTGTTTCCAGATCAAAGGGATCGACCCCACAAGTTTTGGTTAATTATAACGGCAATACATGATTAGTACAAACAAAAGCTATTTCTATTATTAAATTTTTTCCCACCAACAATAAAATATGCCTAAAATAAGCAAAAGCACTAAAAGCATTAATATCCCAATATAATTTTATGATGGGGCTGTTTCAAAATCGTAGTAACATAACACAATATATCATAATTAGTACACAAGAAAGATATTTTATAGGCTGTATGGAAAGCATGTTTCTCAATTTGATATGTATTTTGGGGTACATGAATTTGACCTTGTAGTTCAGAGATTTTCTGGACCTCTGGTAGGAGTGAAAGCAGATTTGGAATCGGTTGGGTATTAAGGTAATCCAATTAAAGGGTATTTGGAACTTAAGGGTTAATTGCATCTGAAAGCCAATTAGGGAGCACAGAGCTTGGACCCTGGAAGAAACCCAAACCACTCCCACAATTTTCTCCTTGTCAATATACAATACTTCGCTTCTTCCACCAGGGCCAGTTCTTAATGTCCTTTTGTAGTCAGAAACCTCTGGGCTTTGGCGGTGTCAGCGGAACGGACTTTTCTTCTTTTTTCGTGAAACAGTCATGGTTCAGCATCATGCAGGGGAGAGGTTACCAGCACGTCACCCTGTAATATTTTGTTCTTCTGGCAGATATCGAATGCATGGTAATGCTGTCAGTGGACAAGGGAGAGGTTACTAGCACTTCACCTTGTACTGTCTCTTATTGTCCTGCAGGAGGAAAAGCAGGACCAGAAGGAGAAAGAGGCTTATCAGCAGTCAGGGTAGGATCATTTTGAGATGGAGGGTCTTTTGCAGTGAGCAACATGGGGGTCCAGACAGTCAGTTCTTGGTACTTCACAGCTGTTTTGGTGGTTAGCAGAACTTGGTATGGGCCTTTCCAGCGTGGGGCTAGAGCGGTCTTTTGATGATGGACATAAGAGCCTCTATTCTCTGAGCTAAAGCCAGCTGGCTCCTTTGGATCCAAGCTTATTTTCTAGGAATAAAGAAATTGTTATGGTACCAGCCACTCTGATAAGGCCCTGTTGGAATGTGGCTGTCAGGGAAACCAGGGTCAAGTTTAGCTGTTTGTCTGTGTGTTTCCCAGACCTCAAATTTAGGATTTGAGTTGAAAATTCTCAGCAAGATACCATGGACTGCCTCAGTTTACCCCTACAGTTCCTTCCTCTTGACTTTAGGGTTCTTTAACCCGCCAGGTTAAATACAATAGTTTCAGGATTTTTTAATTTACTTTGGAAGCGCCGGTACAGCACCAGCACTATTATAAATGTAAAAATCGAAACTCCCCACATAATTTGGCAGAACACTACCCAAATTCATCCCCAAAGTATTTCGTCACCAGTAAAGGCGCTGCCCATGATTATAGATTTGACCTCTACTGCCTGGTTGAGTGCCTCAGAGTAAGGTGTTTTGGCATGGTCTACGGTTCTCCTATCTGTGTGTACCTCAGATGGCCAATCCCGATATGCCTTTGGGTGTCGGCCACCAACTCCTCGATCTCTGCCTGCAGGGCCAGTAAACCCTCCTCTTGGTATTTACTCAGGATCCCATGTTAGGTTATCTGTCATTGCGGAAGTGCAGTAGAGCCGCGTCCCGTCAATGGTCAGGATCGCCCTGCGAGGGACTGTTATGCACATGGATGGCTATGTAGAGGGGCAGGGTCTTCCATTTAGTTCAATAGAGTGGTCTGTCTGGGTATTCAAACACCAGTAGGTACCGTTTATTTGGACCAGCTTGGTTGGTGTGCATTTGTTTCTCTGAGATGACCACATCAAACCTAGACAGATTCGTCATGTTGTTATATGGGCAGGTACATAAAATTTCCTTATTACAGTGGGTGCAACACTCCCTGGGTACAGGGAGGCCCCACACCTTCAGAATAAGCGATGCCTCGACTCTATCTATATGCCCTGCTTTGGTACACGCAGGGAGGTTACCATTCTGGCTCACTGTGAGTGAGGAATCCCCAGAGGGGCCAAAAGGCAAAAGGTTATACTATGGCTTCTCTAGGTGGGCCTCTGGGTCCTCATGGATGCTCTACTTCCCCACTCCCATGGATGGGTATGGAGGAAATGGGGACTCACCACCTCCATAAGGGCTGGGTGGTCAAAGCTTTCCCTATCCTCCAACATTGCTCTTCTAATGCCTTTAATTTAGTACCATTAATTAGCAATCCAATCAGTCTCTGGTCCAAATATCTGGTTAGGTCTAGTGAAGTGAACACAGAGTTGGACAAATCCTTCAAACTGTTTAGGCTTAATCGGTTGGATTGGCTGGTGTCTAGGCCTTCACGGGCACTGGATATCACTGACAGAGTTTCCAGCCCAAACCAATCTGCGATGGTATCTGCTAAGCCCCATTGTTGCCGAATCAGGCGCTTGCCAATTTGATTAGCCGGTCTGGTGACATTTGTCCTATTATTACTAGTACTGGTTGTGGACAGGGTCTGTTCAGGGCACGATGCACATTCGGGAGGCTCTATTTTGTTTCTTGAGGACCTGGTCGATGATATCCAAATGAGAGCAAGTTTGCGATGGCCATGTGACGGGGCCAGCAGCGCCCGCAGTAGCCGGGCGGGCAGTGGCTCCAGCCCGGCGGAGAGCCCGGGAGGCGCTGCCCAGCCAGCGCGCGACCGGGACGCCGCCCGCCGAGCCTGGTGCAGCGGAGCCCGCGGATGCGGCAAACCGCGCTACCGCCGGGCCGGCCCGGACGTGCGCGCCCCGGGCGGGGGATGCCGGGACGCAACCGTGCCCCCTGCGGCCCTACGCAGGGAGGCCGGCAACGCTGGGGGTGGGGACGATGAGGACGGCGTGACGTCCGGCGGGGCATTTAAAAACCACCCCGGAGCCGGAGTAAGGAGGAGGATGCCAGGGAGGCGATTCCTCCCCCCCGGTGGAGACGGGAAGCTGGGACTTCAGGAGAGCCACGGGACGGACTCTCGCGCACCTACGGCAGCGAGGTAAGGGCGGACGGCGCGGGCCCCAGAACCGCTGACTCGGGGGAGGCTAGGAAGCCCCGTGGGCTGACGCATTACGGGGTGGGACCCCGTCAGCCGGGTAAGGGTCGAGACCCAAACCCTTAGGGCCCCGGGCTGGGACCCGGTGGAGAGGGCGGGCCCGGGTCCCCCTAGCCACCCCTCTTATCCCTCCGCGCTGCTCACAACGCTAGAGAGAAGCAAACGGGAACGAAGTGGTAGGAACCTCCGCCCCGAGAACTCTGAGGGACCGTTCAAGGTGCCCCGAGAAGGGGAATCCGAAACGCAGGGCTCGCTGGGCCCCGATCTACCCCTCTCGGGGGTATCTTGGGAGCCCGCGCCCATTTAACTGGTGACTTTATAACAGTAAGATGGCGGGCTCGCTGGGCCGTGACCCCGAGGTGGGGTTTGCGTGCTCGCGCCCAGGACTAAACCCGTCACACCATTGTTTAACAAATGATTGTCATGCCTCACGGGTTACCTTGTCTGGGCTTTAAGTGGTAAGCCCCAGTGGGAGTCAGTAGGTCCAACTTCAGTGGCCTGATGTTAGTGCTTAGCTTCTTTCCTCACAATATTCCATACAAAATTTAACACAGAGGACTGTGTATTCTTAGTCCTCGTCAGGGCTCGCCAAACCGCTGGCGAGCCCTGCTGCTCACAGCGCTGTCTGGCGATCTGCGCATGCGCAGATCGTTCTGTGCATGCGAGATCGCCCGAACCCGGCTCTTCGGGTTACAATCTACCGCCACGGGCAAGTAGATTGTATTATTTGTCGAGCCCTGGTCCTCGTAGTGTCTGCGTTGTTACAATAAGCAAAATAATTATGTGTGAATGAGGCGCCCAAGGCCGTGTATTCTCCATCGCTATTAGTGTGTATTTGTTCTATGTTGTGACTTGAAGGCTGGTTACATTGACTGGAGTTACTGTTTCTCTTATGGGACCACAGCATGGTTCCAGAATGTTTTAATTATTAATGGGACCCCATGCAATTTCATAATTCTTGAGGTCTTTAAGGCGTCAGGCTCAATGAGTAGCAGGGCAAGTGGCTATTATTGCAATGGTGGGGTTACTAGTTTCCCCATCGTTGTGGGCATCGGCGTTGTGGGCATTTTTACTTAAATATTCTGATGTCCCACTTGCCCGTGTTGTTTTACTCACAGATTTCTTGTTATCTCTGGCTGTAACGGATTACGTTTGGGCGCGAGCTCTCACCCCCGCCTCAGGGGTGAGGCCCAGTGGCCCACTGTCTTAAAGACCCGGGGTCTGGCGGCTAGGCGGGCGCGAGCTCCCAACTCCTCCCACGGGTTGAGCAGGGCCCAGCGAGCCCTCCGTCCAAGGAACCCCGTGGTCCTTCGACCCCACCCAAGGGCCAGCTGTCTGCAATCACGTCCCACTGGGGGCGACGGTCCCTCTCGAGGTTCCCAAGTTTGCTTGTGCGGTTGCTATGTGAAGTAATGGGGTGGGGGCTAGGGGGACCCGGGCCCACCCTCTCCACCGGGTCCCAATGGGGTTCGGGTACTACCCTTACCCGGCCGATGGGGTCCCAGCCCGCAACACGCCAGCCCACGGGCGCCAGAAGCGCTGTGCCCCGGGCTGCTTCCTAGCTTCCCTCGGTCTGAGGGCCTCTTGCCCGGCACCCAGGGACCTACCGCCCGACGGGATCCCCGGGCTCCTCGCCGCCGTTCTCCGGGTCCGGTGTTCCCGCCTCAAATGCGGGGAGGAACCGCTGCCCCACGGTCCTTCCTCCTGCTCGCTGGGCGCTTTTAAAGTCCCGCGGGCCGTTCCGCCCTCTTCCGCCTCCCCAACGCCCCCGCACACAGCGTTGAATACCCGGAGGCGGGGCTGCGTGCAGCATGCTGAGGGGAGGAGCGGTCGCCTGCTGCCGCCAGCCGGCGTTTTCTCCAGCGCCATTTCGCCCCGCCCTAATGCGGGGTCGGCGGGCTGGTGTTACGGCCGTGCGCCTGCCCCGGTGCGCCTCCTCGCCCCCCCCACCGGGGCCGGGGCCGGGGCCGTGGCTGGCCCGTCACACTGGCCAAACCACTTTCATGGTTAATGTGCGAGTTGCAAAGCTAAATATTTCTTTAGTGCGGCAATTAAAGCAAAGCGAACCCAGTGGGGGTTGGTACCCCACTCCCAGTCCTCCTTTTCACGTGGTGCACTCCTTGCTCCTTTCCTTCAGCTTCCTAGGAGTAGCAGGAGCTGCAGCAGGAATAGCCTTATGGCTACCTTCTTTTTGTTCACCTGTGGAGACATTGTTAACATTCTCTAGCTTAAACAATTACCAAACTATTATCCTTTCACTAAATTTTAAAGTTGCCAATTGATTAAGTTTAGAGTTGCCAATTGATTGGGACCAATTATTAATTTTGTTTTGTTTAAACTCACTCTTCCGCTTTACTCAAATATCCTTTCATTAAAAACAATATCCTACACACAACAACATTTGCAAGTCATATTAATTAAAACAACACAAAACATACTTAGACAGAACAAGAACACAAACAACATTATGTCATGACAGAGAGAACCATGGTTTTTTGTTGTTGTTGTTTTTTTCCTTTTCTTCAGTTACTTTTCAGCTGGTACCAGAGCTTTCTGATGTTCTGAAAGACAAAGAAAACATTTCTACCCCCGTGGGGGTGGTACATTATATCTTAGAATACTTTTCCTTTACAGATGTCCTTGCTAATTTTTTGAACAGCTTGCTGTTACCCAGTGGTATGCTTTTATTTTGCACACCAGCTTCAGAGGGTTTGAGTGGATTACTTCATTGTTCAATTATTAAGTTAAAGGTGGCATGCCTCAATTTCCTCTTGTACCGCGGATCAGGTTTAATGTGTGAAGCTTCAAATTATTCACGGGTGGTACTGAGAGGCTTTACTGCTATAATGCTTTTCCTTAGCACAAGGTGTTGGCCAGTTACTGTTCCAGCAAGCAAAAAGCTTTTCTTTTCCTGAAAAGAATCATATTCAACTTTACAGGTTTACTTATTAGCACTATGTTAATAATAATAGTAGCATTAAATTTTCAAATAGGTGCTTATGAATATCTTGTTTGTATTTGGACAATTTACTTCAGGGGACAGTGGATTTTATATTTCTGTGAAATAGTCAGGCAGTCTGTATTCACATGCAACTTTGGATCTGAAAGCAAGCCAAAAGTGTTATCAACTCAGCCTTGAACAGAGACACAGTGAAGTTACAAAGCTTGGATTCTTAAAACAATGATTTGTTTTCTTAGAGAGTAAATTTAACCTTAAGGGTTGAATGCCCCAAGACAAGGCAATTTGTGCCTTGTCTGTTTGCAATTTTAAATGAGAGGGCATCATCCAAAACAAAAATAAAACCAATTCATTTGAACTCTACAAAGTAGATTTACAAATTTACAATGTATAGATTTCATTCTTTTATGCATTTAACCAATTAAGTGTCAATAGAATTCCTTATTTCCCCTTTAGTAGATTTAACAAAGTGTCTGTAGCCAAATGTTTGAATTTGATTGTTTCTTTGCCTGGATTATTGAAAGAGGCTGCAAGAAACAAAGAGTCGTTTTTTAAAGCAGGTTTCCTCCTCACACATTACAATTGCTTAATCCCTTCCATACTTCCACGGAGTCACTTCTCACCTTCGCATACCCTTAATCACTTGCTTTGTCCCTCATATAAAAACTTTCTCATTCTTATTTATTTAACTTTCCAATGACTGTATTACTGCTTTCCTTATTCCTTCTACTTTGCCCATAGGGCTCCAAACCTCTTATCCTCATTTCACATACTTTTTCCTTCTTATTGTCTTTCTTGATTCCTGCTAAATGGCTTTATTCAAATATTGAAGTCAGCTAATAGTAATTTTTAAACTTCTTAGTACAGGGTTTTTTGTAACAGCCAAGCTGCAGCAGGGGTGATCTATGCTGCTGGCTCTGGGGTGGATCACTCCCCCATGCTCTGTAAGGAGATCTATGCCGCAGAATGTGTCTCCTTGTTAGGGCAGATTTGGCTTTCAGTGATTACATCTTCAAATTCAATTTCTACCAGTTGACTTAAGGTGGCTTTTAATTTACCTCCTCCCACACCCTCGAGCCCAATATAACGGCACGTGAGTGGAAGGTTTTGACTGTTTGTTAATATTTTTCCTGGCTGGCCCCCACTCGTGCGTTGTGAAACATCCTTGGGTTGCCTTGTTCCAGCCAGAGAGACTGTAGTTATCTATTTGCTAACAAGGGGCTTGAGAATCTCCTGAAATTGCTTGGCAGCCCTTTCCTGCTCCTGCGTGCTGCTCTGTGTGTGTGTTTCCAACCAAAATGCCTAGGGCCAATATGGCTTGGTGGTCAGCGGGCATTCCTTCCTTCAGAATTTGGAGAAACACTTCCCACAAGCTGTTAAGTCTATTCCAAAACTCGGTGTTTCGCTTTGGATTGGGCAGATTTGTTACTAGAGCCCGTTTTTCCAGAGGGAAGAGCTGATCCCTTTCAGTTATATTTCGTGCCTCCTCTCTATCTATAATGATGTATAGCAATGGCCCATATGGGGTTGGGCATAGAGAGGAGTAGAGGGGTGATGTTGGGCCAAATTCCCCCTAAGCTTGGGAGAGGCGGCACAGTTGATACGGGCGCGCCAGCTGAGAAATCCTTTCCTCTCACTCCTAGTGCATTCTTTTGGCACAGAGGCGCTGCTGCTTGTGAGTTACATTTCTCACTGTAGGGAGGATTTTTGCTTTTCTGAGCTTCAATCTCATCCCTCAGGGCTTTAATTTCTTTCTCTTTTAGTGCGAGGGTTTTTAACAATGTTATTATTACTTTCTTGGTGTTTCCACTTTCCTTTTCAGTTCCCCACTTGATCAAATTCTTCTGTGCCAATCTGTCAAATGCTTACAGGTCCTTGGACCATGATGCACGTACATGTAGTAGGCAGGGGTGCCTTTCGGCGGTGTGAGGGTACGCTTAGACTGACCCCCACCTAGTTTATTCACTCAGGGGAGTATCCTGTCCACTCCCTGCCCACTCAGCGGTTCATCCCCGCCTGCTCAGCGGTTCATAGGAAACTAACTCCACACACTCCAAAGAAGGGGTCTGCTGGGTCTAGAGAGTCAGACCTTATCAGCAGCTCATAAAATAAGGAGAGTCGTCACTCCCTCACATATCCGCTGGGTCTCCAGGTTCGGCTGACCCCCCTTGCTTTCAGAACTCCCTCGTGGGAGAGCCCTGGTGCGGCTGGAATCAGCTTAAGTCTCAGACCTGGGCAGCGGCATTCATACTCCACTCATTGCATTCATACTCAGTCACTTTCCACACAAAAAAAATGTCTCTCTCTTTCTGTTTCTCTTCTTTTTTTCTCTTTATTTTTCACAGTTTTCTACATTTTCCACATTTAGATGCATCTCTCTTTATGGACCTCGTCCATATTTGGGGCGGCACCACAACCGCATCAACAAAACCACATCAACTAACCCTACTTGGGGGCGGCACTACAAAAATTCCCCAGAACCACTATACTTAATCTACTCAGGGGCAGCAAAACACATTCCCCGGAACCGCGTTAACTGACCTTATTGGGGGCGGCAAAAACAAATCCCCAGCACCGCTTTGCGTCTGACCTTGTTGCAGATTCAATAAGTTCGGATGGCGTGAGCCCAAAGAAACAGACGGGTTCACGGGCAGCTCTCCCTCCGACCCCAGTAGAGATTTCAAAAGGTCTCTTACCTCTTGTTTGGCGCCTTGGGGGTCAAAAGGGGGAACGGTCTGCAGCCCTCCACTGTGTCAGTCGGGCATTGCCATCCGACTCACGGCACCAAATTGTGGAAGAAAACAAGCCTTTACTCTGCCTTTGTAAGCAACAAGTAGCCAGAGGCAGTTTATTCGAGCAATATTGCAAGGGAAGCCTGATTTGGACGGGGGGAGATCCCCCCCCAGGCAGATCTTCAAATACAAACAGCAAAAGAGGCAGTATATATACTGTAACTTTCCCATTACATACACCAATGGCTAACAATTATTTCTTAGTTTCTCCCAGATGATACCCTATCTCAAGGTCCCTGCCAGAGTCAGCATTCAGCATTCCATCCTTATCTCCGAAAGCGAAGCAGAGACAGCGTCTCTACAAATATCGTGTTGTCTGGCCTCAGAGTTAGTAGCAGAGCAAGAGTTAGGTCACGAGCTGACGCCTGCAGGGTGCTCTGGACCGAGGTCCCAATGGTCAGTGCGGGTGACCAGGACCGGCTGGAGCTGCCTCTCACTCTGGCTGAGTTCTCGAAAGCCCTCCGGCTCATGCCCACCAGCAAAACCCCGGACATGGACAGGCTGACCGTGGAGTTCTACCGCGTGTTCTGGGACGTCCTCGGCCCAGACCTCGTCACCGTCTGGGCTGAGTCCTTGGAGAGTGGGGTCCTCCCTCTGTCGTGCAGGCGAGCCATGCTCGTCTTCCTACCGGTTAGAAGGGGACTCCAGAACTCGAATTGGCGTCCCGTGTCGCTCCTCAGCACGGACTATAAGGTCATAGCAAAAGCCATCTCGCTACGACTGCGGTCCGTGCTGGCGGACGTGATCCATCCCGACCAGACCTACACCGTCCTGGGCTGTAGCACCTTTGATAATTTGTACTTGGACCAGGCTCTCCTACAGCTCGGGTGCAGAGACGGTCGGTCGTTCGCCCTCCTGTCCCTGGACCAGGAGAAGGAGTTCGGACAGGTGGACGGAGTTCTACGCGTGTTCTGGGGCGTCCTCGGCCCAGACCTGCGTTACCGTCTGGGCGAGTCCTTGGAGGCGGGGTCCTCCTCTGTCGTGCAGGCGAGCGGTGCTCGCTTTATTGCCAAGAAGGGGGACCTCCGCGACCCACGGAACTGGCGCCCCGCCTCGCCTCAGCACGGACTACAAAGTCGTGAGCAAAAGCCATCTCGCTGCATCGGTCCGTGCTGGCGGACGTGATCCATCCCGACCAGACCTACACCGCCCCGGGCCGTAGTATTTTGACAACTTGTATTTGGTCCGGGATCTCTTAGAGCTGGGTGTAGGACGGTGCTTGTCGCTCGCCCTCCTGTCCCTGGACCAGGAGAAGGAGTTCGACAGGGTGGACCACGGTATCTCCTGGGCACTGCAGGCCTTCGGCTTCGGTTGCCGTTTTGTGGGTTTTCTCCGGGTGCTGTACACCCTCGCGGAGTGTTTGGTCAGGCTCAACTGGACCCTGACCGAGCCGGTCAGCTTCGGGTGGGGAGTACATCAGGGGTGTCCTCTGTAGGGCCAGCTGTATGCCCTGGCGATCGAGCCCTTCCTCATTCTCTTCCGCCGGAGGTTGATGGGGTTGGTGCTCCGAGAACCAGGGCTGCAGCTGGTCCTGTTGGTGTACGCCGATGACGTGCTCCTCATGGTTCAGGACCTGGGCGACCTGGTGTGGGTGGAGGCCTGCCAAGCAGTCTACTTGGCAGCATCCTCCACCCGGGTCAACTGGGTCAAGAGTTCTGGCCTGGTGGTCGGAGACGGGTGGCGGGCAGGCTCCCTCCCACCCGCGCTTCAGGCCATCAGGTGGAGTGCTGGTCCGCTGCTCTATCTCAGCGTCTTTTTATCCGCCATGCATCCTTCTCCACCGGAGAACTGGCAAGGTTTGGAGGCCAGGGTGGGTGAGTGGCTGCGGAGATGGACAGGACTGCTCCAGTGTCTCTCCCTGCATGGGAGGGTGCTGGTGCTGAACCAACTGGTCCTGTCCATGCTCTGGCACTGGCTTAATACCCCGAGCCTGGCCCCAGAGGTCCTGGCCAGACTCCAGAGTATAGCCCTGGAGTTCTTTTGGTTAGGAATGCACTGGGTCTCTGCAGGGGTTCTGTCTCTTCCCCTGGAGGAGGGGGGCCAGGGCCTGGTCTACATGCGCAGACAGGTCCGGACCTTCCGCCTCCGGGCCCTGCAGGGACTCTTCTATAGTGCAGGTAGTCCAGCGTGGAGACTTTTGGCACATGCCTTCCTCCGCCGCCTCTGAGGGCTCCGATATGACCGGCAGCTCTTTTTATCCACCCGAGGGGTCTTCCGCGAGACCTCTCAGAGCTGCCGGAATTCTACCAGGAACTCCTCCAGACCTGGAAGCTGTTCTCAGTGACCAGGTCCGTTGTGGCCACCGAGGGAGCAGACCTCCTCGTGGAGCCCCTGCTCCACAATCCAGCCTTATTCGTGCAGGTGGCAGAGTCTTCCTTGGTGTGCCGGAGGCTGATCCTGGCAGAAGCCACCAAGGTCGGAGACCTCCTGGACTACGACGGGGGGGACTGGGTGGATCTCCAAGCGCTCGCTCAGAGCATGGTGCTTTCCACCCCCCGAACCCCCCTGTGCCTACTCCAGGAGGTGAAGGTGGCCTTGTTGGAGCTCGCTCTCGACTTCCTGCAGAGAGCCCTGCGAGAGGGTATGCCCCGCCCGCCCCCCCCACTGCAAGCCTTCCAGCTCTTGTTATGGGGCCCCTGCTCCGCGGGCCCCCCCGGCCTACCCACCCATGGACCCCCAGCCGGCTGCCAGATTTGCAGCCGGTCTGTTTCCAAACTGTGCCCAGAGACCACCTGTATATGCTCATGCTCCACATGCTGCATTTCCTCACCCTTGTGTCCTGCCGTGATACCAAGTGGCGTGACTATCTATGATTACTCGAGGATGGGGAACCCCGATGGGCCAGCGTGTATTCCACCCTGATCCCACGGCCCATTGGGGACATCAGTTGGCAGCTCGTTCATGGAGCCGTGAGCACGGGTGTGTACCTGGCGTGGTTCAGCCCCATCCCGGACACCTGTCCCTTTTGCTGCGTGAGGGAAAACCTGGTGCACACGTACCTAGAATGCGCCAGGTTGCAGCCTGTGTTCTGGCTCCTCCAGAACCTCCTATTGAGGTTCTGGCTGCACTTTTCCCCTCCCCTTTTTATTGATGCACACTCAATCTGTGGCCCCACAAAGTCACGAGACCTCCTCATCAACCTCCTCCTGGCCCTGGCGAAAGCCGCTGTATACAGCACCAGGAGGAGGGTGCGAGATGAGGGGTTCTCTGAGACTGTGGGGCCTATTTCTGTTCCTCCCTCGTCTCGTGCATCTGGGTGGCGTCCACTGGCTCCATAGACAGTTTCGCTCCATAGACAGTGGGCGCTGTCCAGAGTTCTCTGCACTGTGTCCCCATCTGGCTCCCTTGTTTTATACATTTGATCTGCAACCCTTGACCTTGTTTTTTATTCTTTGTCCCAAGGAATTAGTTGAACGCCAGGTCCAGTCATTCCAGGCTGGGGAAGGGGCTTTTACCGTGGGCAAAGTGTGCGTCAGGAGAGTTGAAGGAAGGTTATTTTTCCATGCATGCCTCTCCAGAAAGAGGACCCTGTGTGCTTTCCCTAGGGCCCCTAGGAAGGGAAGGGGTGTTTACTCTCCCCTTACCCCGTGCTACAGGTCCCCTAATGGAGATGGGTAGGAGGGCCTCTAGCTTCCCCTGGAAAGGCCTGGTCTCTCCTGCCCTAAGGTGCGTTAAGGGGGAGGGACAGCCCAGCTTTCTCCAAGCGCAGGAAACGAGCTCTCACTTCTCCCTCCCTCCCTCCGTTCTAGGAAGCGTTGGCCGTAGCCGCCATGCATTGTGGGGCAGCAGTAGCAGATCCAAGATGGCGGCCAGCAGGCGACTGATGAAGGTAACATCCAGCGCCGCGCTGGGGAAAGGCGAGTAGGGGGGCGGCTTGGGGGAGAGAGCGTTTCCGTCTCGGGTTCCCTTCGCGCCAAGTGGGGGTGGGGAGCTCTCCTCTCCAGCAGCGACAGCCCGTGGGACTAAGAGACCGGAACGGAACAGCCGGCATCTAGGCCGCGCTTAGGAGGAGTCTTTCTCCGTCTGCTGTGCCCGGAACCGGGCTCCCCTGAACCCCTGTGGCTGCCCGATACCATGTTGGGAGCCAGCGAAGGGCGCTAGGGGTACTCTGTGTCGCTCGGGCCCCTCGCTGGGGGTGTCCTGCGGTGACTAACCAAAGAGGAAGAGTTGATGCGGGAGGAAATGCTGCATTGACTTGACCAAACTGCTTGACGTGCTGCTCTAGCGCCCCGCAGCCCCTGACGGGCAGAAGCCCTGATCTGCCGGGACAATGAGAACTGCATAAGGTGGGGAAGAACTGAGGAATCCCCACAGCTTATTGAGTGCACTTTTTTGTCAAGCGTTTTTGTGCTTTTAACGGTAATCTGCCCCGCAAATGAGGGAGACGTGGCTGTTTATCAAGTTCAATTATGGACTTGGATTCAGAAGTTACTTAACTCTACGCCTCTGAAACTTACTTCACTCAGTTTGTCTTGAAGACAAATGCATTTGTGTTCCCAAACCTTTATTCCACCTGTGTAATAGTAATGTAAAGAGTGGCTCATGCCTGTGGTGGTAGTTTTTTTTTACTTAAGAATTATTGTATTATAATATTTGCATTCTATTGTTCTTCAACGTTGTATCATTATTATTTGTTGTCTTGCAATAGCTCTCACGTTGTGTAAGATGTTTTCCCAACACTTAAGAAGATAGTCACTGCCCCCAAAAGTTTACAGTGTTTGTAGTGGATTACATCAATAATTAAGATTGCATACTACTCTGGGCAGGCATCTGCCACACTTGTATATCAACTAGTAGGACTGAATCAACTAATTATCAGTATACATTGAACTGAACAAACATGCTATGATCTTTACACTGATGGGTTCATAACCTGAGTCAGATTATATAGTTTATCCATGTGATACATAGATGCATGGGCCATATATTGAATGTGGTGCGATGTTCTTTATTTTTAACATATCTTGTACTTGATGGGAGAGAATATTTTGGTGCCACTTCCCTTAGTTTTGTTCTTTTAAGTCTTGATCCTGAAACTGGCTTCAGGCAGGTGGAGCTCTGCCCAGAGCCTCACTGAGATCAATGGAGTTCCATCCAGACATAGGGTTCTATTCTTGTTAAGTTTCAGACCCCAATACAGCAATTGACTCGAGTTATACAAATGCATAGTTTATAAATTCAAGAGTGCCCGAGGATTATAATGGAAAAGAGAATTATGATAGTTTAATATTGGTTTCATTTAAGATTAGCTTTGCTATTTTCCATTAGTTCAGAGTGTAGGTCATAATTAAAACTGTAGAACACCTTGGGTGCAGAGTCATGCATGCAAGATAATAGCCATAACCTCAGTGAGGAACATAAACTGCCCCTTAGGAGCTTAGTGAGATAAATGAAAATCCAAATTAGTTCAATTTTTAATAATATATCTTTACTGCTACCACCTATGAAGCTGTTGCTGCAAATATGTCAAAATGAGGCCCCCCCCCATTTCACATGGTGAGCAAGAGTTGTTGTTTTATGTTTTTATAAGCTTAGCTTTTCTGTTTTCTTTTAAATTAAATTTCACGTTAAGAGCCATATATACCTTTTAAAATGTTTGTAAAGTACAAAATGTACATAAATATTCCTAGTACATCTCTGAACAGGAGTAAAAAACGCATCTTAAAAATCTGAAGGGCTGCAGAGACATTAGTTAATGTTGCTGAGTATCTCCCAAAGCTAGTTATCATTCTGCTACATTTTATGGTGCTAATAGTATTGCCACAGTATGTTTACGGAGACAGTCTATAGATGTTAGGTTTTTTTAAATATTTGATTCCTATATCTGCAGTTAGACACATCTCTTCTAGAAGAAATTTGTGGCCAGCCATTGGCTGATTTGTGAGAGTGGTGTTGGGAATAGAGAGAGGCATTGGTAACAAAACTACTAGTAGAATTTACTTTCATTTTTATTTTGTGTTCATGAATTGTGATGCTCAGAAACTTTTCTCCATTATTTCAGCAGTTACATAATGCTTGTTAGACATTCAGAAATTACCCTCTTATACATCACAATTAGTTGACAGTTACCCACCCTCCCAATTACTCTGGTCATTCTTTCTATAGTAGATCAATCCAGCTCCCATCAAGTTTTGTCATGGGACTACACAAGAGCTAGATTAAAAACAAAGATCCAAATCCTGTAATTGGGACAGCTTCAGGATTTTGGCCTAGCATACGATTCCAGAGTACACAAACTGCACCCATATGTGTTCCATTGCTGAACAGATTTTCTGATTTTTTTTTTTTTAAAATAGGAATGATAATTGGATGTTTCCTCAGTTATTTAAATTATGCTTTTTAAACAAAGCTTAAATTATAATCAATGCTGGAATATCAAAGGAAACCCAGTTTTAGCTCTGTATTTTCACACTTAATAATAATTTTAAAATCTCAACTTTTGTACAAATCCTTGAATTAAATATAGTTTTATTTATAACTGAAAATAAATGTGGAACCTCCTGCATATTGTGCAAAATAAAATATAACATTCACGTCAACAGGGATGTAAGTGAATGAAAAATGTTTTATTCTAAAGCAGGGGTGGGCAATAACTTTTGATCGGGGGCCACTCCAAGATTTTGGAAAGTGGTCAAGTGCCGCACTTCTCTGTGGAGGGGGTGCGGGGTTTGGGACGGAGGTTGGGTGCAGAAGGGAGCTCTGGGTAGGGCATTGGGGTGCAGGAGAGAGTGTGGGATCTGAGAGGGAGCTATACGTCCCTGGGGGGCAAGAGACTTCGTGCACCTGCTCCCCTGCCCCCAGGCCAATCTGGTCCTGGGGCCGGGGGCGCTCATTAAGTCTCTCACCCCCCACCAAGGTCATGTGGCACCTAGAGGGAGCGGCCAACTGTTTTGAACAGCTGGTGGCTCCCTCTACGCACCACGTGTCCCTGGGGAGGAGATCTTGTGTGCTCCCCTGTCCCTACGCCAATCTTCGCAGTTGAGGGCAGGGGAGCGTGTGAAGTCTCTCGCTCCCCGCCGGGGGAACATGGCGCGTAGATGGAGCTGCCAGCTGTTCAAAACGGCTGATGGTTCCCTCTACACGCCGCGTGACCGTGGCAGGGTGCGAGAAAACTTGAGTGCTCCCCTGCCCCCAGCTGCCATGATTGGCCTGGGGGAAGGGGCGTGCACAAAATCTCCTCTCCCGCTGCCAGGGGTGTGCAGCGCATAGAGAGAACTGCCAGCTGTTTTGAATAGCTGGCGGCTCCATCTATGCCACACGCCCCTGGTGACAGGTGGCGGGGGAGAGACCTCTTGCGCTACCCTGCCCCAAAGCCAATCGGGGCATGGGAGTGTGTGAAGTCTCTCTCGTGCCCCTTCCCTGCCCCCCCACCAAGGTGGGCCACGGGCCGGCTCAAATGGCTTGGGCTGAATCAAGCCCATTCCTGTTTTAAAGTATTGGAGTTGTTTAGAACCATTGACATGGATCATGGTTATTTATTTGTATCACACCAACAGGCTCCATTTGAGATCAGGGTCCTGTTGCAGGTGACAGTGCTTGCTGGGAAGAGCTTATGCTATAAATTAGGGCTACTCGACTTTGGAAGCCCCGGGGGCCACAATGATACTCACAGCACATGACGAGGGCTGCAACTGAAGTGTGGTTGCATATACATGCAAATAACTTCTTTCACGCTGATGGGCATGAATACAAAGATTAAGCAAGACTACACAACACACAAGCCCCATTTAAATCAGTTCTGCTCAGATTAATAAAATGCAATATTTACCCGATTTCCACCCATATAACAGCACTTGTAATGAGCAATGACAGTCCAGGAATTTAACTACTAAAACGCATATCAACAGAATACCATTATATTGACTACTTTTTTGTTTTGGCTCCCACCTGCGGGCCGCAAACAAACTGGCCACGGGCTGCGTGTTGAGTAGCCCTGGTATAAGTAGACAAGACAGTGTGGGAGACTGGAGTATCATCCCCACTTTGCAGGTGAAAACAGATCTTTCTCTTTAAGAAAGCTAGCATTTATATTTAGTCTTGACAGAATTCAATTTTGATTTTTATAATTTCAATGGATAATATCAATATTTATTTTGAGCATTTTTTAGATTTTTTTTTATCAATTTAATTTTTGACATTTGTGTGGTGTTATGGGTATTAAGCACTTTCCTCTATTTTTATCATTTTAAATGTTCAGTTGCAGGAAGCTATGGGGGAGGAATCAGAGATTATTTAATGACAATAGATATTGAGATTCAAGCTTTAGAACTGTTAAAATACAAATTGCCAATGTCAGAATATACAAAGTAAATATTCTTAAATCAACAAATCATAGATGTTTTTACTCATCTACTTGTTAGTCCATTTGTAACAAGTCTAATTCTAAATCACTGGGTTTTGACTCTGTTCTCAAGTAGCGTTTTTCTTACTTTGCCTGGCTATAAATTTTGGCGGTTATTGATTGAAATTAGGGATGTTAAATTTAGATTAATTGGCGAATCGAATAGTCGATGCAATTTGTGTTGACTATTCAATTAGTCGATAAGGGCGCCTCTGTCTTTGAAGTGTAGCAACAGCCCTGAGGTGCTGTGGCAAAAGCGCTGCAGGGAGCACAGGTCAAGCGGGGGAGTCCCCAGCTGACCCTGGGCTCCATGGGGCGCTGCCGCTTAGAAGCACCCCCTTCCCCTCCCCCTTGCTGCCTCTTTCTGATAGAGGCAGCAAGCAGGGGGGAAGCGACTGGTGGACTTGTGTGTCGACTATATGATGAGCATTTGCTTATCAGATAGTCGACTAGTCGTTCACCTCCCTAGTATTTACATTATATTTTCATTATGCTATAGTGTTGGAAACAGTATACCAATGCCAAATGTACTGAGAATTTTGTATTTTAATAAGACTTTTTTAGTTTATAGCTTTGATACTTTGGATGTATAGGTTTTTAATTGGTCTGGCCCTTACTCCTCAGGGAGTAAGGTTTAAACCCTTTGTGTATAGTTACTAAACCCTTTGTGTATAGTTGTGTTTTCCCTGTGTAAACAACTAATCAGGTGAAAAATACAAACATCTGTTTTCGTGTTGTGTTTAGGGATGTTAAAATGTGTTTAATTTTGTAAACGTGTAACTGCTGTAAATTTCAGTCGTGACGTGTTTATGCACGGGTAGCACCGGCTCCTCCCTGCCCTGCTGCGTCTGTGGGAGGCAGCAGGGTGTGGGGGGAGGTGGCTCCGTGAGAGGTGGCATGTGCGCGGGGCTGACTTAAAATCTGGCTCCTGACTGCACCTCCCAACCCCCCGCTGCCTCTGTGGGTGGGTGCAGGAGCGGGTTGGGGGCAGAGTGTCTGGCTGGGGGGAGGGGCAGGAGTGGGCTGGAGTTGCGGGTTCTTGGCAGGGAGGGGGTGTGTGAGGGGGCTGGAGGTGCAGGGTCTGGGCATGAGGGGCTGGGGGGGGGGGGGGCACTTACTTGTTTCCACACTGTGTGCTGCTCCCAGGCATCAGAGGCTTTCCGCGCTGCTCCATTGGGAAGCGTGTCTGCATGATGCTGTTCTCCCCCCCAGCCAAGGGAGGGGAGCAGCAGTGCGCAACCACTTCTGCCTCTGGCTTCTTCCCTGCAAACCGGATCCGGTGGGGAAGCTCGGGGCTCTTCTCTCTCTCTCTCTCTCTCTCTCTCTCCCCTCTCCCCCCCCCCCCCGCAGTAAACCTGCGCTGGCGCTCCAAGTGTGCAGGGGGCCACAAGGCTGGAGTGCCAGTGCGGGCTCCCTGCTGCAGGGGGAGCAAGGGGGCGGGGCTTAGCTCGAGCTGCAAAAGAGCCATATTTGGCTCCCTAGCGAGCCACAGGTTGCCAATACCTGGTTTAAGGCTTTTGTGTATAGTTGGTGGCTCTGTTTTCCCTGTGTAGACAATACTTGAGGCAGGTTGCAGTCTTGGGTTGGTTCATGTGTATGAGCGCTTGCAGGATTGGGACCAAAGTAATTTTTCCTTATTTGTGTAGCTTCAGGAACATTTTTGTGGGTTTTTAAGCTATTTATAAAATCACAAACTTGCAGAGGGACTCAGGTGGAAGTTTAATAGTTGAAATTACTTTCAACTTCAATTGACTAGATTTCAAGTTGATGGCATTTCTTTTACTTTTTGCTTTTTACATTTTTAATTTACGCTTTCGAATAGCATAAATGGTGAAAAGTACTTTTTCATTTTTGGTAATAAACATACATAAAGAAAAAATATTTAATGCTTTTTGTGATTCTCCCTTCACTGCTGTACCTTAAGATTAAATATTATATATCAAACAGTATAGTCTCCATTTTATATACAGTACTGTGTTCTTTTATCTGAACATGTTGAAACACTTGACAAACATGAAGTCACAACACATCTGTATAATACAAGTAGGTATCTCCATGTTATAAAAAGGAAATCTGATTTAGCAAGGTCACATACAGGGTCAGTGGCAGAACTGGAAATAGAATTAGGAGTGTGCACTCCTGCTTCCATGTTTTAGCTATTCGTGCACTCTCATAGTCACTAATTTACATTACTTAAGACAACAACATTGAAGAGGGTGGGAGAGAACTGGAATTTGACTGTTCACTACATTTCTAACCTTAAGGTTTATTTTAGAAAAAATGCATGTTTAGCCTCATTCTCTCACTTCCCAAAGTCCTTTTTGTCCTTTGAGTCAGTGATCATAAAGTGAAACTAGTAATCTTTCTGACTCTGAACATGGTACTGCCTTTAACCAGCCTGTTGCCTGTGGCCATTCAGCAGAATCATATTTTCTTTTGACAAAAGTATGTTTTTATTCATTAGTTGTATTGCCTTTGCTGTGCTAGTATTTATTATGAATTGTGTACTAGGGATGCATCAGAGGCAGCAAAGCAGAGAGGGGAAGCTGGTGCTGGGAGGAGCCAGCTTAAAAGACAGTTCCCCCCCAGCACTGTCTCCACAGTGCCACCTGCTGCCTCCCTCGCTGCTGCCTCTGAGAGGCAGCAGCGTGAGGGGGGAGGGGAAGCAGCCACGAAGCAGCCCCTGTCTGCGGGGGGGTCCCAGCTCCCTGCTGGGACTCCCCACAGACAGGGGTTGCTCCAGCCAGGCAGGCAGCCCAGCTCAGTCTCGTCTCGCACTGGGTCCAGAACCTACCCTCGCTGCACCTCTGCAGTTTACATGTAGTAGGAGCCGGGCTGCCTGCGTGCCTGGCTCCTACTACATTTGAACTGCAGAGGTGCATTGGGGGTAGGTCCTGGACCCGGTGTGAGCTAGGACTGAGCGCCTTACCTTATCGACTAATTGTGTAGTTGATAGAATTTTTATCGACTACACTATTAGCCAGTTACCTGTCTCTTAACATCCTTATTGTGTATCGCTAACAAAGGTAACTACATTTCAGGTACAAAATCTTTATTTCTGGCAATGCACTAGCCAGATAACACAACTTGATTTGCAGCTTCCAGGTTGAATTTGCAGGGGAAGCAATAAGTGAAAAGCCTCTTCTAAAGTGAATAAGTTTAATATGGAAGTTACTGATTTGCAATAAATATAGAACCTCAGAGTGCTACTTCGTCAGTTAGTTTTTGAGTATGAAGTGGAACTTAAAGCAACCACAAGGTACTGGCAAAAAATGTCTAATGGAGATGGTCTTCTAATAAAGGAAAAGTAGGATGGTACTAAAGAACTTCCTTCTCCACAATCTTGCACTTTGTGTCGTCATGCTTGTTTAAAATACATACATTATATTCTAGTCTGAGTTGGCAGCTTTTTATACCTACTTTGTACTTCCTGTGCAAAGGTAGAAATTGCTACAGTAGATGAAAGTCAGTGGAGAATCAGGCTCAGACATTTGGTGATGCTTGACGGGGAAGGGGTTTCTTGGATGGGTTTCATTATTGTATGTCACTTCAAATGAAAGTGCTATTGAGACAGTGTTACTGGGGGAAAAAATTAATTTGTTCAATTTTGAGCAAAGGCATTTAAGGGAATATGAGAGAGGCTTGCTGATTAATTTGAAACTTACTTTGGTTACATACAAAGCTGCTTAATTTTGTGTTAATCTTCTGCATTTCTTAAATCAACCACACTACAGACACATCAAGATTTTTAAACAAAAGTGAAAGTATTTGGGTCTAACATCATTCATTTTTTTTTTCATTCTTTCAAAGCTTATCCCACTTAAATGTAAAAACAACGAGGAGTTCTGTGGCACCTTAAAGACTAATCTGACCAAATGGATTTTTACCCATGAAAGCTTTTGTTCAAATAAATCTTAGTCTTTAAGGTACCACATGATTCCTTGTTGTTTTTTGTAGATACAGACTAACACTGCTACCCCTCTGACACTTAAATGCCTCAATTATTTTGAGGGAGACAGACTGACCATGTTGATTGTTAACTTGGCTTAAATCACTCCTTCACCTGTTTTTATGTGTACAGATTGGACCTCCCTGGTCTGGCACCCTTGGGACCTGACTAGTCCAGAATGAGAGATTTTGCCGGACTAGGGGAGGTGGTTTCTACCCCCCTGCCCTGCCACCCCATCAGGCTTCCTGGCTCCCCAGCAGCCTAGCTGGGTTGCATGCTGAGCTTCCCCCCAACCCAGCTGGGCCGTGCGTGGTCTTCCTGGCTCTCCCCCACCCTGCCATCCAGCTGAGTTATGCGCCAGGCTTCCCGGCTCTTCTCCCCCCACCCCTAGCCCATTTGAGCTGTGCATGCTGGGCTTCCCCCCCTTGCATCGCACTGGGCTCCTGGCCCTACACCCCCTGCAGTGTACTGGGACTTGTTACCTAATTTCACTAGAGACCAACCCAGGGTTACACTTACACTGATTTATTCTTACACTATTGGATCAAGCGAAAAGGGAATGGAACTCCTTCACACGTGTGCACATACATTCAGACACTCATACACTTACGCAGGTGGCGAGTTGCACAGAGATAGGCTCCGGTGTCTCTGCCTGTAGTCACGAATCTGGGCCGGTGAGCTGATCATACGGCCTGTGGTCTGCATGCTCTCTTCTCTTTATTGACCTAGGCAGCCCCTGTCATGCACACCTGAGTTCTTTCTTTGTGTCCCTCACTGAGAGGCAAACCCAGCTCTCGTTCTCCTCATGCATATTCATTTCTTCTTCTCCTCATCTTCCTTGCACCTCCACTTCTTGCCTTTCTCATGTGCAAGCGCAGATTAGCTCAGACCCCACCTAGCCCCAGGCTCTAAGTCTGTAGCCTCATGGCTCCTCTCCACAAAGGTGCAGACATTACCCTATTCGCTCTCTGTCTCCATTCACCCACATGAACTCCCTTGTCACAGGATAGAATGTTAGAGATTGTACAAGCAATAGCTGGAAGTTACAAAGCTTACAAGAAGTTGCAGAACTTAAAACATTACATGACTCTCAAAAACTCAAAGTTACATGTCTTACATCCACATTATACTGGATTGGGCAGAAGTTTTACATAACCGGACTCTCTGATCCTGGAACATCCATGGTCCTACTAGACCACGGATGTTACCGGACCAGAGAGTTCCAGTTTATAGAGGTACAACCTGTATTAGATGGAAAGCTCTCTTGTCAGAGACCGTGTCTTCCTGTGTTTTTTCTGTAGAACTGCTAGCACAATCTTGATGGGGGTGGGCAAGAGAGCCTCTGCGGGCTGGATCTGGCTTGCCAAGTGGGTTGATCTGGCCCGTGGACACCCTGCCACTCTCCCACCCCCAGGCCAATCAAGACCTGGGGATGGGGGAGCACACAAAGTTTCCTCCCTTCGCCGGGCCGTGCAGTGCCTAGAGAAAACCACCAGCTGTTCTGAACAGCTGGCGGTTCACTCTAAGGCAGCAGTTCCAACCTTTTCCAGATGGGGACCCATTTTGACAATTCAGGAAGACTTGGTGACCCAAGGCAATTAAAAAAAGGGTGGGGGGGCAGTGCAGTAACTAGCTAATTTTGCACCTGAGGAAGAATATAAAATTGTGCCCTCTCCTGTTTATATATTCATAAGAATGGCCATACTGGGTCAGATCAAAGGTCCATCCAGCCCAGTACCCTGTCTTCCGACAGTGGCCACTGCCAGGTGCCCCGGAGGGAGTGAATCGAACAGGTAATGATCAAGCGATCTCTCTCCTGCCATCCATCTCCACCCTCTGACAAACAGAGGCTGGGGACACCATTCCTTACCCATACTGGCTAATAGCCATTTATGGACTTCACCTCCATGACTTTGTCTAGTTCTCTTTTAAACCCTGTTATAGTCCTAGCCTTCACAACCTCCTCAGGCAAGGAGTTCCACAGATTGACTATGCGCTGTGTGAAGAAGAACTTCCTTTTATTGGTTTTAAACCTGCTGCCCATTAATTTCATTTGGTGGCCCCTAGTTCTTATATTATGGGAACAAGTAAATAATTTTTCCTTATTCACTTTCTCCACACCACTCATGATTTTATAGACCTCTATCATATCCCCCCTTAGTCTCCTCTTTTCCAAGCTGAAAAGTCCCAGTCTCTTTAATCTCTCCTCATATGGGACCCGTTCCAAACCCCTAATCATTTAGTTGCCCTTCTCTGAAACTTTTCTAATGCCAGTATATCTTTTTTGATATGAGGAGACCACATCTGTACTCAGTATTCCAGATGTGGGCATACCATGGATTTATATAAGGGCAATAAGATATTCTCCGTCTTATTTTCTATCCCTTTTTTAATGATTCCTAACATCCTGGTTGCTTTTTTGACTGCCGCTGCACACTGCATGGACGTCTTCAGAGAACTATCCACGATGACTCCAAGATCTCTTTCCTGATTAGTTGTAGCTAAATTAGCCCCCATCATATTATACGTATAGTTGGGGTTATTTTTCCCAACATGCATTACTTTACATTTATCCACATTGAATTTCATTTGCCATTTTGTTGCCCAGTCACTTAGTTTGGTGAGATCCTTTTGAAGTTCTTCACAGTCTGCTTTGGTCTTAACTACCTTGAGCAGTTTAGTATCGTCTGCAAATTCATAGTAGTTATTTCATAGAAAAACTGAAAATACATTATTAATAAAATAATAACACTACATTTATTTGAGTTGTGGTGGGGGAAAGACACTCATCCCCAAACCGCTCCCCACCCCCCGTCTTAAACCCCACACTCAGAGGCTGGAGGAGTCCCGCTCAGGGGCTGGGGGGCACACTCTGGGAGTCTCATGCACAGGTGTTACAAAAATACGAGAAACATAATACGCGTTATTCAAAAACCAAGTAAAATTGAGTATTTTACCAAACAGTTTCACCTGAACTTAAATTAATGGGATGGTTGAGCTTGCATTTGCTTTGCTAACTGTTGTATGCTCGGAGTTGTTGTGGCACCCCCCAGCACAGTCCCAGCCTCTCTTCTCTCTCTCCCCGGCTCCCAAACACAGTCCCAGACCCTATCCCGGCCCCCTGTGGCTGCAAGCCGGCCAGGACTCTGCCCTGGCCGGCCAATGCCAGCTGTGGGAATCCCGGCCCGGGCGGCTGGAAACCTCTCAACTGAGCACTTGGGCCCGGGCCCCCACCCCCACCTACCTGAGCTGGGCACTGCTTCTTCTCTGCATTCCCTAGCATTCTAACTTCTTTCCCCCCTCATGTCCAGGGGACACCAATCAGTCAATCAGGATCTACTGGTAGATCTTGGAGCCTCTGACAGGTGATCCTGACTAGTGTGGCTAAGAGGCTATCAAGTGCCCGTACTTCAGCTGCCCCTCCCCCCACTGCTGTGCACCTCCTGCCCTTTGCCTGGGAGCCCCCCCCGGGAGCCTCCTGCTTGTGGTACAGAGCAGGGAAGGGAGAGGAGGGTGCTGATGTCAGGGTGCCCCTTCTTCCACCCTGTATTCTATCTCCACAGAACGGGGAGAGGGGGATAACAGGGGGCTGGGATAGAAGAAGTTTGCTGGCTGCTTTTGAGAGTGGTGCAGGGCCAGGGCAGGGGTGAGCCTCAGCTCCACTGCACGACCACCCAGGAGCCACCTGTGGTAAACAGTGTCCAGCTGGAGCCAGCTCTGATCCCCTGCCCCAGTCATGAACCCCCCTCTACACCCCAAGCCCCTGCCCTAGCCCTGAGTGCCCCCAGACCCAAACTCCCTTACAGAGCCTGCACCCTGAACCCCCTCCTGCACCTCAATTCCCTGCCCCAGGCTCTGCTCAGAGCCCCTCATACTCCAAATCCCTTAGCTCAAGACCAGAGCCTGTGCCCCAGCCCTCTGCCCCTGCCTGGTGAAAGGGAGGGAGAATGGGAGGTTGGAGTGAGCAGGGGCGGGGCCTCAGAGAAGGGGCACAAAGGAGGTGGGGCAAGGGTATTTGGTTTGAGAGAGATCCTGGATGGCACTTAAATTCAAAAAGTGATCTTGTGCTTAAAAAGGTTGGAGACCACTGCCTTACTCTGCTCTGAGTCACTGAAATGGTATTCAAGTCGATTGCTTGTTTAACTGCCTGAAGGTTGTTAAACCAATTAAGTTGAGTACCAGTTCAGGTGAATGGCGCCTTAAGACTAAGCCAGTTGTGGAGCTGACCAGCAGGGACTTTTTCAAATGTGTGAATGGCTCCTTAAGAGCACCACCTGGGGAGACACTTGGCGACCCTTTTGAAATGTAATGAGGACCCATATTTGGGTCCTGACCCATAGGTTGGGAAACCCTGCTCTAAGTGCTCATCTAGACTATGCTAGAGTGGCCAAAGAGGATATGCAAATTCTGCGGGAATTTGCATATCTTCTTCCGATCTCACTTTAGAAAAAATGAGGTTTACGTGGCTTTTCGACAAGGGGGGGGGGTGGCCGAAAAAGCTGCATCTAAACTACTTTCACTTTCGAAAGCTCTGCTTTCGAAAGTGAGATGGGAAGAAGATATGCAAATTCCAGTGGAATTTGCATATCCCCTTTCAACACTCTAGCTTAGTCTAGATGAGCCCCAAGTGCTGTGTGCCCCTTGCAGGGTGGGGGCAGGGAGCAAGAGGCTTCACGTGCTCCCCTTCCCCCAGGCCCTAATTGAACCTCTCTAGTGTGGCACCCTCGGGACCTGATGGGTGCTGAACCACGGGAGGTCAGTATTGTCTAGCAGCATTACCAACACTTCCACTGCTTCCTGGGCTCTTAGAAGATGTTTAGGGGCAAATTAGAGCTAAATAACAGCACAGAACACAGAGAGCCAGGACTGGTGGCTGCAAACAAACTTTATGGGACTGTCAGAAACTTGGCCACACCCATAATAAGTGGACATGCAGCTAACTAACATCATGCTGGACAACGCATGTTGTCAGACCAGAGAGTGCCGGACTGGAGGGGTTCGACCTGTACCCAGCATAGTACTAGATTCTTTGTTAAAATGGACATAGAATCATAGAATATTCGAGGTGCCTTCCAGTTCTAGAGGTCATCAAGTCCAGTCCCCTGCCCTCATGGCAGGGCCCAGTACTGTTTAGACCATCCCTGATAGACATTTATCTAACCTACTCTTAAATATCTCCACAGATGGAGATTCCACAGCCTTCCTGGGCAACTTACTCCAATGTTTAACCACCCTGACAGGATGTTTTTCCTATGTCCAACCTAAACCTCCCTTGCTGCAGTTTAAGCCCATTGCTTCTCGTCCTATCCTCGGAGGCCAAAGAGAACAATTTTTCTCCCTCCTCCTTGTGACACCCTTTTAGATACCTGAAAACTGCTATCGTGTCCCCTCTATCTTCTTTCCAAACTAAACAAGCCCAATTCTTTCAGTCTTCCTTCATAGGTCATGTTCTCTAGACCAGGGGTGTGCAACCTTTTAGCGGCCGTGACCCTTGACGGCTGGCAAAGTTGTCGACAAAGGAAAAAAAAAACCCACTTTGCCGGCGTCTCCCAGCCGGGCTTCCGTCCAGCTGTATCTAAGCTGCACCGCACGGCCAGGAACAGACCGCGACCCTCCCCAGGAAGCCATCCACGGCTCCTGTGGGGCTCGCAACCAGCCGGACCTGGGAGCCGCGCCACGTGGTCAGCAGCGGACACGAACACGCTGCGACCCCCCCAAGAAGGCATCCGCAACCCCCTTAGGGGTCGCAACACACGGGTTGCGTACCACTGCTCTAGACCTTTAATCATTCTTATTGCTCTTCTCTGGACCTTCTCCAATTTCTCCACATCTTTCTTGAAATGCGGTGCCCAGAACTGGACACAGTACTCCAACTGAGGCCTAATCAGTGCAGAGTAGAGCGGAAGAATGACTTCTCTTGTCTTGCTCACAACATACCTGTTAATGCATCCCAGAATCATGTTTGCTTTTTTTGCAACAGCGTCACACTGTTGACTCATATTTAGCTTGTGGTCCACTATGATCCCTAGATCCCTTTCTGCCGTACTCCTTCCTAGACTGTCGCGTCCCATTCTGTGTGTGTGAAACTGATTGTTCCTTCCTAAGTGGAGCACTTTGCATTTGTCCTTATTAAACTTCATCCTGTTTACCTCAGACCATTTCTCCAGTTTGTCCAGACCATTTTGAATGATGACCCTATCCTCCAAAGCAGTTGCAACCCCGCTTAGCTTGGTGGTATCTGCAAACTTCATAAGCGTACTCTCTATGCCAATATCTAAATGGTTGATGAAAATATTGAACAGAACCTGTCCCAACAGACCCCTGCAGAACCGCACTTGTTATGCCCTTCCAGTAGGATTGTGAACTGTTAATAACTACTCTGAGTGGTTATCCAGCCAGTTATGCACCTAACTTATAGTAGCCCCATCTAAGTTGTATTTGCCTAGTTTATTGATAAGATCATGCGAGACTGTATCAAATGCCTTACTAATTGTTACTGCTAATAACGGTTATCCACTGAAAGCATTGTTTAGGTTTAGCATATCCCTATAAATGTCAGTCCATGAGACTCTTGATGTGTCTTCATGCTCTAAATCAGTGGTCTCCGACCTTTTTACACCAAAGATCACTTTTTAAATGTCAGGGCAAGCCAAGATCCCACCCCTTCTTTGAGGCCCCGCCCTCTCCATTCCCTTCCTCTCCATCATTTGCTGTCCCCAGCACTTACTCACTCTCACTGGGTTGAGACAGGAGGTGCAGGCTCTGGGGTGGGAATGAGGGATTTGGGTGTGGGAAGGGGTGAGAGGTGCAAGCTCTGGGAGGGAATTTGGATGCAGGAGGATGTGGAGAAGGGGATGCTGGCTCGGGAAGGGGGCTCCAGGCTGAGGAGTGTTGGGGTCAGGTGGAGGGTTGGGGTACTGAGCAAGCCGCAGGCTTGTGGCTGTGAGGGTGCAGGAGTTTGGGTTGGGGGTGTGAGGGGCTCAGGGCAGGGAGGCTGGGAGTATGATGGGCTCAGGACACAGGTTTGCAGTGTGTGAATGGTGCAGGAGTGTTGTGGCAGAAGACTGGGGATGTGGGGGTGCAGGAGTTTGGGGATGTGAGGGGCTCAGGGCAGGGGGTTCTGGTGTATGATAGGCTCAGGGTTGGGGTCTGTGGGGGTGCAGGAGTGTTATGATGCCATGGCCCAATGGCTGCTTGGCCCCAGTTGGGGGCTTGTTGGACAGGCTTCATTTTAAATGAAATATTACGTTCAACACAAAATGTTTCAGCATTGTCTTTATTTATGGGAGGGGCGGGGAACCTGTTTTGGGTCAGGGGCCACTGACCCACAGAAAAATCAGTTGAGGATGACACAAGTGAGATGCAAAAAACCAATCCCTCCAAAACGCCCCAAGCCTCAGTGATGTGGCCCCAACTGAGACACCTCACTCCTCTGGCACTCCAGCCCCATGGGGGGAGGGTAGGTAGGACTAAGGTTCAAGGCCTCAGGCCAGATTAACTCTTCTGGGGTTCCAGGGTTAGTGGATTTTGTGGGCCCCTCTATCCTCTGAGGTGGGGCCAAAAATGAGGGCTAGATGGCTGCCCTGCCCCCTCGCTGCCCACTGCCTCCCCCCGCATGTGTCTAGGGAAGGCGATGCAACTCACCTGATAGGCCTTCCCCGGCTTTGTCCGATCCCTGGGAGACATCCTGGGAGTAGGGGGGATGGCTCCAGGGACAGGATGAACTCTTGGCTGGTGGGCATGGTGTTGGTGCTGGCTGCCTCCTCGTCCATGGACCTGCCCTCCTGGAGGCTGACAATGGGTGTGTCCAGGCAGGAGTCAAAGATGGGGTGGGGAGTGGCGATGGTGGTGGGATGGCACTGACCCCCGGATGTGGTTCAGCAGCTTGTAATACTGGCATGACTGGGGTGCCACTCCAGAGCGGGAGCTCCGCTCCCTGGCCTTTGTGTAGGCCTGGCACAGTTCTTTGACTATCATGTGCACCTGCTCCTGGGTGTGCATGTGGCCCTTCTGGGCCAGGCTGTTGACCATACAGCCGTACACATTGGGATTCCTCTGTCTGGTGCGGAAATCTTGGAGGCTTGCCTTCTCTCCCCAGACCTCAATGAGATCCAGGATCTCCTCACCAGACCAGGATGTGCCCTTCTTTTCCACCCGCAGGCAGGGGCTTGGGAGCAAGCATGGGGGTCTGCCATAGCAGCAGTGAAGGCTGCTGCTGCTGCGTGGCACAGGGCCTGTTTTGTGCCACAAGCCCTTTCCCCTCTGGCTGCACCTTTAAAGCCTGCAGGGGAAGGGGAACTATAGAGTTCTGATGAATGTGGACAGAGTGGCCAGCAGGGCAGCTGAGAGAAGCCCTGGAGGGCTATTATTTCAAAATAACCACAGCTGCACCGTCCACACACATCCTATTTCGAAATAGGCGTTATTCCTCATGAAATGAGGGTTTATTATTCCAGAATAAGAAGCCTGTTATTTTGAAATAGGTTTGCTGTGTAGATGCTCACCTTGTTATTTTGAAATAACGCTGTAGTGTAGACATGCCTGAAGGGAAAAATATAATTAACTGCATGAGCTAAGAAACTATACAGCAATTCCTGAAGGTAGTAAGTATCCAAATTGCTGTAATATTGCTGTTAACTTTATATTTTGTTTTCAGCCTTAACTTAGAGCTTTGTCTACATCAGGGGTCTGCAGCCCTTTCAAACCAAAGAGCCAAACTACATCAAAGTTCAGAACAAGTGGTCAGAGCCGTATAAGAATGCTCATTTGTATGACTGAAAATATACAACTTATTATTAATAATTGACATGATTAATAGCATAAATGAAACATTGTACTCTCAGACTATTTAAAGGGACTTCTGCTGCATCTTTTCACATGTTTCTTTGAAATTTACATAACTGGTCAAATCCAGCTTCGTGCACGCATTCAGGCTGGAATCTGGTGCAGGAATCTGGGTTGGGGTGTATGAGGGGCTCAGGGCAGGGGGTTCAGGTATGATGGGCTCAGGGCTGTTATGATGCTGTGGCCAGATGGGGGTTGGGCCCCAATTGGGGGCTTGTTGGCCAGGCTTCATTTTTAATGAAAGTAAAATATGTCCAACACAAGGTTTCAATGTTGTTTTTATTTATGGCAGGGGTGGGGAACCTTTTTTGGGTCAGGGGCCACTGAGTTGGTGTGAAGGAGGCAGTTGTGACCTGAGGTATGGGATTGGAGTTCGAGAGTTTGGATTGTGACCTAGGGCAGGTGATTACAGTGCAGGGGTTTGGATTGTGACCTAGAGCAGGAGGGGGTTGGGGTGCAGGGTCTGGGATGGGGTATGGGCTCAGGAGGGGGGCAGAAGCAGGCTCTGGCCAGGAGACAGAGTAGCAGCCCAGCACATTTCTCAGGAGCCTGCCCTGGCCTCCCTCACTGCACAGGCTGCAGGGCCATGCACATTGGTGACTAAGAGCCTGAGAGGAGGGGGGATTGGTGCTTCACTCACTGCATGTTCTTGAAACAGGCAGTTTCCATTGATCAGAAACCCACCAATGTGATTGTGCTGGGGGCGGGAGCAGCCGTGAAGTACCACTCCCTGCTCCCCTCCGGGCTCACAGTTTGTGAAAAACAAACGGCCCCAAAGTTGCTTTTCTGCACGGCATGCGGGGGCGGGGCAAGCAGGGGAGACTGCCTGGGGGCTCCCTGCTGCATCCACAGGCTGGATTGTTTTGCGCGGGCTCCCTGCTGTGGGGGGAGCAAGTGGGGGCTGGGCTCGAGTGGCAAAAGAGCTGTATCTGGCTCCCTAGTGAGATACATGTCAGGGCAAGCCCCGTGGTCTACATGATGGAGGTAAAGTGAATGGGTTTCTAAACCAGTCTAATTATACTGGTACAAACCTCTGGTTTATTTTGGTTTAAGGGCTGTCAGGGCTGATCCCCACTCTGGCACTCTGAGTGCAGAAAGTGGGGGCTTGCAAAGACTTAAAATATACCTTGCCACTACAGGTATTGTTAAAAAAACTTCCCACAGAATCACAAATGCACAGATTTGGCGAGGGGTACCTACCACCAAGTGATTTTTATCCCTGAAACTAAGGTGAACAGTTGAATTCTTCCCAAGGGGTACCCCAAGCTCTTTTGCCACAAGAGAGCTTGAAAGAGACAAACAAGCTGCAGTCTCTGGTAGCTGACCTCTTAGTCTGAGGCCTGCAGATACACACAGACAGACCTCCTGTACTTTCTAGGATACAAGAATCAAATTATTACCTTAAAGCAGTGGTTCCCAAACTTTTTGGCATCATGCCCCCCTTTTGATTTTTGAGAAACCCTCGCCCCCCCACCTCTTCTTTACCATCATCCAACCCCCCTTTTAACAAAAAATTCAATTTGTAATTTAAAATTAAAAATAAACACAAAAACTTGGTATAAAAATTATTTAAAATTAAAAATATGCACAAATAGTTTTTCTTGGCACAAAAATTTAATAAAAATGTAATTTAACATAAGAAATAGCAGAAACAAATCGAATTTAATGTGGATAATGCTGCATTTTCTTCACGAGTTGGGAAATCCTAGGTTTGAAAGATGAAAGTGCGCAACGCAAATTGTTTTCGACATCCAGTCGATTTGTTTTGTTTTTAATGTGACTAAACTTGAAAAGCTTTTCACAGAGGTACGTTGACGAAAATGGAAGAATAATACGTAGCGCTTCTTCGCCAACTTTCGAGTACATTGGGAAATATTTTATCCAAAATTCCTCCAAGCTTGTGTTTTCGAAATTATCTTTCGCACTTGAATCATTTTATTTCGAGTGCTTGTTCTTGCAATGAATGTGCTTCTGGCAATGAATCAACATCAATGTTGAATGCATTGCATACTAATTTATGAATGGGGTTGCCAGAAAAGTTGTCTGGAAAATAGCAGATGAATTCGTCAGCAAGGCAGTCCAGATGAAACACAATTTTGCTCTTCACATCCTCTTTACAAACTTCTTGGAAACCTTCATTTTCAGCGAGTGATGAAAATGTCAGAAAAAACGAAAAGTTAGGCATCTGAGCTTGTGTTCGACGCTTCCAAAGCTGGATTTTTTCCGTAAATGCTTTGATGGCATCGTGATGTGCGATAACGTTTGCAGCATTGTTTCCTTGCAGCTTCAAATTGAGGTTGTTCAAAGATTCAAAAATGTCCACGAGGTATGCCAGTGAAAGTTGAAACATTTGGTCCGTAAATACATGATATAACTCTTCTTCTGTTGCTTGAGGAAAATTTCCACTTTGTCTTTCAGTTCGAATAATCTCGAAAGCGTGTTACCTTTGGAAAGCCATCGTACCTCCGTGTGAAACAAAAGAGTTTTATGATCCGCTCCCAAATCCGTGCAAAGAGCATCAAAAAGTTTCGTATTTAAAGCACTTTTCTTCACAAAATTGACAACTTTGATGGCCAAATTCAATGAGTCACGTAGGTCATCTGGAAGGGTTTTAGCAGACAACGCTTGTCTGTGTATGACACAGTTAGTTGTGGTTACAGCTGGATTTTTTTCTTTCACCAACGTCACAAATCCAGAGCAAGAGCCAAGCATTGCTGGAGCACCGTCTGTGCATACACCAACCAGTATTCCCCATGGAAGTCTATTTTCTTCAAAAAAGTCGGAAATCATTTTCATAATATCAGAAGCCTTTGATGTGGTCATCAATTCCTTCAAAAAAAGCAATTCTTCTTTCACAGTTCCATTGTTAAGGAATCGAACGTAGACAAGCAACTGACAGCATTGTGCTACATCAGTGGTATTGTCGCACTGAATTGCGAAAAAAGGAGAAGCCAACACTGCCTCCACAACTTGAAGTTTAAGATCTTTCGCCAGCTCATCGATGTGATGTTTCACGGAATTGTCAGAAAGCAAAATTTCCGATAGTTTTTTCTTGCTTTCGACACCAAGCACAATATCAGTTGCTTTCAACAAGCAAGGCTTCACAAGAGTTTCTCCGATTGTGTGCTTTATTGGCTTTAGTGATGAGCAAACAGTTCATAAGATGCTTCTACCGCTTTGGCCGACGCTTGATGAAAAGCTCCAGTAGTTTCAAATTTTGAAGTTTAGCAGCAAAAAAATTCTTTTGGTTTCTCTGTCAAAGCGCTGTGGTTCTTCATCAAGTGTCACTCAAGACGACTAGGTCTCAAGGTGTCATTGCTAAGAACTGTGTGGCATACTACGCATTGAGGATGATCGATCCCGTTTTTTTCCATGACAGTGAAGCCATACTTAATGTAGTCTTCATTGTACTTCCTTTTCTTAATCACAGCCATAATATATTAATTAAAAAAATCTATAAAAATAATTTTCCCGATTTAGAATAAATTTAATGGACGCAAGTTACTTAGATAAGTTATTGCAAACGTTTATTTACTACTACTATTACGTACGGACGCGTGCTGCCTTATATATACCCCACCACAAGTAACAGCGCAAGACTGGCTACCTACTCCCATGATAGAACAGTCCCAAACACTCCCGCAAGCATGCTTGAAAGTTCAAAAAAGTTCCATTGCCTTCTACATCGTTCTTTGGCCTCCCCACCAACCGAACCAGTGCCCCTACACGTCGAAAGGCAAAATATATATATATTCGCATTTCATGGTATGAAATTTGAAAATTAAAAATTTTTTACGGTAGTGTCTCCAATCTTTTTACACCCAAGGTCACTTTTTAAATGTCAGGGCAAGCCCCAGGATCCCACCCCTTTCTAGAGGCCCCGCTCTCTCCGTTTCCCTCCTCTCCATCATTTGCTGTTCCCAGCCCTTACTCACTCTCACTGGGCTAAGACAGGCGGTTCGGGCTCTGGGGTGGGAATGAGGGATTTGGGTGTGGGAAGGGGTGAGAGGTGCAAGCTCTGGGAGGGAATTTGGGTGCAGGAAGAGGTGGAAAAGCGGCTTCTGGCTCAGGGAGGGGGCTCCAGGCTGGAGAGTGTTGGGGTCAGGTGGAGTGTTGGGGTGCTGAGCAATCCACAGGCTTGTGGCTGTGAGGGTGCAGGAGTTCAGGTTGGGGTGTATGAGGGGCTTAGGGCAGAGGGGTTGGAGGTATGATGGGCTCAGGACACAGATTTGCAGTGTGTGGATTGTGCAGTAGTGTTGTGGCAGAAGACTGGGGATGTGAGATGCTCAGGACAGGGGGTTCCAGTGTATGATAGGCTCAGGATTGAGGTGTGTGTGGGGATGCAGGGGTGTTATGATGCTGTGGCCAGATGGGGGCTTGGCCCCGATTGGGGCCTTGTGGGCCAGGCTTCATTTTTAAATAAAATATGTCCAGCACAAATGTTTCAGCATTGTCTTTATTTATGGGAGGAGCAGGGAACCTGTTTTGGGTCAGGGGTCACTGACCCACAGAAAAATAAGTCAGGGAACACACAAGTGAGATGCAAAAAAACCCCAAACCCTCCTAGCCCCCCCCAAACCCCACTGATGTGGCCCCAACTGAGACACCTCCCTCCCCTGGCACCCCAGCTCCATGGGAGGAGGGTAGGTAGGACTGAAGTTCAAGCTATCAGGCCAGATTAATTCTTCTGGGGTTCGAGGGTTAGTGGAATTTGTGGGCCCCTCTACACTCTGAGGTGGGACCAAAAATGAGGGATCCGGTGTGCGGGACAGGGCTGCCAGTGAGTGAGATAGGGATGGGGGTGCAGAATCTGGGTGGAGAATAGGCTACAGGAGCAAGCTGGGGGTAGGTGTCTGGCCAGGAAGTAGGGGGCAGGAGCAGGGTCCTGGTGGGGCCCTGAGCAGGGTACTCTTGGGGGTCTGGGCAGAGGGGGCAGGGTACTTGTGGGAGTCTGGGCATGGGGGCAGGGTACTCGTGGGTGTCTGGGCGAGGGGAGAGGACAGCTAAGCTGGTACCTGGGGGTCCCACAACCAGGTCCGCGGTCTCAGAAAGCACGTGTGCTGCTTGTTCCGTGAGCTGCTTCCTGACTTTGAGCTAGCAGCTGTTTGCAATTCTGCCCCCATTTGAGCCTTTAATCAATGATTATTCAAGGAGCTGAGCTCCATGGCCCCTATTGTCTGGGGGAAATTAGCACCTTTTCAAAGTGGCTCTGGGGGCTTGTCTGTAGCCCCGGGAGGAGGGAGGGAGCGCAAAACAAACAGTTAAAGATTCACTTTGGGTGAGGTAACACCAGCTCGGGCTCTTTCTTGGGGCAGGGCTGGGTCACCTCACGCCCCCCCAGGGGGGCGCACCCCCCAGTTTGGGAACCTATGCCTTAAAGTGATTTATTACAAAACAAAAGATACATTTAATAAAGCATACTTGGTTGCTAGATGTCACAGAGCAACTAAGGAAAACGAATTCAAACACGGAGACAATCTCTAGGAACAATTCTTAGATGGTAAATGGGGAAGAGGGCATGGATTCACACAGAGCAGTTGAAACCAAACCACAAAATAAAGAAAGTACCCTGATCGCGACTAGATTCACTTTTTTCCTTGACTTACTCCCAATCTTTTCTTGGTTCAGTCCACTTCCATGCCCTAAATCCCTTGGAGGCATGGTAGTCCTGCCTGAGTTTAAATCATTCTGTGTGTCTCAACTACTGCTTTAACTCTCCCCCACAAAGAAAGCAAGCAAGGTCCTTTATACAGTTCACATTTCAGCATTTTATTCCTATTGGTTTTTCTGGCTTCCTGCCAACCCCCTTGCTAGCTACCTGAGTTTAACCCCTTAGTCACTGGGTGCTGGCCAGTACTCCTCCTATTCATTACAAGGGCTTATTTCAGTTTAGCTTAAATCTTAAACCAAAATGAGTATTCACTCTGTGGTTTGTGCAAGTTTAATTAGATTAGTTTAAAATAATCTCTTCAATTAAACCAGTGTAACTTTCTCACATAGTCAAGTCTTAGCGTATGTTTCTTCTATTTGTAGCTGACAAATTGATACACTATTCTCAATACACATTCTTTGAGAATAAGCTTTTTAAACAAATTAATATCCTATACTAGTGAGTGACAAAAGTGCAAATAAAATATACAGCTATGATGCAATATTATTAACCAGGCTTCTGTTATAATTTCATGGCATATCCCTTAATTCATTATATAAAGATTTTCAGGGCTTGACAAACCGCAGCGAGAGCTACTCGCCAGCCCCGCACTGCGCATGTGCCAGACCGGTACTGCGCATGCGCGCAGCGCCGGTGAATGGGGCGCTCAGAGCAACTGGCTGAAATCTACTCGCCACGGGCGAGTAGAATCAGCGGTTTGTCGAGCCCTGAAGATTTTGATTGCCTGCTTGCGATAACACTGGCAAAGCTTCAGCTATTCCCTGTGGCTACATCTACACTACGAGTTTTCTTGGCAAAAAATATGCTAATGAGGGACTCATTTGCATGAGTTGCGATCTCATTTGCACATTTTCTGCCGATCCGTTTTTGCGCTGGGGTTTTTGCGCAAAAACAAGCAGTGTAGACGTTTTCTTTATGCGCAAAAACCCCTTTTCCCGCAAGATCCGTATGCCCCAAAAAAGGAGGTTTATCGATCTTGCAGGAAAAGGGGTTTTTCCGCAAAAAGAAAACGTCTACACTGCTTGTTTTTGCGCAAAAACCCCAGCGCAAAAACGGATCGGCAGAAAATGTGCAAATGATATTGCGACTCATGCAAATGAGTCCCTGATTAGCATATTTTTTGCTGAGAAAACTCGCAGTGTAGACGTAGCCTGTGCGTCTTGCGCTACTGGCAGATAGTGTTAGCCTCAGAGGCTTGCTGTGGCTCTTCACACAGCCTCTCTTTTTACTAGAGGCAGGAGCCACAGCCTACTGAGCCATACTCATCACAGGCTAGTTCATAAGTTTGGGGTAAAATCCCCTCTGGAGTCCTGGTCTCCCTTCTTGAGGCAGATTTTGAGATGTCATGGGGAGGTTTGGGGGGAGCCAAGGCCCGCCCACTACTCTGGGTTCTGGCTCAGGAACCTTAAGTCAGCAACAGGCAGGGTTATCGCCATTCTTAATTTGGCAGTTTTTCCCTGGGACAGTTCCCCCAAATAATCCCTCCCAGTACCTTTCCTTTAGTACCTGCTCGTCAGTGCTCTGCTCACACCCACATAGCTCCTGCACACAGCACTTCCTCTCCCTCCCCCCCCCCCCCCTTGCCTGGAGGGAGCCCTTTTAAAGCAGCACCACAGGCCTTAATTGGGTGCAGGTGTTTAATTAGCCTGTGGCTTCTAGCAAGCTCTCATTGGCCCCAGATGCCTGCCTGATTATGCTGGATTTATGCTTGGCCTTTTTTTACTCAGGGAAGAGAAAGCTCTTCACCCAAGCACCTCTCCACCAGTGAGTGGCAGATGGCTGGTCTGGGTCTGTCAGGTAACCCTAATTCTTTGAGTGCAGGAATTGCATTTGTTTTATTAATTATGTGGCTTGTCACAACTTGCTTCTGAAACACAGATTAATATAAAACAAAGGAACCCATGTTCACCTCATGCTGATTACTGTTATTCATGTACACTTGCACTCTGCTTGTTTTTCAGGAACTTGAAGAAATTCGCAAATGTGGAATGAAAAACTTCCGTAATATCCAGGTTGATGAAGCTAATTTATTGACTTGGCAAGGGCTTATTGTTCCTGTGAGTATAGAACACTTGTATTGTGCTTGGAAAGCATTCCACAGCACTACTTGTACCTGGTGATGATTTGTGTTGCAAGTGCAGGGGGGTGGGGGGAAACGTTCACAAATCCATAACTGTTAGAACCTGACAAATGGGTGATTATTTGCTGTTATAAAACATGACTTTCATAGTATGGTTTGCTATTTTTGTTTGAAGAAAAAAATAAGATCTAGCAAATGGTTGCACTGAAAACATACATGTTGTTTACTGGTTAAAAAATAACTAGGCTTAGCAGGATTAGGGATATAAAAAAAGAGTAGTCGAATAGTCGACTACCCAATCAGCCTAGGCTTATCGGGTAGTCGAGTCGACTATGTACATTTCTCCCCCCCTTGCTGCCTCTGTATCAGAGACAGCAAGGCAGGAGCTGGTGCTGGGGGGAGCTGGCTTAAAAGTCTCTTCCCCCCAGCACAGTTTCTATGGTGTGGACGGGGGAGGCAGAGGCACAGTGGGGAACCCGGCGCAAGCAAGGACTGAAGCAGTTCCCACTTATGCCAGGTCCTGACTGCTGCATCTCTGCCTTTTAAATGTAGTAAGAGCCGCCTTACTATACTTAAAAGGCAGAGGTGCAGCAGTTGGGACCTGGCGCTTGCGCCAGGTTCCTGCTGTGCCTCTTCTCCCCCACCCCCTTATCGACTAATTGAGTACTCGATTAGCTGATTAATTGAAATTTAAAATCCCTAAGCATGGTTCAATTTATAACTGTTGGTAAATGTTGATTTCATTGAAATAGACAAAAATGAAAAATCAGTCGGTAACCGTCACCATGCCTGCAACAATCAAATGTTTACTGGTCCTCTGGCTATTTAGGGAGCACTCTGGAGCCCTGTTGTCAGGGGAGTGAGTGAATGGGTCCAGCTGCAGATGGCTCCCTGTACCTCAGGGCTGGTAACACCTGATCCCACAGTGGGAGCAGATCTAAGACCCCAGGACAAGCCTCCAGTTGTGGGGGATGCCAACCCATTGTCAAATGACTCCTACAACAGTTTAGGGAGCCTTTTGCAGCCCCACTGTCATGGACCTGCTTTCTCACACACCAGTTGAGAGTGCCAGGAGACTGCAGCCTTCCCTGCACTTTGCACCTATAGGAATTGGGTGCCACCAGTGCTGTGGCCATGCAGGGAGCACCCTGCAACTTTGCTGTCACAGCCCCTCTCCCTCACTTGTGTGACAGCAGAGCTGCAGGGGTCTCTAGTCAGCTGCAGCACCAGTGAAACCCAATACCTGCAGGCACTATGTGCCAGGGAGACTGATTATCTGGGCCCATTGGAGCAGATATCCCTGGCCAGGACTACAAAGGAGGACCTCTGGCTGTGCAAGAAACCACCCTGTAATTGAAGAGTTCCTGTCTGTGGATGGCTCCCACGTTCCTGGTGGGAGAGTGAGTGAGTGGGGCTGGTGACACTTATCGCTGCAGGCACAAGATGTAGGGAAAGCTGTGGCCCTGGCCCGACAGACTAGAGACCCTTAGCCAGGAGTCATTGTCCCCAGATGTGGAGGGGGCCACCCCACCCGTAAATGGCTCCATTGCTGGGCAGGAGCCATTTAGCGGCGAGGTGGCCTCTCCCACGGCCAGGGACTCAGATTTGTCCTCCTGTTTACAGTCCTGGTTCGGGGGTGGTCCCTGCTGTATACGGCCAGGACCCCAGCCTTCTCTGCACATTGTGCCTGCAGGGATCTAGCATCACTGGCCCTGCAGCCTTGCAGGGAGCCCTCTGCAGCTCCGCTGTTATGGCCCTGCTTGTTCATTCACCAATTCAGAGCATGGGAGCCATCCCCAAACAAGAAAAGTTCAGTGGTGGGGTGGCCTGCCTCATGACCTGGAGCTTACCCTTGGCCAATCTATTTTTATTTTCAATGATAAAAACTGTAAAAAACAACAATTGAATTCTGTCAGCACTAAATATAAACTAGGTTTGTATGTGTTGCATAATTGCATTTTTAGAAGTCTGTAAGGAGGGAAGGAGATTGAAGCACTAAAATGGGTTTTGGGAGCTCTGGATTCAGTTTTCAGCTCTACCGCAGACTTCCTGCATGATCTTGGGCCAAGTTACTTATCTCCTAGCCTCTGAGACTATTGGGGTGTAGGTATTACCTTATCACCCATAGGTGTGAGGATAAATCCATAGATACTACGGAAAAGCTCTGTTGCTGTGATGGTCGTCATATTAGTACCTAGATAGATGCTTGAAAACTTCAGGTCTGATCTTGCAACTGGCTCCTTGTGAATAGGATTCAGGCCTTAGTCATATTATGTTGTTGCCCTGCTTTTTTAGTGTACAGACACTTTTAATCTTAAAATGTTAAAACAACTATTTTTTACTAGGGATGTACGTGAGTAGTCGACTAACAGATAAGCCTAGGCTTATCAGTTAGTCGAGCCAACTACTCAACTTCCCCCCCCACCCCTTGCTGCCTCTGTATCAGAGACAGCAAGGGATGGGGAGCAGTAGCCGGTGCTTGGGGGAGCCGGCTTACCATCTCTGCAGTGCCGTCTGCCCTGCCCCCTGCGCTGCGGGGACAGGCAGGGGCTGCTGCAGCCTCTGTTCATGGCCAACCCAGGCCACCACAGACGGACTGCTTTGCGGCAGCAGCCCCATCCATGGGGGGGTCCCAGCTCCCCACTGGGACCCCCCGCAGACAGGGGCCGCTGGGACCCAGTGCAAGCTGGGACTGAGCAAGCCTGGCTCAGTCCTGGTTCAAGCCGGATCCGGGAGCTACCCCCGCTGCAGCTCGGCAGCTTAAATGTAGTAAGATCTGGGCTGCCTGTCCGTGCAGCTCTTAATACATTTAAACTGCAGAGCTGCAGCGGGGAGTAGCTCCCGGACCTGGCGCAAGCTGGGACTGAGGCTTCCCCCTCATTATTGGCTACTCATGTAGTCGATAGAAATTCTGTCAAATACACAATTAGTTAATTACTAGTTTCCTAACATCCCTACTTTTTACAAGCTGACCTGATCGGTTTAAAAAACAAAGCATGTTTAACTGAAGTGTCATAGTCTCCAAATGACATTGTCCCAATTTTATACCAGAATTTTCTCTGGAAAACCCCCCCATCTTTATAGCAAATGTTATCCTACAATTTAGAAAAATCAAATTGTCATGGAATTCCTATATTTAACATCTTAA
>JAFJHL010000564.1:3102670-3128692 GCA_019425775.1 Rafetus swinhoei | reverse complement strand
TAGCAGCTGCACTGCTGCATTCAGGGCCCCTGGGCTGGGGTGCAGTGGAGTGGGTGGGTCCCCCTCACCACTGCGGCAGGTGCGCTACCTGCCCAGCTCCTGAAATAGAAGCGTCTACAAACCTGTGTGTTTGTTTGCAGCCACGCCTTGCACCAGGGCCTGGCCGCCATTTGCTGCCCTGCCCTGAGTTAGGGCCGGTCCGCCATATTGTGGTTGTTGCCCCGCCCTGCTCCAGGGCTAGGGCCTACTCACTGTGTGTGTTTGCAGCCACGCCTTGCACTAGGGCCTGGCCACCATTTGCTGCCCCGCCCTGAGCTAGGGCCGGGCCGCCATTTTGATTAGCTGCCCCGCCCTGCTCGAGGGCCTGGGCTTGCACACTGGGTTTGGTGCCCCGCCCTGCTCGAGGGCTCGGGCTTACCTGTGCTTTGGTGCGGCTGGGAGTCAGGCGGACCTTTTAAAGGGGGCAGGACTAGGACTGTCGCCTGCCCAGAACTGTGAGCTAAGAGACTTGAGTATACGGTGAACTTCTTCCCCTGCAACCCGGACCTTGAAGCAAGGCCGGGCCCGCAAACTATTGTCTCTCACCCCGACCTGAAGTAAGGCCGGGAATAGACTCATTGACTTGGACTATTTTAAGGCACGGTAGCACAGTGGCACAGGCGTATCGCCCACTGTATCGGAGGCGGAAGAACCGCCTCCTGAAGGCCCACCGGCCTACAACCCACCCCCGGAAGGGGGGAACTCAGACTGTGGTGGGCACTGCCGGAGGGCAGTGTCCTGAAAGGGATCCCGCCACCTGCCAGCAGAGCTAATTCCCAGAACCGACGGCAGGTGGCGCTGTGGCGGTAAATGTACCCCGCTACAGGCTGAGTCAGTGGCCGCTTCGACAGCGCAGGTGGGGACAGTGGGAGCATCCTCCATAGACGCTCCCTCATGCAGGGACTCCGGGCGGGAGGTGTTCACCCCTCCCGCAACCGCTGCGGTCACCTCAGCCGCCCCGCAGGACTGTGAAGCGTCCGGGGGCACAGAGGTAGGGATGGCTCCAGCATCCACCCCCGGAGGAACAAGGAGGATGTCCTCCCCTTCAGTGGGCGGGGTGGAACGCTGGGCACGCTTGAGGCGCCTCCCCATGACAAGCTTCCACCCCTTGAAGGAGGAGGGCTGGGCCCGAATGGGGAAAGAGCCAGGGGACAAAGGCAGTGGTGGGAGGGGCGAGGGAAGACAGGGGAAGGGGAGACCTCCCCCTGAGGTAGGCCCTGTTCGACTCTCGTCACTGACCCTGCCACCCTCTCCTCCGCAGGCTCGGCCTTGCCGCTTTTGGCGGTGGCAGCGGCGCCCGCTCGCTCACCTAGGCCGTGCAGAGCCCGAGTGGGAATGACAACAGTCACAGTTGGAGGAGGGGCGACCCCAGGGTCCGGACTGTCAGGGCCACCAGAGATGGCGGGGCCCAGTGCCCTTCCGAGCGTCAGGGCTCCCGAGTGTCTCTCTGAGCCAGGCCAGGGGGGATGTCCCTTCTGATGTGCCCTCTCACCCAACAGAGAAAACACCAGGCCTCCCCCACCATGTAATACACCTGGTACTAGGCCCCTTGATGGGGCACCAGAAACAACCCTTCTAGGCCTTCTCCGCCACGCCACGCCAGCAATAGTTGGACTTGTACCTGCCGGCGGAAGGAAAGGAGGACTCCCCCACCATCAAACCCCTCTCTACCGCCTCCTGGGCAGCAGCCTCAAATGCCAGGAAGAATACCACCTTCCCGAACATCTTAGAAGCTGCCACCATGGCCGCGGGCCCCACCACTCGTGCCAACACCTGCACGTAGGTCTCCACGTGGGGCGAGGCCAACACCAGGAGACAACGGACCCCGTGCCTCCTGGTCAGGGTGGGAAAGGGGCCGCAGCCGCCAGAGATGGAATTCCGGGAGGCGGCTTGGGAGGCGGCAGGTGTGTGTGGGGGTGGCGACTACCTGAGCGTACACCCTGGGGGCCGGGACACGGTCGCCCCCAGAGCTGGTGGAAGGAACAGGGGGACGGGAAAGAGGGGGAGCCGCGGGTGGGGGGTGAGCCCTCGCCACAGGAGGTTTTACCTTCCGGGCAGGGTTCTTGCCCTTTTTGGCCCCTGACCCTTCCCTGCCCTTCAGGGGGGCCTTCTTGGTGGTGACTGGAGGTGCTGCAGCAGGAGCGGTTGAGGCCCCGGGATCCCCGTCCGCCATCTCCACTGTATTGACAGGGAACCTGGTAGCCTCAGAGGGGTCAGCGTTTGTAGAGGTAGACGTGAGGAGGGGTGGGGAAGGGACGGCAGGGGTGTCGACAGACAACCCCTCCATTGTATTCATGGGCGGGGAGGGAAGAACAGGAAACAAACAATTTGGGGAGGACAGAAGTGCCAGGGGAGGGAACGGGGTGTGGGAAGGAAGGAAGTTCACCACTCCCCCCCGCTAGGCTGGAAGTGGGGTGGGATGGCAGCAATACAGACAGGCCAACAGGGGATAAAGGAATAAGGGGTACAACTCCCAGCACAGGATGGTAAGACCGGCTCCTCTGGCTGCACTTGGGGAGGGGGAGAATGATTTAAAGAACATGAGGATAAGTGAGACGGTGTGTAACTCCGCCATGAAGCCTCTAGGGGTTTCATGCCAGTCCCAAGCCTGGATAAAGGAGGAGGGTTGAGCAGATGAGTGTTGATGCGCTGATCGTAAAACAACAATACGAATGAAATCTGATGCCAGTACGATTAACTGATAAAAGATGCCAGTTCGGATGTCACCCGGATAAACAAGGTCCGTAATACCAATCGAGCGATCAGGGTTGGAGCGATAAGTTGGCTACAACTAACACATATACTATCAATCAGAACGTGGGACGTCCGAACGTTGTGGGTGACGGGAAAGTTAGAGCTGCTTCGAAAGGAGATGGAGAGATACCAAGGTGATATACTTGGACTGGCGGAGATGCGTTGGACGGCATCGGGAGAGATGTGCGGTTGCGAAGTCATTTGGTCAGGGAACGAAGCGAAACATGAAGCAGGAGTCGGATTTCTTCTTAGCAAAAGAGCTAGAGAAGCATTGTTAGGATACAAACCGGTGAGTGCGAGAATGATGGTAGCGAGATTCGAAGTGAAACTGTTCAACATCTCGGTCATTCGGGTGTATGCACCCACGTAGGACAGCACGGAGGAAGAGATCGAGCTATTCTATAAAGATTTGACAAAGACGTTTGGTATCTCCTCCAAGAGAGATGTGTTGATCATCGGAGGAGACTGGAACGCGAAGGTCGGAACAGATAACCAAGGTTGGGAGAAAGTCATGGGAAGATCTGGATACGGAGAAAGAAATGAACGAGGTGAGAAACTACTAGAGTTTGCCATGGAGCATGAGATGGTGACCTGCAACACGAGATTCCAACAAAAGGACTGTAGGAAGTAGATATGGTGATCGAACAACGGGAAGTCCAAGAATATGATAGATATGATCTTGATAAGAAGATGGGTAACATCAGTGCTGAACTTTCCAAGGAGTGGATATGGACTCGGACCACAGTCTAGTGATTGCAAACATGAAGAAGAAATTTGAGTAAGTATAAGACACAGTTTAAGAAACGAAGGGACGTGGCAAGGCTAGGCAAGGAAGAAATAGGGAACGCGTACAGAGCAGTGCTCGAAGAGAAGATCAGGAAGGCGGGCACAGAGGAAGACCTAGATAAGAGAGTCAAAGGGATAGCTACGGTGTTACAGGGCGTTTGCCCTGCACTGGCCCTTTAAGGGCAAAATCCCAGCCCTGAGTGAGGGCTGAGAGCAAAGCCCCAGCTGAGGCAGCTCTGCTAATGAGGGCCCAGCTGCAGGCTACATATAGAAGGACTCCTGGAGGGAGGGGAGAACTGATTGCTGCTCTGGCTGGAGCGCAGTAGGGACCTGACTGCCAGGGAAGCGGGAGACTTCCTGGATGTAGAGCAGTGCTGGGGAAGGAAGGCAGGGGTGGGGAGGCTCTGGCCAAGTAAGCCCCCAGGTTGCAGGGCCTGAAGCTACTGGGACTGTGGGAGGCAGCCATGGTAGGCAGGGGCACCAGATCCACACCCCTTTGCCAATGATGAGTGGCCGTTACAGACTGCAGTCTGCCCCCGGAGGCAGGGGATAGATGAAGACTGGCAGTGGGTCACTGAGGCAAGGTGGGTACAGGGGAACTGGGTGTTCCCGGGGAAAAGAACTGGGCATCCCTGGGAGAAGGGGGGACCCTGGAGTGTGCAGTGGAGTAAACAACATCCCGGAAGGCGCAGAGAGACTGGAGTGGGCACTGCCAGAGGGCAGTGCCCTGAAGAGGACGCCGTGGTTAAAGGAGAACACAGGGAGATACCAGCTGGAGGAAGGCGCCCAACAAAACAACAAGCTAATTCCAAGGCAACCAGCTGAAGGCGCCATGGTGGTGAGTCTACTCCGTGACATACGGTGATAGAAGAGGCAATTGAGCATACGGTTCCGGAAGACGAGAAGATCAATAAGAAGTGGATTACACAGGATACACTCAAGTTGGTCCAAGAGAAAAGAGTATTGAAGACCAAGAAGAGATGTCTCCGAGAGGGCGGAACAGTAATATAGAGTGAAATGCAATGAGGTAAGGAAAGTGGCCAGAATGGATAAGGCGAAGTGGTTAGAGGAGCAGTGTGATGATATAGAGAGGTATTACGGCGAGTGTAAGATCAGGGAGGTGTATAAAATGATTAGGAATATTAATAGGAAGTGGCAGCCGAAGCAGATGGAGATCAGACGAGAATGATAAGGTGCTCATCAACAAGGAAAAGGTTGTGCAGCGATGGACGAGATATTGTACCAATCTGTACAAAGCACAATTGGACCCGAGTGTCTCAGAGAGACTGATGGAAGAACTGAAAGAGATATCACCGTCAAGCATCGAGAGCGAGACCAATTTCTGAAGGAGGAAGTAGAAAGAGCAGTGAAATGATTAAAAAACAACAAGAGCCCTGGAAATAAGATCACGGGAGAGATGATCAAATACGGCGGAGAAAGTATGATTCAGGAAATACATCAACTATGTAAAATAGCATGGAAAGAAGGGAAGGCACCTAAGGAATGGACAAGATCAGTGCTAGTGACAATACACAAGAAAGGAAGTGTGTTGGAGTGCAAGAACTACAGAACGACTGCCTTAACGAGTCATCTAGGCAAGGTGCTGATGAAGATACCGACAGAGAGATTGAGATCACAGATAGAAGAACATCTAGCGGATGAGCAAGCAGGATTCAGGAAAGATAGAAGTACCATGCAGCAGATATTGGCACTAAGATTGATAGCGGAGAAAGCTCAGCGAAAGAACAAGAACATCTACAGTTGCTTTGTCAATTTTCAGAAGGCATTTGACAATATAGATCAGAAAGTGACTTGGGCGGTGTTGGAGTCATACGGAGTGGAGAGACTGATACGGTTGTTGAAGGATATCAACGATAATGCGGAGGCAGTGGTGAGAACGTGCGGAGAGTTGGGAAGTTGGTTTAGAACAAGTAGAGGTACGAGACAAGGAGATCCGATATCGCCGAGTATCTTCATCACACACCTAGAGAGAGCAATGGACAAGATCAAGGAAGAGGTAGAAGGGATATTGGTGCACGGGATAAGAATTAACAACTTGAGGTTCGCAGATTATATAGTTATCACCGAGGAAGATGAAGAGAAGCTATTGAGAATGGTGAAGAAGCTAAATGAGGAAGGGAAGCGGTATGGACTGATTATGAATATCAATAAAACGAAGACAATGGTATTTGGAGATAAGGAAATAGGAAGGAAGATCAGTGTAGATGGGATCGAACTAGAGAACGTAGAGAAGTTCACGTATTTGGGGAGCAACATGATGTATGATCTAGACTGTAAGAAGGAAATCGCGACTAGAATAGCAAAAGCAAGAGCAAGTTTGAAGGCGATGGATAAGATCTGGAAAAGTAAAGCGATTAGCTTAGGAACGAAGCTGAGCATCTTGAAAATGTGTATATTTAGCAGCATGTTATACGGATGTGAGACATGGGTGGTAACGAAAGATCCGAAGAGAAGGATATTGGCGTTCGAGAGGAGTTGTTATAGAAAGATCCTGATGATAGGATGGATTCAGAAGGTCACCAACGAGGAATTGTATAGGAAGATATAGCCGAAAGAGAACCCACTCCAGAAGGTTATACAACGGAAGATACAGCTATTCGGGCATATCTGCAGAATGAACAACGAGCGACAAGTTAAGACCCTGGTATTCAGCATAATGGATGGTCTGAATAGGAGAGGCAGACCCCACAGAGAATGGGTAGAGGATATAGTAGATTGGTGTGGAGCTAGTCTACAGAAACTAAGCCACTCTGCACTGGACAGGGAAAGAGGGAAGGAATTAGTGAGGGAAGCATCGCACACCACCGGGCGCTGAGCCCATGCTTGTTGATGATGATGAGACTGTGTGTAAGGAGAGGGTAAATAAAAATGGGGGGAAGCTCAGGCATCAAACAAAAGAACAGAGGGGGGAATGGGCACACAAGAGGATGGGGGCGATGACAAACAGTGGAGAGGAAAGGCAGGCAGTGACGAGATGCCTGCTGAAGAAAAGTAAGGGGGCAGCTAGACACGGCTGGGGAAAGGGAACCAGTGTGCCCACAGGTGCCTGAGTAGCAGGCCCCCAGTACCTGCTGCAGGGCCCAGAAGAGCAAAGGAGGGGCAGGGAGGCAAGCAGGGGAGTGGAGGCTTGGGGGTGGGGGGCAGCAGTGGGCAGGAGTAGAGGACTAGGGGAGGGCACCCCTCCCCCAGCCCCCACAGCTGCACCACCCCCCACCACCCAGATGAAAGCAATCTCCCAAACACAGCAGGCTCCAAAGCAGCCCTCCTTCTTCTCCTCTACAGGGCAGCAGCAGTGGTGGAGTTAGCCTGCAGCAGGAGGGGGTGGTGGTCCTCTCCCTGTCCAGGAGGAGCAGCAGGCAGCCCCCTCACCAGCAGCACAGCAGCTGAGGTGCGGGTGGGGGAGGGAAGCTGGCCTGCAGCAGGCAGGTGCAGGGGTGGCCCAGTGGTGTAGTCAGGGCCTGCTGGTGCAGGCAGCAGGAAGGAAGAAGAGAGGAGGTGCAGGAGAAGCAGCACCCTGCAGGGGGGCCTCCTATTTGGTGTCCGGAGGTGGCGGGCGAAGCCCGCCACTTTCTAAAAGCCCTCCCCAGCCTATGGGGAGGGACGACCCATGCCAACCAATTACTGGGGACAAATAATGACAAAAGGGACGGAGTGCAGGTCAAAGAGGTTAAAACTAGGGAACCGGATGGGGACACCGAGCAGAGAACCTCGACAGCGCCCACTGCCCCTCAACTAGAGAGCCAGTGGACGCCGCCCAGAGGAACTCTGCCCGTGACAAGGAGGAACGGAAATAGGCCCCACAGTCGCAGGCCCCGCCAGCATCCTCCTCCTGGTTTTATAAATGGCGTTTGGCCAAGGCCAGGAGGAGGTTGACGAGGAGGTCCCGCGACTTTGTGGGGCCACGGATTGGGTGTGTGTAGATAAAAAGGTGAGGGGAAAAGTGCAGCCAGAACCTCAACAAGAGGTTCTGGAGGAGCCGAATAGGGCTGCAACCTGGCGCACTCCAGCGTGGCGCCAGGTTTTCCTCACGCCACAGAAGGGCAGGCTTCATGGGGTGAACGCGCCAGGTACACGCCCGTGCTCACGGCCCGTGAAGGATTCTCCAGCTGAGGTCCCCGGTGGGCCGTGGAACCAAGGTGGAATACACGCTGGCCCATCGGGTCCCCACCCTCTATGGTGGTAGGAGTCCCGCCACTTAGTGTCTGGGCGACACGAGGGTGGGGAGAGTGGAGCACGAGCAGGCGTGGTGATGTTCCTAGGCACGGTTCGAAGAGGACTGAATGCTGCAGCCGGCTGGGAGGGAGGATGGGGAGGCGCGGGGGCTGGGGCCGGGACGGAGGGCAGGAAGGGGGGCGGGCGCCTCTCGCAGGGCTCTTTAGGAAGAGCGGGCGGCAAAGCCGCCTTCACCTCCTGGAGTAGGCGGGGTTCGAGGTGGAGAGCCCCATGCTGGAGCACCGAGGATCCACCCAGTCCCCGGCGTAGTCCAGGAGGTCTCCGACCTGGTGGTTTCTGCCAGGATCAACCTCCGGCGCATCAGGAGACTCCGCCACCTGCACACGATGGCTGGATTGTGGAGCAGGGGCTCCGCGAGGAGGTCTGCTCCTGGTGGCTCCAACGACCTGGTCGCAGAACAGCTTCCAGGTCTGGAGGAGGTCCTGGTAGAATTCCGCAGCTCTGAGAGGTCTCGCGGAAGACCTCTCAAAAAAGAGCTGCCGGTCGATCGGAGCCCTCGGAGGCGGCGGAAAGGCGAAGCGCTCCATGCCGGACTACCTGCACCAAAGAGGAGTCTCTGCAGGGCCTGGAGGGAGGACATGAACCCGGCTGCCGCAGACCAGGCCCTGCCCTCCTCCTCCAGGGGAGATGGAGAACCCCCTGCAGAGACCCAGTGCAGTCCTGGCCAAAAGAACTCCAAAGCTCCTCTGGAGCTTGGCCAGGACCTCCGGGCCGACCAGGGTGTTGAGATGGTGCCAGAGCATGGACAGGACCACTTGGTTAAGCACCAGTGCCCTCCCATGCACGGAGAAGCACTGGAGCAGTCCCGTCCATCTCCGCAACCGCCCAACCACCCTGGACTCTAAACCTTGCCAGTTCTCCGGCGGAGAGGGATGCGTGTGTGACAGACCGGGCCGGGTCTGGGCACAGCTGAGGGCATCTGCTCAGGGCGAATTGCTCAAATTCGGGGCTCTCTATAGCCCCCAGACTGGAGACCCTCCCAAATAGGCCACAAACCAGTCCCACAGAGCGCTTTAGCTACCTGCTTGGCCAGCCAGAAGACTCACGAGCAAAACCCCTTCAACACTCCAGCAATATCCGTGCCCCAGATGGCCCCGGGCCTCATACACAGGTGAGGGGTTTTAGAACCCAATCTCACTGTGACGGGGTACCGAGGCCCCGCACTGGACCCCGGGGGCGTAGGCGCCCTGTTGGCGCTGCCGGGAGTTTACCGGCCGTCGGATGCCCCGGGCCGCGTGGTCTGGGGAGCGCCGCCACGGCTGCGGAGGAGGGGAGGAGTCGACCCCACGTTGCGTGACGTGAGGCCGGAGCGACGCCAGTGATGTCAGAGGACGTCCGGCCTGATGTCCGGGGCAGTGGGGGATTCAAAAAGCCGCCCCGACAGGGAGGTAGGGGGAGCGCGGGGGGAAACCGACCGGAGCGAGGGGCGGGAAACCCGGGAGAGGCTCCTCAGGAGGCGAGTGACGAGCCGGTAGAGATCACCCTAGCAGAGGGGTAGTGAGCACAGAAAGGGGGGACGAGGAGGAGAGAGGAAGTAGCCCAGGGCAAGGCGGCAAACCAAGCCCGTGGGCTAACGCGTCTAGGGTCACAACCCCGTTAGCCGGACTGAGACCGCAGCGTGGTCTAAGTCCTTAGGGCCCTGGGCTGGGGCCCGCGAGTGAGGGCGGGCCCGGGCCCCCCTCTCTCCTCCGTCTCGTGGGGAGGCAAACCACAGCGGGGCGACCAACAAACGAGTAACGCCACCAGCCGAGGAAGGGCTGGTCGGCCAGACTTACGAGGGCGGGGCGCCCGGGACATCAGGTCCGCCCCCCAGATGCACGGTCACACTCACCTTCCCCAAATAAGTTCTGTCCGGTTCCAAGAAACCAGCCACAGATCCCAGGTCAATTTACCCTCTAGACCTTACTCACAAGATCACGCTGAGCCAATCCTTTAGAATCTAACATCTAAAGGTTTATTACTACAAGAAAGAAAAGCATGAGAGTAAGGTTGTTAAAGTATCATACATTACATGCATCGAATCTCCCAGTTCTCGATGCAGGCTCGCAGCAGAGATGTTATAACTGCTGGCTTAAAAGTCCTTGGTGTACATCCTATGTCCGGATGGGTCCACAGTTCTTCCCGGCTCGTGATTCCCTGCGAGGCCGCATCTGGGGTCAGGAGCAGATCTGAAGACAAAATGGAGGCTGCCACATGGCATCTTTATACCTCCTTCCTGGTCTCTTCTTGGCTGCAGCAGGTCACCTGGCCCGTGGCCTATCCCTGTGTTCCCTGCTGGTAGCCCTTAGGTATCAGTCACCATTCTTGAGGTGTGTCCTTGGCCTATAGATTAGTCTGTATGCTGTCATGAGCATTAGCATGTCCATAGGCTGAGCATTCTTCGCTATTGCTCAATCCCATACAGAGAAACTTCCAGTATTAACACAGAGTACATATTCATAACTCCACACACAGACATTATACAGATATATGAAGAGCATATACAGAATCAGTAGAAGGCAAGCTTTCATTTGACACCTTACATGGCCTCCTTTGTACCACTTTTGGGGCAAACACCGCCCCCCCCCCCATGGGTGCAGTAGTAATCTGGCTGCTTCCCTAAAATCCAGTAACGTGACAGCGTGGCAGAAAGAAAAACGCCGAGATAGAGCAGCAGACCTGCACTCCACCTGATGGCCTGAAGCACGGGTGGGAAGGAGCTCGCCTGCCACCCGGCCCCCACCACCAGGCCAGAGCTCTTGACCCAGCTGACCCGGGTGGAGGAGGCCCATGAGTAGGCAGCTTGGCAAGCCTCCACCCATGCCAGGTCGCCCGGGTCCTGGACCACGAGGAGCACATCATCGGCGTATGCCGACAGGACCAGCTGCATCTCCGGCTCACGGAGCACCAACCCCGACAACCTCTTGCGAAGGAGACGGAGGAAGGGCTCTATGGCCAGAGTATACAGCTGGCCTGACAGCGGACAGCCTTGATGTACTCCCCGCCCGAAGCTGACTGATGCGGTCAGGGTCCAGTTGACCTTCACTGTAGGGTGGTAAATTGAGGCCGTCCATGGTATTTCGCTAAGAACCCCTATTCAACCCTAAAATCTGAGATCTAAGACAGGCCTGTAGACCTAACAGGACGGGCAGTTAGCATGAGTTAGCATGACCCTGAGAAAGGCATAGTTGCCCTGGCAACCACATTCCAAGGGGCCTCACCAGATAAGACACCATCTGGAACCAAAACAACCTTGCTAACATGTTTTGCTTTGATCCCAGATAATGGGCACAAACTCATGGATCACATCAGCGCAAGGCGCCATTAACCTCTTCACAGATGCATCATAATTTAACTAGACAAAAGTTGCCATTTAATTGTCTGTTTGTTTATGTTGGCTTGTTTAGCTTCTTAAGGAAAAATAACTTGTATTAGAGATAAGGTGTTTGTTTGACGATGGGCGGAGATGCTATGTAATCTTTCTTAGCTTATTGGCTTATGTGCTCATTTAGTCTTGCTGCGAGAACCTACTGAATTGTTTCCCCTCTGCCCATCAGCCCTCTATATAATCTATTGTAATGTTTTGCTTAGGCAGTGTTAACCAGCCTAACCACTAGTAGCACACCACCAGCGGTGTGTGTAATAAATCCTCTTGCCTGTTTTCACCGCATCCAGAGTGTCCAGACTTATTTCCAAGATTAACCAAGCACTCTGTGGAGGCGTACAGCACCTGGAGAAACCCTACAAAATGAGGTCTGAAGCCGAAGGCCCGCAGGGTGCCCAGGAGGTACCCGTGGTCCATCCGGTCGAACGCCTTCTCCTGATCCAAGGACCGGAGGGCAAACGACAGACCATCCCTACACCCAAGCTCTAAGAGATCCCGGACCAGAAAGAGGTTGTGGAAAATGGTACGGCCCAGGAAGGTGTAGGTCTAGTCTGGATGGACCACGCTCACCAGCATGGACTTCAGTCCCAAGGAGATGGCTTTGGTGACGACTGTATAGTCCGTACTGAGGAGCGAGACAGGACGCCAGTTCCTCAGATCGTGGAGGTCTCCCTTCTTAGGCAGCAAGGAGAGCACGGCTCGCCTGCACGATAAAGGGAGGACACCGCTCTCCAAGGATTCGGCCCAGACGCTGGCACGGTCTGGGCCGAGGAAATCCCAGAACACGCGGTAGAACTCCACGGTCAGCCCATCCATGCCCGGGGATTTATTGGTGGGCATAAGACGGAGGGCTTCCAAGAACTCGGCCAGAGAGAGAGAGGCAGCTCTAGCCGGTGCCGGTCGCCCGCACTGACCATCGGAAATTCGTTCCAGAGAACCCTGTGGGCGTCGGTGTCAGTCGGATCCGGGGAGAATGGAGAGGCGTAGAAGGCTCGAGCCCTGTCACACACCTCCACCGGATCCGTGAGGGGGGTGCCATCCTCCGCCAGAAGGCAGATGATGTGCTTTTTAGCCCCCCTCTTTTTCTTCAGGGCATAGAAGAACTGGGAGCCACGATCCATCTCCTGAAGGAGATGGATGCGAGAACGAACAAAGGCACCCTGGGCCCGAAGGTCATCGAGGGCGCCGAGTTCCTCCCGCTTCTCCCGGTACACTCCGCAGAAAGATGGCTCTCCGGGGCCAGTGGCCAGCCGCCTCCCTAGCTCTAAGACCTCCCATTCCAACTGCTCTATCGCCGCATCCCTCCACCGGCTGGCCCCCCCGGGTGTAGTCGCGGCAGGAGAGCTGCGTGCGCACCTGCCCCATATCCCACCACCGCCGCGCCGAGGGAACGGTGCACCGCTGCCCGCGCCAGGCCAGCCAGAACTCCTGGAAGGACGCTACAAAGCCCACATCCTCCAGCAGGCTGTTGTTGAAATGCCAGTAGGCTGGTCCCGACCTCTCCAAGTAAAGAGAGGCCGTCATGGCCACCAAGTGGTGGTCCGAGAACGGGGCTGGCCGAATGCTGGAGGAGTGGGCCCGGAATAGATGACGACGAGAGACATAAATCCGGTCCAACCGGGAGTGAAATGACCATTGTAGGGTGAAAATTTCTGAGGCAGGCTATCATATCCTGTTAAGAACCCCAATCTCAATTCAGACTCTAGGAATGCCACAAAAACACAGTACATGGTTATTCCCCTTCCCCACCAGTCTAGCCCATCAAAGCAAAGCCATCACCCAGGATGGGAGGCAGGACAAGACACATTCAACGGTGCTAATGTCTCTACTTTAATCCCCAGATGAATCACAGACATTCCCAAATGGACCACATCCTGCAGAGATATCTTCTTGAAGCTGACAAGACACACCACCACTTAACACTTAGTTGATCTGCTTTGTTTAAATACTTGTTTTACTGGAAAACACTGATGTCTGCTTTGTTTAAATGGAAACACTATTTAACTTTATATTATTACTCTTATTAGCACCTATCCAGGGGTCCAGGATCTTACTCCTCCCCCCCCCCCCCCCACATCACTTTGATCTGCCCATTGAGCATCCTATATAATTAGTTGTAACCTATTGTTTGGCAGTGTTCACTGAGCTCAAGCAAATGATGTGGCACTCCACCCAGCGCTGTGTGTAATAAACTTCTGCTTGCTTCACATACGATGTCCAGATTCTATTCCTTCACCGTTGACCCTCCACCCGGACTTACGTAAACGCCGTGTCCTCACCTGGGTGGAGGTCACGCCAGACGTCCACCAGGGAGTGTTGGTCTATTATCTCCCTGAGGACGTCCATGGCGGCCGGGCACTGCTTGGTTCCTGTACAGTCCTGCTCCTTGAGGGTGCACTTTAAGTCCCCACCCAGGAGCAGGCACTCGCGGGGATCTAGAGAGCCAAGGAAGGCACACACCTGCTGCTAGAAGCAGAGCCTCTCCGGGCTGGACATCGGGGCATAGACATTAATGAGGTTCAACGTCAGCCCCTCCATCCGAACCTGGAGACGGAGCAGGCGACCCTGCACAACATCGGCAGTCCCTAGCACCTCGGGCCACAGGTTCAGGGAGAACAGGGTGACCACCCCGTCCTGACGGGCCGACAGGTGGCTGAAGTGAACCCTGTCCCCCAACTCCAGCCACCAGTTAGCCTCGGCGGCCGAACCCGTGTGGGTCTCCTGCAGTAAGATGACAGAGTAACACCCCCTCCGAAAGGAAGGAGAGTACCTGACACCTGCGGAGACCCAGCCCACAGCCCCGGGTGTTTAAAGTGGCAAGGATGATCGGCGGCATTGAGAGGGCTGGGGAAGATCCTCGCTGGCGGGAGTGCTGGCAGTCCCCATCGGGCCCCGCAGCAAACCGTGACGGTACCCAAACATGAGCGGGACTGACGACGGTCACAGTTGGAGGAGGGGCGACCTCCGGGTCCGGACCGTCAGGGCCACCGGCGATGGTGGGGCTGGTGCCCTCCCGGGTGCCTCTCCGAGATGGGCCAGGGGGCAGTCCCTTCGGACATGTCCCGACACCCGACAGAAAAAACACCAGGCCTCCCCCATGGTGTAATACACTCAGTACTGGGACCCTTGACGGGGCACCAGAAACAACCCTTCTAGGGTTTCTCTGCCACGTCCCGCCGGCAGTAGCTCGACTTGTACCTGCCGCAAAGGAAAGGACGTGGCGAGGGTAGGGTCTTGCAGCCCAAAAGGAAGGGACTTAGGACTGACAAGGCCTCCCAGGGTGGAGAGGAAGGCAGTACGGTGGCGTTGGGGAGGAAAGGAGGGACAGAAGAAAATACCACCCATACGCCCAGGTCCTCCAAAGGCTCGAGGGGAACATGCACTCCCCCCCACCACCAAACCCCCTCCACCGCTCCTGGGGCCTCGACGCCAGGAAGAATACCACCTTCCCGAACATCTTAGAGGCCGCCACCACGGCCACGGGCCCACCACGCTGCGCCAACGCCCGCACGAGGTCTCCACGTGGGGCGAGGCCACCAGGAGACAACGGACCCCGTGCCTCCTGGTCAGGTGGGAAAGGGGCCGCGGCCGCGGAGATGGAATTCCGGGAGGCGGCTTGGGAGGCAGCAGCAGGGTGGCTACCTGGGCGTACGCCTGGGGCCAGACACCGCTCCCCAGAGCTGGTGGAAGGAACGGGGAGGGGAGGAAGGAGGTTGGCAGTGGGAGTGAGCCCTCGCCACAGGAGGTTTTGCCTTCCGGCGGGGCTCTTGCCCTTTTTGGTCCCCCGGCCCTTCCTGCCCTTCAGGGGGGCCTTCTTAATGGTGACCGGAGGCACTGCGGCAGGAACGGTCGAGGCCCCGGGATCCCCATCCATGTCCGCCATCTCCACTGTAATGACAGGGGGCCCGGCAGCCTCAGAGGAGGAGTTGTTTTTAGATACGGGGAGGGGTGGGGAAGGGTTGGCAGGGGTGTCACCAGACAACCCCTCCATTGTAGTCATGGGTGGGGAGGAAAGGACAAGAACAAACAATTAGGGGAGGACCAAAGTGCTGGGGAAGGGAGGGGAGAAAGGAGGTTCACCGCTCCCCCCGACTACGCTGGAGGTGGTGGGAGGGCAACAATGCAGAAAGGGGAAGGGAGAATAAAGGAGTAAGGGGTACAGCTCCCAGCACAGGATGGAAAGAGCTCCGGCTGCACTGGGGAGATGAGGGTAAATTATTTAAAGAGACATGGGGACAAGTGAAGTGTGGGAAGGGTAACTAAAAAGGAGGGGAAGCTCAGGCACCAAAGAAAAGAATGGGGGCATGGGCACACAAGAGGTGGGGACAAGCAGTGGAGAGGGAAGGCAGGCAGTGAGGAGATACCTGCTTACACAGGTGTGGCTAGACACGGCTGGGGGAAGGGAACCAGTGTGCCCACAGGTACCTGAGTAGCAGGCCCACAGCACCTGCTGCAGGCCCAGCAGAGCAGAGGAGGGCAGGAGGCAAGCAGTGGGGCCGAGAATGGAAAGGCCCTGCAGCAACTGGGGCTGGGGAGGAGCAGCAGCAGAAGTGGGCAGGGGAACCAGGGGAGTGAACCACCCCTGCCCCCCAGCACCCCAAAAGAGCTGCACCAGCCCCCACAGGAACCCTGATGGAAATGGGCCTTCTCTCTCCCCAACACACAGGGCAGGCTGTGGGGAGAGAGAACCCCAGGCTGCCCTAAAGCAGCCCCCTTACCTCCTCTCTGCCTCAGGAGCAGCAGCAGGAATGGTGGAGTTCAGTAGTGAAAAAGGGGCCAAATAGACCCCCAAGAAAATGGGAGGGTGGCCTCCCCCTTCCCCACCCAGAGGCAGGGCAGCAGAGACCCCCCCCCCGCAACTCCTGTACCCAGCACCCCCAACAGCCAGCTGAGGTGAAGGGGTGGGGGGAGGAAGCCACCTGCAAGAAAGGCAGGCAGAAGAAAGGGGCCTGGCTCAGAATATAGGGGTAGCCACGGCCTGCCTGCCACAAAAACAGCAGCCCCCCTCCACAGGCCCCCCCTCCCAAAAAGGAAGAAGAGAGGAGGGGTGCAGGAGAAAGTGCAGCACCCTGAGAGCAGGGGGCTGCAGAGCTACAGGACACTGGATAAGTGGCTTTCTCTTTCCAGAGTAAACTATTGGAGCCTGCTTCAATAAAGTGAAGGCAGGAAAAGAGCTGGGGCTAATTAACTAGGTTGCTCCCTCAGGCAAGTCACTCAACACCTGCAGCCAATTACAGCCAGTGAGGTTGCTTTAAAAGGCCTCCCCTAGGTAAGGTGACCATATCTTCTGAACCAAAAATAGGGACTGTGATTGTCTTTTACAGTATGATATGCAATTACTGCTTCCTTTGCCACAAGCTCCATTTTCACAGAATCATCTTTTATAATACATTTCTTCATTGAAGCACTGGAAGCTACAGAGCAGACAGCTAACTGATGTTTCTTTGATTGAATATGTGCAGTAATGTTAAATATCCTGCCATGAGCAACATTTCTCTCTCTACTACATTGGGTACAAAATGTTATGTGTGGATTGTCACATTTCTTTAAAAAAGGATATTCCTTTTGCAAAGCCTCAGTAAAAGTGTACATTCTTTTCCTGCTCTTTGCATTCATTTTGACACCAAAATAAAATTTTACAATTACATTAGTGGGCTATGCCCCCTGCTTGCTAAGCTTGCTAGCCCCCCACCCCTTCTGCAGCTACACTTGCCAATTCCTGCCTCCAGTCCTCCCCAAAACCCCAACCTTCTCTTATGTGGTCCCCAACTGAAACTAGGGTTGCCAGGTGTCCAGTATTGACGGACAGTCCGGTATTTTCACTTCCTGTCCGGTTAAAAAAAAATTCAGAAAATATCGGACACCTAAAATGTCCGGTATTTTCTGATTTTTTTCCTCGGCCAGGAGGTGAAAATCCCAGATGCTTACCTGGTTCCGCAGGGGAGCTGTCTGGCCTGGAGCAGGAAGACAAGATGGCAGGCGGCCGCTAGCAGCCTGTTAGGGCCAAAACACTTCAAAAGCATTTTTTTTTGGGGGGGGGCTTAATAACTCTCGGGGTCCTTTTTTTTTTGGCTCAACAATTTTGGTCTCCCCCGGGAAGGGCAGGGAGGACTGAGGTTCAAGGCCTCAGGCCAGATTAACTCTTCTAGGGTTTCAGAGTTAGTGGATTTTGTGGGCCCCCATAGTCTCTGGGGTGGATAGGGATGGGGGTGCAGAATCTGGGTAGGAGAGGGCGAAGGTGCAAGAGCAAGGGGACAGTACAGGAGTGAGCTGGGAGTCTCGGTGGAGGGTGTATGTGAGGGGGAATGGAGGTACGGGGTCTCAGCAGCATGGTGAGTGAGCAGGCTGGGGGTGCAGGCAAGGAACTATCTAGAGCAGTGATCTTCAACTCTTTTACACCCAAGATCACTTTTTAAAAGTCAGGGCAAGCTAAGATATACCCCACCCCTTCCCCGAGGACCCTCTCCATCATTTGCTATCCCCAGCCCTTACTCACTCTCACTGGGTTGAGACAGGAGGTGCGGGCTCTGGGGTGGGAATGAGGGATTTGGGTGTGGGAAGGGGTGAGAGGTGCAAGCTCTGGGAGGAAATTTGGATGCAGGAGGAGGGAGGGGGCTCCAGGCTAGAGAGTGTTGGCGTGCTGAGCAAGCCCCAGGCTTGTAGAAATGTGGGTGCAGGAGTTTGGGTTGGGGTGTATGAGAGGCACAGGTTTGCAGTGTGTGGATGGTGCAGGAGTGTGGGGATGTGATGGGCTCAGGGTTGGGGTCTCTGGGGGTGCAGGAGTGTTATGACGGTGTGGCCAGATGGGGGCTTGGCGGCCAGGCTTTATTTTTAAATAAAATATTATGTCCAACGCGAAACGTTTCAACATTGTCGGGACGAAAGGGAGATGCAAAACAAAACCCCAATCCAAAACCCGCCACGCCAATGATGTGGGCCAGAACTGAGACACTCTCCCCTGGCACTCCAGCCTCATGAAGGCAGGAGAGGATAGGTAGGACTGGCAGCCAACAGGGCAGCAGCCAACGGGGGAGTTTGCCCTGGGGGGGAGCCCCACAGTGTTTGGTGGTCTTTCCCTTGAATTTTTTTTCCTCTTCTGCCCTTCAAGGGGGCATTTAAAAACATCTGAGGAATCTCTCTGAAGGAAGGCAGGTATGGATAGTGATAGGTCTGCTGTTGTTACCTGCACAGCATGTGCCATGTTTGTCTTCCTCCCAGAAGAAAGAAGGGATTTCATCTGCACGAAGTGCAAGCTGGTTGCCATTTTGGAAGAAAAAATTAGAGGACTTGAGGCCCAAGTATCAACCCTATGTTCCATCAGAGAGGATGAAGACTTCCTCGATAGAAGGCAGCATTTAATCCTGCAGGCACAGCAGGCTGAAGAGCCACTGAGGGCAGTACAGGAGGACAAGGAAGAAAACTGGCAGCATGTAACCTCTAGAAGGAGGCGGCCAACTCAGGAATCCCCCATTCCTGTAGAGGTAAGTAACCGCTTTCAGGCTCTCTGCACAGGCACTGGTGGAGAATGCTTTGGCAGGGACCTCTCAGGAAGAAATCAGAAGGAGACACCATCTACCGGAAGGCATGGGATGCAGTCCTAGGGATGGGGTTCCACACCACCACCCCCAAAAGACAACGACGGGTGGTGGTGATCGGGGACTCCCTCCTAAGAGGGACGGAGTCATCCATCTGCCATCCAGACCTGCAATCTCGAGAAGTGTGCTGCTTACCAGGACCTTGAATTCAGGATGTGACCGAGAGTCTTCCAAAACTGATCAAACCTTTGGATAGCTACCCCTTCCTGCTTCTCCATGTGGGAACTAACGATACAGCCAAGAATGACCTTGAGCGGGTCACTGCAGATTATGTAGCACTGGGAAGAAGGATCAAGGAGTTTGAAGCAAGTGCTGTTCTCCTCCATCCTCCCTGTTGAAGGAAAAGGTCCAGGTAGGGATCGAATTGAGGAAGTAAATGCGTGGTTGCGCAGGTGGTGTCGGAGAGAGGGCTTTGGTTTCTTCGACCATGGGACTCTGTTCCGGCACAAGGATTGTTAGGAAGAGATGGGATCCACCTAACCAAGAGAGGAAAGAGCATCTTCACGGGCAGGCTTGTAAACCTAGTGAGGAGGGCTTTAAACTGGGTTCGTTGGGGGATGGTGACCAAAGCCCTGAGGTAAGTGAGGAAGTCGGATACCAGGAAGAAACACAAGGAGGAACGAGAAACAAAGGAGGACCCCTGATTTGAATGGAGAAGGTAGGGCAATCACCTGGTTATCTAAGGTGTTTGTACACGAATGCAAGAAGCCTGGGAAACAAACAGGAAGAATTAGAAGCCCTGGCCCAGTCAAAGAACTATGATTTGATTGGAATAACGGAGACTTGGTGGGATGACTCGCATGACTGGAGCACTGTCATGGAAGGGTATAAACTGTTCAGGAAGAACAGGCAGGGGAGAAAAGGAGGAGGAGTTGCATTGTATGTAAGAGAGCAGTATGATTGCTCGGAGCTCCAGTACTTAGAGGGAGAAAAGCCTGTTGAGAGTCTATGGGTTAAGTTTAGAGGTGGAAGCAACAGGGGTGATGCTGTGGTTGGTGTCTGCTATAGACCACCAGGATCAGATGGATGAGGTAGATGAGGCTTTCTTCAGTTAACGGAGAGAAGCTTCCAGATCACAGGCCTTGGTTCTCATGGGGACTTTAATCACCCTGACATCTGTTGGGAGACCAATACAGCAGTACACAGACAATCCAGGAAGTTTTTGGAGAATGTTGGGGATAACTTCTGGTACAAGTGCTGAAGGAACCAACCAGGGGCCATGCGCAGCTTGACCTGCTGCTCACAAACAGGGAGGAACTAGTAGGGGAAGTAGAGGTGGGTGACAACCTGGGAAGCAGTGATCATGAGATGGTAGATTTCAGGATCCTGACCAAAGGAAGAAAGGAGAGTAGCAAAATACACACCCTGGACTTCAGAAAAGCAGACTTTGACTCCCTCAGAGAACTGATGGGCAGGATTCCCTGGGATGCTTACATGAAGGGGAAAGGAGTCCAGGAGAGCTGGCAGTATTTTAAAGAAGCCTTATTAAAGGCACAGGAAGAAACCATCCTGATGCGCAGCAAGAAAAGCAAATATATGGTAGGCGACCAGATTGGCTTACTGGGAAATCCTTGGTAAGCTTAAACACAAAAAGGAAGCTTACAAGAAGTGGAAACTTGGACAGATGACTAGGGAGGAGTATAAATATATTGCTCGAGAATGCAGGGGAGTTATCAGGAAGGCAAAAGCACAATTGGAATTGCAGCTAGCAAGGGATGTGAAGGGGTAACAAGAAAGGTTTCTACAGGCATGTTAGCAATAAGAGGGTGATCAGAGAGGGTGTGGGGCCCTTACTGGATGAGGGCAGTAACCTAGTGACAGATGATGTGGGAAAAGCTGAAGTACTCAATGCTTTCTTTGCCTCTGTCTTCAAGAGACAAGGTCAGCTCCCAGACTACTGCACTGGGCAATGTAGTATGGGAAGGAGGTGGCCAGCCCTTGGTGGAGAAAGAACAGGTTAAGAACTATTTAGAAAAGCTAAACATACACAAATCCATGGGTCCGGATTTAATGCATCTGAGGGTACTGAGGGAGTTGGCAAATGTCATTGCAGAGCCTTTGGCCATTATCTTTGAAAACTCATGGAGATCGGGAGAGATCCCGGATGATTGGAAAAGGCAAATGTAGTGCCCATCTTTAAAAAAGGGAAGAAGGACAATCCAGGGAACTACAGACCAGTCAGCCTTACCTCAGTCCCTGGAAAAATCATGGAGGGGATCCTCAAGGAATCCATTTTGAAGCACTTGGAAGAGGGGAAAGTGATCAGGAATAGTCAACATGGATTCACAAAGGGCAAGTCATGCCTGACCAATCTGATTAGCTTCTATGATGAGGTAACTGGCTCTGTGGATATGGGAAAGTCAGTGGATGTGATATACCTTGACTTTAGCAAAGCTTTTGATACGGTCTCCCACAATATTCTTGCCAGCAAGTTAAGGGAGTATGGATTGATAAATGGACTGTAAGATGGATAGAAAGCTGGCTAGACTGTCGGGCCCAACGGTAGTGATCAACGGCTCGATGTCAGGTTGGCGGTCGGTTTCTAGTGGAGTGCCCCAAGGATCTGTTCTAGGACCTGGTTTTGTTCAACATCTTTATTAATGACCTGGATGAGGGGATGGATTGCACCCTCAGCAAGTTTGCAGATGACACTAAGCTAGGGGGAGAGGTAGATACGCTGGAGGGCAGGGATAGGGTCCAGAGTGACCTAGACAGATTAGAGGATTGGGCCAAAAGAAATCTGATGAGGTTCAACAAGGACAAGTGTAGAGTCCTGCACTTGGGACAGGAGAATCCCATGCATTGTTACAGGCTGGGGACCGACTGGCTAAGTAGCAGTTCTGCAGAAAAGGACCTGGGGATTACAGTGGATGAGAAGCTGGATATGAGTCAACAGTGTGCCCTTGTAGCCAAGAAGGCTAATGGCATATTAGGTGCATTAGGAGGAGCATTGCCAGCAGATCCAGAGAAGTGATTATTCCCCTTTATTTGGCTCTGGTGAGGCCACATCTGGAGTATTGTGTCCAGTTCTGGGCCCCCACTATAGAAAGGATGTGGACGCATTGGAGAGGGTCCAGTGGAGGGCAACCAAAATGATTAGGGGCTGGAGCATATGACCTATGAGGAGAGGCTGAGGGATTTGGGTTTGTTTAGTCTGCAGAAGAGAAGAGTGAGGGGGGATTTGATAGCAGCCTTCAACTTCCTGAAGGGAGGTTCCAAAGAGGATGGAGAAAGGCTGTTCTCAGTAGTGACAGATGGCAGAACAAGGAGCAATGGTCTCAAGTTGTGGTGGGAGAGGTCTAGGTTGGATATTAGGAAAACTATTTCACTAGGAGGGTGGTGAAGCACTGGAATGGGTTACCTAGGGAAGTAGTGGAGTCTCCATCCCTAGAGGTGTTTAAGTCTCGGCTTGACAAAGCCCTGGCTGGGTTGATTTAGTTGGGCTTGGTCCTGCCTAGAGCAGGGGGCTGGACTTGATGACCTTCTGAGGTCTCTTCCAGCTCTATGGTTTTATGATTCTATGCTGTTGCTCCTGCTGCCTACTACCCTCCTGCCCCCCTGCAATGCCTCTGCTCCTTCCCCAAGCAATGCTCATGCCCCCTCCTCCTGCCATCCCTGACCCTGCTTTAGCCCCCTCTCCTGCCCACTCCCCTGTGGTCCCCAGACCCACCCAACCCCAACTCCAACGAGGTTCCCACACCTGAGGTGGCACATCTAGCCACCCCACATGCCACTCCAAGCCCCTCTCCCCCTCCAGGTTATGAGCTCCCTTCCCGTGCCCACCTTTTCTTAATTTAAGATAAATAATTTAAGACTAAGGTTCAAGGCCTCAGGCCAGATTAACTCTTCTGGGTTCCAGTGTTAGTGGATTTTGTGGGCTCCTCTACACTCTGAAGTGAGGCCAAAAATGAGGGATCCAACATGCGGGACAGGGCTGCCAGTGAGTGGGATAGGGATGGAGGTGCAGAATCTGGGTGGGAAGTAGGGTACAGGAGCAAGCTGGGGGTAGGTGTCTGGCCAGGAGGGAGGGGGCAGGAGCAGGGTGCTGGTGGGGGTCTGGCCAGGGGCAGCAGCAGCTCAGCTAGTACCTGGGAGTCTCCGTCCCACGCAGCTCTGCCTTTTAAATCTAAGACCCACATGGCTCTTACTAGGTTTAAAATGCAGAGGCAATGAGCTCATTCCCACCTGGCTGCTGCTCTGCCCTTTAAACTTAGCAAGAGTCAAGTGGCAGAGCTGGGTGGGACAGGGCCAGCTGAGCTTGAAATCAGCTGACCCCAGTTTGTGCAGAGTGCTGGCTCTGCCCTTTAAGTCTAAGACTACCCAGGTGGCTCTTACTAAGTTTAAAGGGCAGAGCTGCAGCCAGACTGGGAATCAGCTGATTCCCAGATACAGCTGTTCTGCCTCTCTGCCTTTTAAACCTAGTAAGAACGGCAGGGGGGAGGGAAACAGCAGCGCTTCTAGCTCCGCTGATGTTTCCAGGACTGTTTCAGGGGTTTGGGGGGTACCAGGACAGGAGACTGAAATCCAGGACTGTCCCGGATTTTGGGGGCTATATGGTCAGCATACCCCTAGGTAAGGAGAGAGGGAAGACAAAGAGTGATGGATTGGAAGGAGAAAAGGGAGGAACAAGAAGCTGTGTGTGAGCTGAGAGCTGGTTAACCCGTAGCAGAGGGACATTTTGGAGGGGTTGTTTGGGGAAGTGGCCCAGGGGAAAAGCTGCCAAATCAGAAGGAAAACAACCTTGACTACTACTGCTACTTTAGGGGCCCTGGGCCGGAACCCAGAGTAGTGGGCAGGCCCAGGTTTCCCCCAAACCTTCCCCCCCACCAACACAGAGCCTGTCCCAAGAAGGGAGACCAGGACTATGAAGGGGTTTTCACCCCAAAACCATGGACTGGCCTATGATGAGTATGGCTCACTAAGCTGTGGACCCTGCTTCCTGTAAAGAGAAAGAGGGTGTGTATAGGAACACAGCAAGTCTCTGAGGCTAATATCTGCCAGTAGCATGAGACCCACAGGGCATGACCAGAACTTTGCCACAATATGTTGAAATTGAAACAAAACTTATTATAGAAATTCAATAACATGCATAAATTTGTTTCAATGTATAGAATATGAAACCATCTTATCCTGCAAGTTTTTCTGAAATTAATGTTCTAAGTAATGTAAAACAAGCGAAGTAAAAAATTGACACAAATCTGCAGAGGAAAAATGCAAGGTAACAAGCTGCCTTTGACTTGTTTCATAACTGGATGACTGCCTATTTCTTAAACAACGTTCTAGGGACAAATACAGCAGGCTGGGCTACTTTTAGAACTGTCCCTTCTACAACAACCAAGACTGAACACTACACAAAATATCAAAGAAGAAGCTTGCCTATGCCAGAAATTCTCAATTGAATATTAATCAACACTTCTACAAAAGCTTGGTAGAAGGGTTGGCTAGAAGGGAGATTAAAAATGGAGAACTGGACAATCAAAAATAGTCAAATTTAGTTGAAATACTGGATTTCAGACAATTCTAGACCAGTTAAGCAAAGAAAGGAGAGGAATATTTATATTCTGCTTGCCCTTTAAATTGTGACATGAAATGCTTTTTTGAATACATACAAAAAACTTAAGATCCTTAATACGTGTAGATTCAGTGACAAAATTTGTTTTAAAATAATTTCCTCATGATCAGGCCAAAACAATAAGCTCAAAGTTCTGTTTCTCCAGCAAAAGCACATAAAAACCTAAAGCTGTCTTTGGGGTGCAGATCCCTGCAATACTGTCTTTGCTGTTTGTGATGTCATGAACCTTTGTAGAGGAAAGTATTCCAAATTCAAGTCTTAATGAGCAGAAATCTTTGTTTAAAACAGACACTTGATTTTTAACACATTTTAGTGGGGATGGGATTTCTTTTTGTTTTGTTTGATTTTTAAGGAATAGATCACCATAGAATATTTTTATTTAAAAAGAAAAGCACACACAGCTTTATATTGGTTAGGAAAAATGCCAAAGCAATAAAATGCTGTACAAAAACCACAGTGTTTTATAAAAAATATATTACTAATAGAAATTTATTTTCCTAAAGGTCAATCTTGCTTACTTTATTCACAAGAGAGGCATAAAAGACTCCAATGGATTATTTGCATGAGTAAGGTAAGACAGATTTAACTTTAAACTTGTCATTCTACAGTGTTTCAAATCCAAAGGATCAGCAAGAATCTTGATGTAGCACACATTATCCATGTTCAGGAGTGGCTTTCAACTAACAAAGCCAGAAGCACTGCAGAGCTGATGTAGAAAGGCAATTAGATTTCTCTCCAGCTTTCTAGTGCACCCAACCAAAAGGCAGCATTGATGTCCAAGTAGCCCAACCCTCCTTCCCACAGACTAGATGCAGCTGCTCATTCAGGAAAGTGAGTATGGAATACGGAGGCAGCAGCCGCGGGGGGAAGGGGGTGGCGTGAGAAGAGACAGGATGCCAGAGCAGCCTCTGTCTGCGGAGAACTTGGCAAGGGGTGTGTGTGGACAGGGGTGGCAGGGGACTCCCCAGGAGCGGGGCCAGGAGCGCCCTGGCTGCCAGACCCGGGGAGTATTTTAGTAACCATGTAACTGATCTTTTTTTTTTTTTTTGCTGCTACACGATTACTAAAATAAACGTTATCTAACATCACTAGTATGGAACTTGGTAGTGGACGATACCCAAAATAAAGGTGAAAATCCACATGACTTCAACCAATCTAATACACTGGATACCTCCCCTTCCCCTTTCCAACAAGTCCCTCTCTATACTAGATAAATAGTAATAATTTACTTTTGGGGCTTGTCTAAACAGTTGGGTAATGCAGTCTACAATGGTGCAGTTTCTAAAGAACTCGAACTATCAATGCATCTCATGCATCTGACGAAGCGGGTCTTTGCCCACGAAAGCTTATGCTCCAACACTTCGGTTAGTCTATAAGGTGCCACAGGACTCCTCGCCACTTTTGCAGATTCAGACTAACACAGCTACCCCTCTGATACTCGAACTATCAAGTTATCCCTGTAGATCAGTGGTTCTCAAAGTGTGGTCTGGGGACCACTAGTGGTCCATGACTGTCTTGCTGGTGGGCCGCAGGCTCAGGGCTTGTCTTCCCCTGCTGCAGCAGGGAGCCTGCGCTAGCGCTCCAGCCCTGTGCCCCCTCCCACCCCCTATGCACCGTTAGAACACCAATGCCAGATCTGGCTTGCAGAGAAAGGAACA